>JAYDZK010000056.1:70421870-70435497 GCA_034509185.1 Euphonia xanthogaster | reverse complement strand
TAACTGGTGCACAGCACCTACAGAACACCTCAACAACCAGTTAAAAGCTCTGCTTTGCTGCTCTCCTGTGAAAATCCTCAACAACGAGCCCCAGGCTTGCAGAGCACCACGGAATGGTAAACCTGCTTATCAGGCCACTTTCTAGGATACACAGAACTCATGGTCATACCCTTGAGCTAGACTAAAAGCTGCTCCAGGATCTAGACACATGCTCTTTTTCTCCTGAAGTTTCACAGTTATTTCCTCAGAAAAAAAGGAGGTAGTTTCCCATGTAACTGAAATTTCATATTTTGTTGTGCTGTGTCCGAAACTGGAACTTAAAAAATTAGGGGGATGCTTATGTAAAAGGTTTGTTGTAAAAAAGAGAGGAAACCTTTCCTTTTAAGATTAATCCAAGCCCCTATTTACTGTAAAAGTCACAACAGTGTAGGACAGCCAGGCAGTAACAGCCTGTACTCCTGAGCCTCTGGAAAGGAAAACTCATCAACAGACTTTCTTAAAATGTGCACACCAAGACACAAAGACAAATCATAGAAAAAGGTTCCCATTTATTCAAGGTATGACAAGGATATTTACAGTATTCATTGCTCAGAATAAGATCCATCCTTATGAGTTTTAAAGCAGCCATATAAATTACATTTAAAAGGGGAAACATTCCAAGCATGTTTCTGTTAGAGATATTTTTGCAAGGACAGAAACACTTTAAGGCTAAGTTGTTTTGACCTTTGCTGCCACCCACATTTATCTTGGCAAAACTGTCTCAAAAACAACGTTACCTTGAGGGATAGACTATGCTAAATTCCACACACAATTCTGTTCCCTCAGATGCTTTCCACAACAGTTCACATGTGACAAAAAATTGATTTTTGATTTAAAACAATGAATTAAATATAAATGAGATGAACTGCCTACACCCCAGCTTCTCAGAGAGGCAAAAGATCATCCACAACCACACATGAACCACCTCCAAAAGACATCATCATCATCATCATCATCATCATCATCATCATCATCATCATTTCTTGTTGATGAAGGTACTTCAGCTTACCAAGCAAGTTGCTGCAGCCAGAGATCCACAGTCCTAAGGTGCAATCCACCTTTTCCATCACATTATTTTTCAAGACAGAAGCACAAAAACCTTCAGGTAGCTGATGTCTAAGGTGAGCACTGTCTGCTTTAGACAGCACTTGGTTCCCACAGCACAGCCTAGTGCCCTACCACAGCAAACAGGAGTTGGCTAAGCTGCTGCAGTGTTATTCTCTAGTCATTGGAACACACCACAGAGTATAGGAGCAGTTAAAATTGGGTTATCTAAAATGCTTTATCTCTTGAGGTAGAGCCAACAATCATAGTTACTCCTGTCTCTAAACTGTGATGCACATGCCATCTGTAATGCACATGCCATCAAGCAAATGTAGCTATTTATAATATAAACCCACTGATTTTTCAGATGTTATTAATTGCAAAATAACAGGTTTGGGTTTTTTTTTTCTGAATCATTTTGTGCCTGTTTTAGAAGGAAGCAAATGAAATATTGATAGTGGTAGATTGTGGCTATTTATACAGTTGCAATGAAAAAAAAACCCCTTTTTTATACAAATAAACTTCAGAGCAACTTTCAAAAGGGTTGGTATACGAGGATTTTTTCAAGTTAAAACTTACATTAGAAAACTCCAATTTTAACTGCATAATAGGAAAAAAACCCAAAAACAAAAATCCCACCCCCAGTCATTAGACCTTTAGGCTACAGAGCTACCTTTAATACTACATTGGGTAATTGTTTCAGGATTACACGAAAGGGAGAAGAAAATGAAACAAAACAGAATCCCCCTGCCTGCAGAAACACAATTCACTGAACAAGGATTGTTAGGTGAGGACACTGTAACTGAGACTCTTGCAAGTGCACAAGGCTTAACATCCCAACAGGAGCAGAAACGGGACCCCTGCATTAGGAGGGGACATTTATTCCAGGTCAGCCAAGAATCCTCAGTGACAACAAAGCTGCTGCTGTAACCAGGAGCTGTCTGAGGACAACCAGCTAACCCAGTACCACGTTACAAACACACAGAGATTGGCACTTGATCTGTAGTCAGCCCCAGCCACTCAGCAGTTTTCTCCCCAGAGACTCACGTACACAGAGCTTAAAGTTTCTATTTTATTACTGTAAAAAATAAAAGTCAATTCGTAGCTCCAGAGTAAACAAAGAAAGCTTAGTTTCAAACTGGTTAAAAACAAAGCTCCAAATTCTGGTAAGTTACATGTCACAGGGTTCACATCAGCACCTCAGCCTAATGCAGTTTTTGGTGAACTAAGAGTATTTCACAGAGTTTTCACGTTAGTGACAAGGGGCTACATTCTCATCAGGATGCACGTGGAACATGGCTCAAGGAGAACAACCTGGAAGGCCTGCAAGTCAGCTTCCAGAGCTCCCCACTGAGCTCTGCATGTTCAGAACCAACACTTAAGACCAAAGTTATTCAAGATTGACCTTTTGCATATTCCGAAACGGAAGGCAAATACAATCAACTAACATTTGGCTTTGAAACATTAAGATAACAATGCTGTATTTCAGCCACATATTTACAAAAATGTTTACAACAGAACTGTGTAGGGTTTCCTTTTTATTGTCATAATACACTTATAGATGAATAGTCATCTTAACCTTCATGCAAAGATGCATCTCTTGTTACACAAGAAGTTTCCTGTTTGATTTTTTGCACTCTGAGGATAGCAAGCAGAGGGTTGGGTAAGTTTGGGTCACCCTTAAAAATGTAGGCCTGTTTGCTCTACTGCACCTTCAAAATAAGGAGGTAAAGAACAGGCACCATTAATTCCACAAGGGTTCATTGCCTCTAGCATGTTTTCCAAAACCAACAAAAATAGTCTTGAACAGTTGTAACAGGGGTTATTCCATGACTTTCCCCTCTTCAGTTTACTTCCCGAACTCTGGAGTTACTTTCCTAGAAGCACACCTGCTGAGCTTCTTTTCTAATGTATATGGTTGACTATACATTTTAAATTAAACTGTTATGTAAAGAATGTAACAAGCTTTTTCCTTTGTACACAACTTAATCTTTGTGCTGAGTATTCTTCAAAGGGATTTTATAAATAATACAGTAAAAGTTTAGATCAGTCTTCCACCCTCTCGTCATTATACCATGTTGTTGCTTTCTCCAACTTTATCTACAAGCTGTGGAAAAGGAGACAAAAAGGTTTTAGACAAAATGATGACATTTATATCAAGTGAAGCTGCTCTCAAATGCTGCTTGCTGCTTGCACAGTTAGTATGTGACTGGAGATGAGAGTCAAGTAGTACTCACTGAGCTCTCATGGTTTAGGTTTGTGAAAACCAAAATTCTTAACATTGCAATTGTGTTTCTGCATAACATGTTTTTCTCATATAGACATTAACAGTGCAGCATGAAGATGCAACAGAATGAGAAAGGAAAGAGAAGAATGCAGATAACACTGCCAGCTTAATGGTTAAAACAAAACAATACAGTCTCAGCCACACATGCATTAGTAGACCAAGGAAGATATTTCAACTGACCATTACTGTGGATTCTCTTCTGAGCCTACGTAGGCTTTGAATAAAACATTAACAATTATCTTTTAAAAACAAGATTTAACCCCGTTATGATCAAATTAAATAGGATTAGGATCAATTGACAGATGAAACATTCAATTGATCATGAATTATGAGCCACAACTTGGCCTAACTGTGAGACTGGAACAGATGATCTGGAACACTCATTTTTAAAAAACAGCCTGTATGCATCTAAGTTATTCCCACTATTAATTTTCAGCAGTAGCTATTAAAACTGTTGCTTTCAAAACTAGTATTACAAATCTTTGTGTTAAAATACATAAATAAATTAGCACAGTAAAAGTAGTTGACTGAAACACTCTAGATTAGGATGTTTAGGCATCTTTCTGTTAATTGTCTTCAAATCCCCAGCCATTTGGTTAAAAAAAAAGGAAAACTCCATTTGAAAAAAAACACAAATCTTAGTCATAAAAAGATGTAGCCTGGTGCAGTGGACCTCAAGAAATATATCTGATGAATGACTATGCATGCTGAGAGTTTCTGGCTTCACCATACGAGCTGCAACACAACATTTGCTTTTAGAGGTGAATTTTCCTAAGTTCACCCAAATACTGCACCAAGAACGGTGCCCTCCTTGTTGTACAGACAGGAGGAGAGGAGGATTCACCTGTGGGTCAGCCAGGGCCAAGAGTGAAGCAGAAGAACCCCAGCATTCCCTCACAATGCAGAGCTCTTCCCACTCCACTGCCCATGGGCAGCTCCTGCCAACGCCTCCTCTCGTTCCTTTTACCCCAGAAGTGTCTCCCTGGCACTGAGTGGGATGTGCATGGTGCAAGAACTGTGCAGGAATGCATTTGAAGTCATTGCTCCAAAGTTATATTTGCTTTCTTTTTGATGCATTTCTACAGAGCTATATTAGTGGAATGAAAACCAGAACATGCTTCAGTTGTTGCATGAAGTACCAAACTTACCGAGCTTATACCAGGTAAATTCAAGAGATATCCAAGCACTGGAACTCTTCTGATAAAGCCAACCACCACAGGAAAGAACCCCCTTTAGGTAAAACATCAGAAGATTCTATTAGTTTTTGTAATTAAGCTTTTCTCATATTGCTGTAACATGAAAAAAAAATTAATTTTTAAAAATTTTAAACCAAGATGACACAAAACCTTGCAACTTGTTAGCAGCACACTTGTTTACCAAATATATCAATACACATTCATCAGAGAAAGGAGAAAACCAGGAAAGAAATGGTGTATTTTTAAATGGATTTAATTTTCCTCATAGCTGGCAACTCTCAGTCAACTCATCAAAAAATAACTCAAGCAAGAATACCTAATTTAGTAAGCAAAACGAATTTCTCAAAATTAGCATACATATTTTGATATAATTCCTCTTTATATTATAGAAAATACATTCAAGACCCAATGTAGAAACAGGTGAAGTTAGTTCTGAGTAATTAAACCCAGGTATGATACTTTACATTAACTAAAGAAAATGAGCATGACAGAGTTGAGCATTCATTTATTTCCCCCACTGAAGCCAGTGGTTTGAATGGTGCCCCCGGGGATGTTGCCAGGCACAGATGCCATGGTGCAGCCCCTGCACTCTCCACATTTCCCCACATTTCCTGTGGGGGTATCTCAGCTGTCTGCAGGCAGCTGCTGGCATTCCCAGCAATCTTGTGTTGAGCATTCCCTGCGTGGAATAAGGATTAATGTGCAATGAGGCCTCAGCCACAGTGAAACTCTGAAATTTCACAAGTCATCATCCTCTTCACCACCCTGCTAAGAACTATTTTCTGGATAAAATCCACACCAATAAGGCGGGGTTTGAGTTTGTTTTTGTTTTTTTTAAGACCAGATCATTTCAGCACCCCAGTAACTTGTGAGGCAGGGCACACAAACCACTTGTAACAGATTAAAACAACTGCTGTGTCCAAGAATAAGGAACAGCCAGTACAGCAGGGATAATATTGTCAGCTCTAACTCTGTAGGGCTGTCACCTGAACAAGGCTCCAAAAGCACCCCAGATTACAACAGCTGTCCCATAATAGCAGGGCAGTTTTCTGCTATGCAACCAAGCAGCAGGATCCTGAGGAACAGTACAGGATGATGCCTGAGGAAAGACTTCATTTGTGACTTCTTCAGAAGGGAGGAAGTTGCTGACAAGAGGAGGATGGTTGAACTGAACAAGACTGAAGCAAAACAAAAAGCTTTGCTTGAAGTAGTCACTAGTCAGCCTTGTAGCAAGGGATTTAGATTCTATCAACTAACGAGCCCTGGAAAAGATGGTCACAGCATCATGGAATCATCAGGGTTGGAAAAGACATTAAGATCATTCAGTCCAAACCACTGGTCTCCAGATGCTTTAAATCAAAACACACCAGCTAAACATCCACACCAGAAATTATCCATCCCTCGTTGATTCCCTCCAGGCTAAGGGACAGTCCTGGGGACAACTATTGATCTTTTACAAAGCTCTCAACATTGTTTTACCTTGCAAGCACCACCAGATAATCCATAACCATACCTCCCTAGACAGACAGACTTATAACTCTTTTGAGATCTTTTAAAAGGAGGCTGTTCTGTTGGAAACACATTCTACTTGCTTTGTACTGGCTGATTAAACCAAGCAGTACATGCAAGAAGTGACAATGTCTTCAGTGAAATACTGAGATTATCACAGCACTTACAGTGACAGAATTCAGAGTAACACAGGGCAGAACAATAAGAAATACATTAACCCCACTAAATTCATTTTCTGAAATTTCACTGTCTCCAGTAAGAGCCAAGTTCAGATTTATTTTTAAAACAAACATTTTATCTGAATGAAATACCAGATTAACATACAATTTTATTGAGCACAAAAAGAACCAGGAGAACAATGGTTTCACTTTGATTAACAGGAACTGAGTTATTCAGCCATTCACAGAACACTTCAGGGTCTGAAACTTGATCAATAACCATTACTGAAACAATCTGCATCTGCACACAGGTCCAAGAACAACCAGAAGCCTCCCTTTCTACTTTTTTGCATATTTTTTCCTTTGTTCTGTAGGCAAGCACAGAACTTCAACCATGGAAATAAAGATAAAAATACAGATATCTATGCAGGTTGTAACAAGTCAAATTCTTTCATTATTACAGTTGCATTTATGAAGAACTTAAATGACACATTGTGAAAGTTATAACCTGTTTCAAGATTGCTGTTCAAAAAAAATAGAATTTCCATTTTTCCTTAACTCAGTCAAGATACTGCTAAGCCAAACAAGCAGTTCTGACTTTAAGGCACAATTGTAATGAAACATGACAGAAAACAGCTTTTCCCTGGGCAGCCATAGTGATGAAATGGTAAGGTTACAAACCTAGGATGGTTGTAACTAAATATTTTGCCCCATTTGTTAAAGAAAAGAACAAGCTCCCTGCTGAAAAAAGGACCAAGTATCCCTTTCCTATGAGGAGCTATTTAAATTACATATTGCTAACAATTTGGGCTCCCACACATTTTGAAGCTTTACAATTCTTTGGTTAGACATCAGCATTATCAAAGTCACTTTGGTAAATGTCTCACCAACGTTAGCAGATTGGAGTCTTGGAAAAATACTTACCAACTTGTAAATCAACAATTTCATATAAAATCTGTCCAAAAGGAACATTTAAAGGATGCTGCTTTGTCAACTCTAACACAAACACTACACGATACATTTATTCCTAGATAAATTAACACAAAGTTTTTTTCAAACAAGACTTACCTGAACAATAGGAAGAACCCATAAATTTCCAGGATCATTCCTATTAAAGGCCAACCAATGAGAACTATGAGCACACCACCCAGGAAGAAGCCCGTTGCTTTCATTTTGTGTTTTTGAAAGAAGAATCTGAATGTTCTTTCTAAACCAATAACAAAAGACAAGCCAGCCACAAATAAAACCTAGAAAAGACAAAAACAAACCAAAGAAAGAAAACAACTAATTATGTCCCCACGTACAGGATATAAACACATATTTATATATTTTATATATATTTTATAAAATTACACTGCTTTTCTTGCACAGCTTCTTTTAATACCCATGAGACAGTTGGTGAGAATGAATTTACTACTGATTTTCTTTTGTAAAGTCCATCTTAAAGCACTTGTAGCTCTCAGCTGCTTGAAAGTAAAAGGTCTGTCCTTTGTGGCCTCTGCCAAACACACCCCAGCCAGAAGATGTGCTGGCAACAGTTGTACCTGCCCTGTCACATCTTCACCACGGGTGGTGCTGCAGCTCAGTACTACTGACAGCAAAGGTTCCTCAAAACTAACACCACCCAAAACAGCACCCCAGCTCTGTGCCACTGGCATCTTCAACAGCTTCTGCTGACCTACTCACAGTGCAAAGCTAGAGACAAAGCTGAACACTTGTTTTTTTACTGTGCAGAGTCTTTTTATTGCTTATTTATCTGTTCCAGTATAGACTGAACACTATCACACCAGTCCCAAGTAGTTGCAACTATTTCTGGTGTCCTGCAGCAACAGGACTTGGAATTATTTCAGCAACATTTTTGCTCAGAAAGCAATAGTATCTCAGGTTTTACTCAAGACTGAGTAAAACAGTCTTCTCAATCAAGATTGTTTTACTCAATCTTTAAGTTTTGGATGGTATTTAATAAATCACTTTCTTAGAACCTCTCCCCTTTCTGATGTAACTTTTTTTTTAATAAAAACAATTCTCTGCAAGGATACCGTACCTTTTCTTGCATTATCTTTGGTTACCACATAGCCTGTCACTGTCTCTTCCTACCTATGTTTTCATTTTCCCTAAACAGGATCTCATATTTCCACCTTACATTAGGAAAAGAAAAAATAAGCATCATTTCATTTTTCACTCTCCCACTGCACACTTGATCTGATGGTTCATAACAATGCTTCAACTAATGCCCCCAAATTCAGGTACACAATTCTATATTTCCCTTCAGGGAATCTCAGTGTTTGAGAATGAAACTGGTCTGTTTGGCTGCAGCCTTTTAGGCATCAGCAAAAGAGGGGCTGAACCTCTCCCAGCCAGGCTGTGCTTTGGCTGGCTGGCACAGCTGAGAACAGCAGAGGCACAGAGACTAGCACATGCAGAAAACACCCTGTCACTTGATATTTGGATTGGAAATTTCCTGTACCAGAACTAGGATTGATTTTCTGTGCTGCTTTGAGTGACAGCTTTGATTTGGTAAAAGCTGCAGATACTGAATCTCTCTTTTATGAAAGAGGTCTGGCTCTTCTAAAGCCACAAGTGTCAGCAATTCATATTTATTTCTTTCCTCCTACAGCACTGCAAAACTACATTTGCTAGCATGTACTTAAAGATTCTTATCCAAATAGATACTTAAATTGACAGTGATCTCAGAGGACCACAAAAAATCACATTTGCAGCAGCACAGCTGTGGAACAAGCTGCTTGTTGTTTAGCAGCATCCCACAGGCCTGACCCACGGTGACACTCACATCAGCGTGAGCTGTTCTAACCTCAAGCAGGAAAAATGATTCACTCCTATCACTGAGCACAACTCCTGTTTTATACCAGATCACCACAGTGATCTTTGTCATGCAGCTTCAAGCTGATAGCATGCTGCTCTGTTCTGAGTTTATCTTTAATAGATCACATACTTGATTGTAAGCACTGCAGAAAAGTCACTTACGTTTCCAATAGCCAAAAGAGCTTTGTCAAAGAAGAGTATCATTCCAAAGAAGAGGAAAAACACTCCAAAGCCTGTTAGTCCCATCCCAATCTCTGAAAAAGAAACAAATTTAGGCATGTAACAAAACATGGTACCAAGAAAAAGTCATGGATAAAAATCGGGGAAAAATTAGAACATCCAATCTAAAGACATTTTAAATTTAGAAACATCCATGAGTGTACAAATATCATAAATCTTGTCGACCCCAAGTACTTCAACAGACAGATCTTTGGAAGCTGTTTATCAACAAAGTCCTTGTTTGGAACTGAAAGACATTGAAATTGAATGCAACCATATATATATATATACATAAGCAAAGACACACATCCCTTTTGATTAATTGCTAGTATGGAGAAAAGGATGGTTTGTAAAGAGATAATGCAACTTTGTTTTCCAGATTAGATCAGTTGGTCAGAACATGGTACAAATAACTCCAGGGTTGTGGGTTTGAGTCCCATATGGGTCGTTCACTGAAGGGCTGGATCCTTGTGATCCTTCTCTTTTAATTCAGAATACTCTGAGATCTGCAGATCTTATCCCATTATCTTTCCCACAGTGATGTAATGTACCCTGGTCCTCTCCATCCTCCTGAGACTTCACTTTCCATCTCCCATGACTTGCACAGCAGTTTCCAGATGGAACACAAGTTGGATGAATCCTGCAGGATTTTTCCAAGTTATACATGTGCTGACAGCTGTCAAACACTAGCCTGGGTCTCCAGACAACTGCCAGTTTTGATACTAAATACTGAGGAGTTAATGTTCAATTATAATTGTCATGCTTCATATTTAATTTTTATTAATTAAATGGTAGATCTACATTACACGTAAATACAGTATCTCTAGACTGTGTTGTATAGCGGTTTCATTTTATGAAATTTTTCATTTTATCATCTTAATTTGCAGATTTTTTAAAAATACTTTTTGTACTTAATACATTTGCTTTTATTGTGGACTGGCCCATGCTGGGTTAACAGCTTGACTCAATGCTCTTAAAGGTTTTTTTCCAGTTAAAACAATTCTATAAACTTTGAGTTCTGCAAAGGATGCTCAAGAAATACTGGGAAGCCAAGAGTAGGATGGAAGGTTTGTATGAGAAACAGAGCTAGAAATGTCATGTTAGGATTAAAACTACCATTTGACAATAGCCTCTGAAGTATCTTGAAGACTGCTATTAGAAATGCATCCTGCTTTTACTTTTACATCTCTAAAGCCTTCCTTTGACTCTCACACAGACTGAATGGGAGAGAAAAACCAGGAGCAGCAGCAACAGGGCTGCAAACACATTTACAATAAATGCATTTATTGTTGTCTTCACTGTGACCAGACATAGAAACCTACAGGTTTGTAAATTGCAAAACAAAAACAGCTTAGCAGAACCCACCCTAACACTATGCCTGTATATATGTGTATTTTGAAGTTCCAAGTAGTTTTGCATAGCCTGTCCTGAAACAAACAAAAAACCACAAAATCCACAATCACAGCCCTCACTGCTGCTGCTGGCCAGACCTGCCTCCATGGATTTTAATTGCACTTTGTTGATGCAGTTGGTCATTTTCTGTTGCTTGATGAGCTTGGGAGTAAAGGAGGATAATTTTGCCTGTTTCAGGACTTCCAAGTAGTTATTGGAAATAAATTTCAGCACAGCTCAGAGATTTGTTGCAGCAACATTGCACTCCCCAGACTTCTCTGAGGGCTTGGCTTTCAGCAAGGCTGCAGAGCACATGCTGTTAGAGCTGTAGTTCCATGGTACAGCCTGCCACTTTCAACTTTCACTGTGGGCATTTTAACAGCCCACAATTAAAAGCACTAAGTAACTCAAGCCAATCAATTTACTACAGGCACTCTCCGTACTTGTTTACAATGAAAAACAGAATAGCAAATTGTATTTTCAATGGATCTGCTGACTGAAGGCAATGTAACAATTGCAGGTGCCCTTTTCTCCAGTACTCTTTACTTCAGAAGAGCAGAAACAATCTGCATTCTGGAAGGAAAACACTTGGAGGCAGGACTCCAGAGGAATTACCAGCTGCCAGCAAGATAAATACGCAGTCCTGGAGGAATTTGCTCCTCCCCAGGCACAGCTCAAGGTATGGATGTGGGGAGGAGGCAGAGCCACCTCCCAGCAGCTGCTGCAATCCCCTCTCCACTCCTCTGTAACCACCCCAAACCGGTTTGTAATCACAATGGGCTCTGATTCACTGCACAAGTCGCCTATGTTCTCTGGTTAGTGGAGGGAAAAGGGAAAAAGAGAAAGGAACATTATTCTCATTATCCCAAAATAACTGCTGGAAGAAGATGAATGGTCCAGGACCATTATGCTCCAGTGCTGGTATCTCAGCAGAGGCTGTTACTGCCCTGATTTGGATCAGAATTTGTAAATACATTTAACTACACTTCTCAGAGGAAGAAAAAGAAAAAGCGCTGGCATTTTGTAGAAAATCCTTTCAACAACAAATGATGAATATTTATAGAGGGAACAAACTATTTTAAAATGTTTTCTCGTGTGCCAGAAGAGCTTTCCCACATTAGTCAAATAAAACATATCAATGCCTAGAAATGCAGAAACACACACTAGCCAGGTTCTGTTTATTCTGGATTATTATGATTTCCTGAGACAAGGGAGCACATCTTCATTAATGTTTCTCCAGAAATTCCATAAGCTGTGCAAGACTACTGCAGCACTGTGTCAAAACAGCTTAGTAGATTTTAAGATTCAAAATTAAGATACATTGCTTGTGAAAGATTAGGGCAGACAATGCACATCCCAAGTCTTTTATAGAGCATAATATAGTGAAAAATAAAATGGAATTGTGTGCTATAGGCTTTTAGAAGACAAAAACTAATACAGCTTATATTCAATGCATAACTATTATTTTGCTAGCAGTATGTTTTAGGATTGAAAATTTAATTTGGGAAAAGCTAAGTGAATTCTTTTGAAATTACTAGTGGTTTATAACACCATTCAGTGCACCACTTAAAATTATGTCCTAGACTACAGATGCAGAATTAACTTTCCAAACATCAGCAGTGGCTCTCTCCAGGTATTTATCACACTATTCCACCAGTGACTCTATGGCTAACTCTGTATTTTTCCAGACAGCAGTGAATTTTAAAATAACTGATGAACTATCTTCAGAATTTCAGAAGAAAACCCACCTTAAAACCACTAAATGTCAGAGTGTTTTATTTAGTACTCCTGTCTCTGACAGTTAAAACCAACAGACTTAGCACTGGAAATAGCTGAAAGTCCCACATGAGGAACCAAGCAAAATAAAAACAGTGAGTCTCCTTCTGAAGAGATTTTTATCTTTTTGCCCAATGAATACTCCAGACAGGAAGTTAAGGGCAAAAGCAAAGCCCACAAGGGTTTAATCAATCAGAAACCTAAAAGTTAACCCCAAGGGTTAGTACTTATCCCAGTAACAGCACAATATCTGAGTATCTCAAAAAATCATTGACCCTGAATGCTGCTAAACTCTGCTGCCTGTCTTCATCCCTGGCCTTAACTGGCTCTCCAATACCTCCATTTCCAGTATCCTGCTATCAAAGTTATTTTAACTTCTTTTTTCTAGATTTTTCACACCCTCCTTCACAACTGATGCTGTGGTGCTTATCAGGCAGACTCATTTCCTTCTGTGGCAATCCTACCAGAAATGCACCATCCATGAGATGGTCATTTAAATCAAAGGCCTGTCATTGTCCTTTACCCTGCAGCTTAAGCTGTTATCAGGGAATCACAATGGTTAGGGCTGGAAGGATCCTCTGGAGATCACCCAGCCCAACCCCTCTGCCAAGGCAGGGTCACCCTCAACAGGTGACAAAGGAATGTGTCCAGGTGGGTCTGGGATGGCTGCGGAGAGGGAGACTCCAGCCCCTCCCTGGGCAGCTGTTCCAGGGCTCTGTCACCTTCAGTGCAAGAAAGTGATGCCTCACGTTGAGATTAAACTCCTTCTGCTTCACTCCATGGCCATGGCTGAACTCCTTGTGCTTCACTTGATGGCCATGGCTACACTCCTGGTGCTTCACTTGATGGCCATGGCTAAACTCCTTGTGCTTCATTCACTCCATGGCCATGGCTAAACTCCTTGTGCTTCATTCACTTCATGGCCATTTAAACTCCTTGTGCTTCACTGCATGGCCATGGCTGAACTCCTGGTGCTTCACTTGATGGCCATGGCTGAACTCCTGGTGCTTCATTCACTTCATGGCCATGGCTAAACTCCTTGTGCTTCACTTCATGGCCATGGCTAAACTCCTGGTGCTTCACTTGATGGCCATGGCTAAACTCCTGGTGCTTCACTTCATGGCCATGGCTAAACTCCTGGTGCTTCACTTGATGGCCATGGCTAAACTCCTGGTGCTTCACTT
>JAYDZK010000056.1:70403635-70420356 GCA_034509185.1 Euphonia xanthogaster | reverse complement strand
GGGCGGCGGAAGGGGCGGGGCCGGCGCGCGCGGCGCAGGTGGGAGCGGGAGCCGTGAGGGTGAGGGATTAGAGATAAGGGATAAAAGATAGGGGATAAAAGATAAGGGATAAAAAGATAAGGGATAAAAAGATAAGGGATGCGGGAGCGCGGCCGGCACTAGCCCTTGGGGAAGCTGTGGGAGCTGTCGGCCTGAGCCACGGCTGCCGCACGGGAGGATACGGCAGCGAGGCGCCGCTCCTGCTTGCCCTGGCGGCCTCGCTCCGTTCCTCCATCCATCCGTCCGTCCATCCATCCTGCTCCGTCCTGCACCCGCCGAGCGGGGCCTTCCCTGCCTGCCCGTCCGGCTGTCCTGCCCCGTCCCGCAGCCCCACCGAGCAGGGGCTTCAGGCCCGGCAGGCGCCGTGCCCGCGGCTGGTGTGTGGGTGAGGAATGCTGAGAATATTGCACTGTATATGCTCACTGTTTGTGTTTGTATGCTGTTCACACTGTACACGTGTGAATATTCCCACACTGGAGTAGGTTGCCCAGGGAGGTGGTGGAGTCGCCCCTCCCGGAGGTGATTAAGAGGCGTCTGGGTCTGGCCCTGGGTGATGACGAAGTGTTTTAGTCACACATCATTTTTAATATGTATTTCCTCCATTTATAGGAGTGGGGAAGATCCTTGTTATGGTGGAATCGGCTGGTTGTGAGGAATTTTTCCCCCCAGTATTGTAATGCTGAATTTATTCCCTTTCACTTTCCATTGGACTTTTTTTCCATCTATGTAATAAATAGTTCAGGATGCAGTAATAGAAAACATAAATTTCTTGAGTTTGGTATTGTTCAGGTACAATATGACAAGGACTATTGCTCAAATAATGACCCAGTAAATACAATTCTATGTTCATTTCACTGATGATTATTCAAAATTGATCCCCTTCTCTAAACCAAGCCCCATTTTCACTTCCTCCTAACAGATCCTCTAGGTGTTACAGTGGCTGCCTTTCTAAGGGGCACCAAATAACGTGTCCAGACTTTTCTGTAAAATAAGCTTTGAAGAGATCAAAAATGGCAATGGGCACTTGGTGAGTGACTGCTCTACCTTACAGCATTCCTCTTGCAGGAAATGTATAACTTGGTTAAAATTCACTTGGATTCATGTAGAAGCCTGGTGAGCTGTGGCCTTGGGAATTGGTTGTGAGTTTGTGTTTATCCATTTTGCAGGAGGGAAAAAGCAGTTGTCAACTAGTGGGGCTTTTTTATGTGAGCAAATTAAATTAATCAGGACTTAAACTGTTACATTAACAGCTCTGGTAATGAAGAATCTCCTGCAGAAAATTTGTTCTAAGTTGAGAAGCTTTACTTATAAAATATATTTTAAAATGTATTTATTTCATTTTCTTTTTAGTGACAGTTGCTTGGTTAAATAAGATCTCCTAAAGACAACTTTCTTTAATCTCCAAAGATGACAGCTGTTGCAGGTAATCCATTACTTAGATTCTATATGTTCATTTTGCTGTCTCTTAGCTAACAAGACACAATCACCTGCTGCTATTTACATTAATTTAGTGTAGACATAAAGGAGTTGGTGGGATCTGTGCTATTATACTTAAGATTTGAAGAAAAAAATTCTTTAACAGCAAAGCTTTTTATTTCTTTGGTAAAACTAAACCAAAATGCCCCATCCCTGGAATTGTTCAAGGCATGGTTGGATGGGGCTCTGAGCAGCCTGCTCCAGTGGCAGGGAAGTTGGAATGAGATGAGCTTCAAGTTCCCTTCCAACCCAAGCTGTCGTATGATGAAAATCAAGTTTGTCAAGGAAATTACTTGATTTTCAGTATTTTTGAAATGGGCTTCAAATTTTAAGATACTCTTAACTCTTTTCTGCCGAGTAGCAGTGGGCATTTAGGAAGACACTTGTCACCATTTGCTGCTATTTGAAATGAAGATATCTTTCCCACATCACACATTTTTGTTTCCATAACCATATTACCATATCTGCTCTGGATGGGCCAAAATCTCGGGTTTTCTGGGTGTGGGGGAGGAATTCCTTCCAATGCTTTTCTGACCTGGCTCTGGAGTGCATGCTTGGTGTGCAGGTGTGTGTGTTAATTATTCTTTTAGACTCCAGGGATTGGATTCTAGAGCACAATCTGCAATTCACACACATGCATGCTGGGATGGAAAGAGGCAATTCTTACCAAAGAGTCACTTGTGTAACCCAAGCTTTTGGGGAGCATTTGCTTCACTTCTTTCACCTGTGAAGGATGGAAAAAGCATTTTCCCTCTACATCCAAACCCTGTTCAGCACATCCTCTTGTTCTGTGGAGGAGGGGGATCTTGGTGCATGAAACACAGCTTGTTGCTAATGGCCCTGTTTTTAACTCCAGAGGAGTTTAACTTGCTGGGGTTAATGTTGCTTCTCACATGTAAATAAATGCTTTCTTAACAACTTGATCATTGGTTGTAGTACAATTAATACAATTGAAACTGGCATCAGCTCATGGCTGTGGTCTCTATTGTGCCCTCTCCTTGCTTCTCCCTGCAGTGCTAGAGGAGGTGCTGGTGTCCATTGAGAATGAGCTGCAAGCAGTGGAGATGCAGATACAGGAGCTGGTGGATAAGCAGCAGGAACTCCTCCAAAAGAAGATGAGAGTGAAGAATCTGATAAAACAGTCCTCAGGAGACTTGGAGGCAGGTGGAAGTAAAGACACTGAAACCTCGGCTGAGGAATGGAACAAAAAAGGTTTGCAGAGCCAAAGTCTAATATTTTAAAAGAAAAGTGAACTGATCCAGTTGGGGGAAATGCACTTATCCAGAGATTTGTTTGGATAATGATATTGTGCTATTTAATTTTAGTCAGCTGGCTGACATGCCAGGGTAATGGGGCAATGTTTATACTTGTCTCACTGGACATTCCTAAGCACTAATCTTGAGTTGTTCTGGGCAGAATTATCTGTTCTGTCAGAATGGCCTGTTATAACAGCTTTAATTCTTTGCTTGTTGCAATACTTGTAATTTGATCTGTTTTGCTCTTAGAATCCCAGAGTAAATTCTTATTGCAATACTTGTATACTAAATGTTTAAATTGCAATACTTCTCCTTGTTTGTGTTATAAAACAAACTGCTTTGGAATTTCTCAGGATTTGATTTTGATAAATTTGCACTTAGAGTTGGTTTTTGTGTTTCCTCTTGCTTGAGTGGCTGGGACATTGGTAGTGTTTGTGATGGGTTGTGTAGCCTCACTGTCTTACCAAATTAACGCAGATTAGATAGATGCTGATTGCCAAAAATAACCTAGAATACATTGTTATTGTAGAATTAGTGCAAGTGGCAAGTGCCTCCTGGTGATGGGAGGGCTGCTGTGTTTCAACTTAGACATTAACTGAAGTCCTGAATGGTTGTTGCTTCTTGGCCATGTTATGCCTTGCCAAAATTGACTCAGTATTTTAATTTTTTTTCCTCCTTTTAAATTTAATTTTCAATTTGTAAATGTCTATATCTATTGTACATATAAGCTTTTTTTGGCTTTTTAAAAAATTGAATTAATGTTGTAGTTGAATCCATGTTTATCTGTATTTGAGGAGTATTATGCATATGTAAGAATGCTGATACTTTATCATTGCACATTATGCTGTTGAACAAATAATTTGGTTTGTGTAGTTCCATGCCTAATTCTCACCTCCTGTGCTTTGAAAATTAATGTCTTTGCAATCAGGTGCTGTGTATGTATTAAAGAAGGGCAGCAGCTAAATTTGTTCCCAGTTTAAAGCTCATGGAGGCCAGTGGGATGCTTTTCTTGGTTTCAGAGAGCCTTGGATTTTAACTGTGCTCTTTGTAAATTTCTCTGCAATGTCACCTCAAGTCCCCGAATTATTGTGTGTTGCACGTGGTGTAACCTGGAGCTCCCACAGTTTTTCTGCATTTTAATTTTAATAGTACCAAAGAGATGCATCAGGAAGCCTAACTTAAGTTTTTACAGCATTACATCTTTTAAAAATGCAGTCTTTAGGTCTTTATTGAAGAAAAGAAAAGCCTATTATAAGCAAGTTGGGGTGGTGATTTTGGGGAAGATTAAACAACTTTTCCCCCTCTTTATTTATTTAATAAATGCTTATTATTGATGGACTATATGGAAAAATTGTACCCCTCCTTCTTTATGCTATTTGTAATTGCTGCATTTGTATGAGGGAAGCATTTGAGTAACTATTGGAGAGCTCAGTGTCTGGTTTTATTTATAGTCAGGGTGGGATTCTAGTTTCTAGTTATTTTGGACTAATGAGTTAACATGCTCATTAGCACTCTGAAGTTCATCTGTTTTCAGTTGTTCACATTAGTTCACATCCCTGTGCAATGAGAGCTTTGGCCTGGAGGTGAATTGTGTTTACAACTTGAGTTTTCAAAGGTCCACCCTAGAATATGGTGTATCCAGACTCAGCTTGTGTGGAGCTTTTTCTGTGCCATTATGAGTCTTTAAACACTTTCCCAGATCTAAAATTGTGTCACTGGATTCAGTTATTCAATATGTAAATTACCCCTCCTTCTTATATTTTAATTTGCTTATGAAATGTGTTTGTTGAGTTGGTTTTTTTCCCTTAACAGATTTTCCATGGTATGAGAAGATAAAATCTGCACTGCAGAGCAAATTTAAACTCCAGAAGTTTAGATCACTGCAACTTGAAACAGTAAATGCTGCAATGGCAGGGAAGGATATATTTCTTGTCATGCCTACTGGTGGTGGGAAGAGCCTTTGTTACCAGTTACCAGCTGTCTGTTCTGATGGTATGTAAGGAAAAAAACTAATATCAATAACTAGACATAGTTATATAAATAATCTGTAGAACATAATAAAAAGAACTAGATTTATTTTCTCCCTTTTATAGTTATTTGGAGAATTAACATTATTTGGTTTGGGTTTTGTTTGGTTAGTTTATTCTTAATAACTCATCCAATTGCATTGGAAGTTTACTTATTTACAAAGGCCAAATTTACCACTCCCTGTCACTGCTTAGTTCTGTGGCAAATCAGCACCTCATGGCACAGATATCCAGCTTGTTTTGTATAGTTTTATACTCTATCTGTTGGAGCTCAGTTGTGTTTGCGCTCTAGACCCTGAGAGGAGGTGTATGTTGTGGGCATTTAATAAGAATCGTCCCTGTGTGATCTGGACTCACTTGTCAGCTCTCCAGGAGGGAAATCCCCTGCTGTGTATGAAGCTTGAGCTTACATTTGGCAGTTTATTCAGAGCAGGGCTGATGGATCAGTATAAAGAAATAGAGGAGATATTTGTGACATCTGAACTGCACAATGATTGACTGTTACAGGTTTCACACTGGTGATATGTCCTTTGATATCTCTCATGGAAGATCAGCTCATGGTGCTGGAACAGCTTGGTATCTCTGCAGCTTTATTAAATGCCTCAAGCAGCAAGGTGTGTTTAAGTTCTTGTGTTTTGTGGTGAATGTGCTCGTGTCTCCCCTCTGTGTAGTTACTTGTGAATACTGAATGGATGAGACAGATTTATCAGCTAATGCTGTTCTAGCAACAGTGTCTGGCCAGGAGGGTGCTGTGATGTGGGAAAGGTGGTTCAGTATCTTGTGTTCATGTCTTAGTGACAACAACACATGGGAGCCAACACCTTCTGTGGAATAAATAGATTTCTTGGGGCTTTTTAGAGGGTGTGAAGTGCCTTTGGCTGATGTGTGTTGTAGATTTTTACTCCTTTTCTAGACTTGGAGTAGGTGATTTTTGTCTTCTTTTACTATGTTCAGAAGTGCAGGCTTTTACATATAATTATTTATTTATTTCTATAGGGTGGTGAGCTGTTTGATCCAGAGACCAAGAAGCAACTAATTTCCCAGTCTCATACTAGACAGTTGCTTTTTCACAGTTAATTTTTTGACTAGCAGGAGGCTGTGAATATTAACTTGCACATGACACTGGATTTGATAAGTCTCTGGCTTGATGCAATGTGCCAAACTTGAAGCCTGCTTTGATGCAGAGAGCTCTGAAAACTCAGTAATAAAAACCACTGCAATGTGCAAAGAATTATTTTACACTTGTAGTATCACAGGGATGTTCGGTACATCACAGTTTATTGGGGAAATATCGATACCACACGATGGAGCAAACACACATATTCAACACTTTGCTTCTTCAAAGTTCCAGCACAGATTTTCTAAGTATTAAAACTACCATTTTATATACAGTGGTCTTCTACAAAGGCTTATAGTGGTAAATAGGGTGGAACACTTTATCGGTCTCTGTAATTACACCTTATGAATTGCTAATCACCTCCTAAGAGCCTTAGCACTAAGCACTTCAGTGTGTTGTCCCAGTTTGTTACCCCCTGCTGTCTCGTTTTTTTGAACAGGAACACGTGAAGTGGGTCCACACGGAAATGCTGAAGAGGAATTCCCAGCTGAAGCTCATTTATGTGACCCCAGAGAAGATTGCAAAGAGCAAAATGTTCATGTCCAAGCTGGAGAAGGCTTACCAGGCGGGGTGCCTGGCTCGCATCGCTGTGGATGAGGTGCACTGCTGCAGTCAGTGGGGCCATGACTTCAGGCCTGGTATGCTCCCCAGAAATGCCCCTGCAGGGCTGCTCAGGCAGCAGTCAGTCATGAGTTGGGCCTGAAATAAGGCCAGCTGCTTCCTTCCTGGGTGAATTCTTAATGTGTGACATGTACCCGCGTTAGCTCAAGGACTTGAATTCACAAATCATCCAGGAGCTAAGGTCATGCAAATGATGATTTCAACATAGAACACAGACAGCAAAATCTGAAAAATTACTTATTCTGCTTATTTTAATTGGAGCTTTATAAAATCAAAGCTTTTGTTTGGCATCTTTAATATGAATAATAGTGACCTTTAATCTGCTATATGAAAGTGTCATTCTGTACAGCACTCCTTGGCACTTCTGATGAAAGAGGCAGAGCACTTTGTAAATTCATGAGATATATTTTAATAATCTCTAAAGCAAATGGAAACAAATGCCCTTCGCTTACAGGGAAATAAAGTGTGCTTCAGTCTTTTTCCTGACTTAGATGTTGTAGAGTATTGTTGGTTGCTGTTTCTTTGTCAGAAAACCTGATTTGAAGCAATATTAACTGTAAAGTCACTCTTAGCAGTTTTGCTAAGCAGCGGTGCCTGAGTCAAGAGCCAGGCTGGTTCAACAGGCAGTGCAGAATTTGGATGTGTACCTCTGGCTGCACTTCTGTTCAAAGGCAGCAGGTGATTGTCAGTACTGAGCCTTTAAAATTTTTTATTATTACACTCTGTATCCAAATTGGTCTATGTATCCAAATTCCACATTGCTTGTTTATTAGAAAAGTTCTGTTTACTCAAGAGCTGTTTGTAAAAACAGACCTTCAAAATAACCTGAAGTTGGTTAATACAGTGCCACACATATTTTTCTAACTTTTGAAGAATTTCTATTTCCATACAGTTCTGCCTTCTGAATTGTGGCTGATAATTGCAGCCTTTCAGTACCTGGAGGGAGCCTAAAAGGAGACTGGGGAGGGACTTTTTACAAGAGCTTGGAGTGACAGGCTGAGAGGGAATGGCTTCAAGCTGAGGGTAGCTTTAGGCTGGGTATTAGGAAGAACTCTGAGGGTGGTGAAGCACTGGCACAGGCTGCCCAGAGAAGTTATGGATGCCTCATCCCTGGAAGTGTTCAAGGACAGGTTGGATGGGGCTCTGAGCAACCTGGGATAGTGGAAGATGTCCCTGCTCATGGCAGGGAGTTGGAGCAAGATGGTCTTTAAGGTGTCTTCCAACCCAAATGATTCTGTGATTGAGTCTTTAAAACTCAATTAGAAGACATCTCTCTTGCTAAGTGCAAGCTGCTTGTTACTTCCTTTGGATATATAAATTAGTTCTGTAGTAGATTAGCAGTAATAACATTTATTGCAGTATTACCCCATTAAATACTATCTACATTAATGCCTTTTGTAAGTTTGCATTTGTGGTATGAGAAATCTTTTTCTTTACCCTTTTTCTATTCTTGCTTAGATTACAAGTCTCTTGGTATACTGAAAAGACAGTTTCCCAATACTCCCTTGATTGGATTGACAGCAACAGCTACCAATCATGTTTTAAAGGATGCTCAGAACATTTTGCACGTTGAGAAGTGCATTACCTTTACTGCTTCCTTCAACAGGCCCAACCTTTACTATGAGGTAGGTCTTGTTACCTGGTTTGTGCTGTTGTGCTGTCTCCCGCAGGGAGAGGGGCAGGCAGCAGGCTTAGACTGCTTCAAACTGTTGGAAAATATGTCTTATGATGGCAGAAAGGTTGTGAATTATTCTGTTGTGCTGTATTTTCACTTTGGCCACAGGTTTGTCTATTGTTCTTGGTGGGGAAAGCTTACAGCTTTGTTTTGGGGTTTAATTTTCAATGGACTTTTGAGTTGTAATCTGAATGTTCATAAAAAAATACAGTCATTCTTTTTAAATGGTGGAATAGTTGTGTTTATTATACTGGGAAAACTAAAATAAGGATGTTTGACAGACTGTTTGCCCACTTGAACTCTGACATGTGCTTAATATATTTTTGAGGTTCGGCATAAGCCTTCAAATAATGAAGATTTCATTGAGGACATAGTTAAGACCATTAATGGAAGATACAAAGGACTGTCAGGTAAAAAGTGTCACAAAAGACACATGTTGCCTTCCATAACCTTCATTATTGCAAGGATGTTGGGATGTTTTCAAATGATCTTGAAGCATGTGGAGACATTCTGCCTTCACCATATGTTAAACATCCAGCATTAGAATGAATGAAATTTAGTAAGATCCATACCTTGAATAATTTCTCTCTTCATTCATTAGTGTTTAAATGTCTTTACTGTTTACTTGTATCCTCTGAAATATTGAACTGGAATGTTGATGTCTATAGAACAATGTTTACACGGGTAATAATAGGAAGGTTTAAGATTGTAAAGGCAAGGCTCAGAAAAGCTGATCTCTATGTTCTTAAATCACACATTATTTACTCTCTATGTGTCAGGATACTTGCTATCTTTAACATGTTTTTTCATATTTGATCAGAAGAGTCACCTGTTACTCAGTGCCCAGAATGGGTGTTATGGGCTGAATTGCAGATAAAAACAGAACAGCAGAAGTCGGACTTGTGTAATCAATAAATTCTGTAGTGGAAATAAAGAGGAGAGAGATCTTGCCAAGGCAGCAGAACCCAGGCTCTGGAGCAGCAGTGTGTCCTTGTCTCTGCTTGGAGCTCTGTGGCTGTGAGGAGCAGCTCCCTGAGCACAAACTGTGCTAAGATGATCCAGAATCACATGGCTTTGTGTGTAATCCCTGGCTTAGACCAGCCTGACTAATGACAAAAGGCAGATTTAATGGAAACCTCAGGTGAGATGCCACAGATGTCATAAGGCATAGCACCCCTTTAGAAAGCTTTAATAAGCATTGTCCTCCTTGAGCAGTAATAGAATGCTTCCATGGTTCTATGGATTGGCACCTGGATTTCCTCTTTAGCCTCCAGGTCCAACCTGATAACTGAATTTTCCTTCATAAATACAAATAGTATGGACTACATAGGCACAAAGACTGTATAATGCTTTTTAATAATTTATTTCATAAGCTAATAAAACTTTCACAATTGTTTTTAACTATTGGGGATTGTTTGGCCTTTTTAAGGCATTACAATGAGGCCTCTTTCACTTTTATGCAGGAATTGTTTACTGCTTTTCTCAGAAGGATTCTGAGCAAGTTACTGTGAGTTTGCAGAAACTGGGAATCAAGGCAGGGACTTACCATGCAAACATGGATGCTAAATATAAAACCAAAGTTCATAAAGGATGGGCAACAAATCAAATCCAGGTTAAGTAAATATTTTACATGGACTTAATGTCTTATTTAAACAAATTGTGGTTTGGTATCCTGATGATTCCTTAATCTTTTTCACAGGTTGTAGTGGCAACTGTTGCTTTTGGCATGGGAATTGATAAACCTGATGTGAGGTTTGTAATTCATCACTCTATGAGCAAGTCCATGGAAAACTACTATCAAGAGAGTGGACGTGCAGGTACTGCAGGAAGTGGCTTTTGCACAGTTGCCATTTACATCCATGACACCAGTAAACCTGTCCTTCAGTTTTCCAGGCATTGGTGCCAAGTCTCTTGCCTTTGAGACAGTTTCAAAGGATGCAATGAAGCTGCCTCTGTAAAGAGGCTTTAATTATAAACTACATTCATGACCAGGCCTCTACTGCAGTGTAACAAAGAATAGCTGGGTATCTAGACCTCCACTCAGAATTTTTTAAATACTTGATCTTCTATCAAATCTGTGGCTTACCAGAATAACATGATACACATTTAATATACAATTTTAATTTTTTTATTTTGTATAGCACCTGGGATGTGTGATTTGCTCAGATTGCCTTTAGATGATGTTTGATCACTGTATGAATTTCAGAAATACAAGTAGGATGGGGAGTCTGGAGCAGGGAATTTTAAGGATTGATCAGTGTTTAGCAGCATTAAATACCTGTTATGGCCAAACTCCACCCCCAAAAATGTTTTGCAATGTTTTGGGTTTTTTTGATCTTGTTCATCTCATTACTTTTTTAAAGACAGATTTGAGTCTATGTTGAGAAAAGCTTGCAAGGAACTTGAGGAGCAATTGTAAATTGGTTGGGATTGTAATTATCTGTTCATTTTAATGCATTGCAGGAAGAGATGACCAAAAAGCTGACTGCATTTTGTATTATGGGTTTGGAGATATATTCAGAATTAGCTCAATGGTGGTGATGGAAAATGTTGGCCAAGAGAAGCTGTATGATATGGTATCTTATTGCCAAAATATGAACAAGTAAGTTACTGTGGTGGCTTGGTTGCTTAGTTTTTAATTTTTGGGGTTTTTTGGGGGGCATTTGGAAAAAAAACCAAACAAAAGAAAAAACCTGAAACAAAAGCAAAATGAACCCATCGCCAAACAAAACCACCCACAAAACCAGGAGCAAGCTTGCCAGCTTCAGGATACAATTCTGGAAGTGGTTGTGTTGAGGTGAAGTATCTGTCAACAAACACTGTTTGGATTTCAGATCCCAGTCAGGAAATGCTGGAGTTCTGTGGTTTTGATTCTGAGCTACAGTGTTTAATGGCCACATAGGAATCCAGGTGTTTGCTACTTCACCTGCTTCACTGTGATATTTGGAATATTTAATGGAAAATGTGTATCTGTGGACAAACGAGTGCAATCCAGTAAAGCTTTCTGTGGCCTCAGTGTAGCAAGGAATTCATATTCTTACCATTTCTCATTGTCTTGAAACTGCAGATTATACTCTTGTGCTTCAACCAAACTGTCCCTACACCAGTATTGGCACAGGAACACTGCTGATAGGGAATACTGCTGTTGCTGTATTTGTTCTCTGATTTTTCCTCTGATAATTCTTTGTGCTTGTTCTGAGACCTGAGCTGTCCCTAGGACCTTTTTTGCCATTTTCATGCTGTATAAGGCAGGTGTTACATACCCACCTGGGATCCATAGCCCCTCTGCTCTCTGCTCCTCAGGTGTCGCCGGGTGCTCATCGCCCACCACTTTGATGAAGTGTGGGATTCTGCAAACTGCAACAGAATGTGTGATAACTGCTGTAGAGAGAATGGTAGGTAAAGGACAGGGAACATGGGCAAAGTTGATTTAAATAAATATCTGGAGTAGAAAAACTAAGCAAATTTTGTGACCTGGGCTTTTATTACTGACTGTTTTCAAGGGGCAGATTTTATTCTGAATATCAGTTTTTGGTGGCCTACTGTTGCCAAGTTAGTTTAAAAGCAAAACAAAAAAAGCCTTGCACATATAGCACAAAGATATGTATTTATAGCTATATATAACTATATATATAACTACAAAGAGCTTTCTATTTAAATGTTCCTTCACTTTTACTTGCAGCATGTGAGAAGATGGATGTAACAGGATACTGCAGGGATCTAATAAAGATCCTTGAGCAAGCTGACAGCATGAGTGAGAAACTCACCCCTCTGAAATTAATTGATGCCTGGTCTGGGAAAGGTGTGTCCAAATTCAGGGTGCCTGAAGTTACTCCACCCAAGCACCCTCGAGAGGAGCTGGAGAGAATTATTGCCCATTTACTGCTGCAGCAGTATCTGAAGTATGTCAGATAACTATTTTGTTTTCTTTGTTTTGGTTTTTTAACATTTAGTAGTCATTTTTCTTTGCTTGCATTACTTCTGTATAACATTAATGGATACATTCTGTAGTCTTGTTTTCATTTCAGATGCATTTAATGTATTCTTAAAAACCCTTCAAATATTGCTATATTTCCATTTCAAAAATTGGAGGAACAGTTTAAATGCTGCATGTCTTGCAATTTTAAAAAGCTGGGGTCTTCTGTATTCAAGTAGAATGTTTAAATCTGCAGCAGGATTCATTTTGGCGAAGTCTGCAGCTCATACAGGTCTCATTCACATTCCATGGATAAGGAGAGCACGTGGCGTTGCCCGCACGATGTCTAGGTCAGGAGAGACTGGCTCATGTGGAGGGTGGTACTCACAAATTTTAAGAAAGCATAGTGAAACTAATAGTGCTGCCTCTGTAAGCTGTCCATGTGCTGTCTTTTGTCTTCTCATATAATTTTTAAGATCAAGAATACCTACAAATACCTAATCCCTTTATTTTGACTTAATTTTTCTTTGCATCTCTTCGTACAGCTTTTTAAATATTATTAAGAGGGTGAGCAGATGACTTATTACATCTTTTTTTCCTCATTTTCCTCCATGTGTTTCAAGAGATTGACAAGTGTGCATCTGAGTGTTTTTGAGTAAAGGTCCACAAACTGAATTCTGTTAAGTGTTGATCAGAGTAGCTCTAAGTCACCTGACTGTCTACTGGAATGAAGCACAATGAAGCTGCTCTCTGCAACACCCATCAGAAGGGTTCATGTGTCTCTGTCCTTATGGAAAGAGTTGTTGAGATGGAGGCAGGCTGCCCAGGGCAGTGGTAGAGTCACCATTCCTGGGACTGTTCACACAACATGCAGATGTGGCACCTGAGGCCATGGTTTGGTGACAGTGCTGGGTTGATGGTTGCACTGGATCATCTTGGAGGTCTTTTCTAACCTTAATGATTCTATGATTTTTTTCCCCCTGCGTATTCTGGCCTCCATCTCCATCCTTCCCCTGTAACAGTGATTTCATTCATGCAGGGAGGATTTCAGCTTCACAGCCTTTGCCACAATATCCTACCTGAAGGTGGGACCCAAAGCCTGGCTGCTGAAGAACGAGGGCCACGTCATCACCATAGAGGGGATAACAAACAGCAAAAGTGTTTCCAAGGTACTTACATCTGTTCTGATTTGCCATATATGTATCTTCTCTATTAGAGCTTAATTTAATCATTTGGTATCTGCTCAAAAGATGTTTTGTAATAATGCAGTCAACCTCATAAATAACTTCTCTCCTGTGTGGGGAAACAGGAAAAAAAAAAGGAAAACAACATTAGAATTTTAACTGAACTCTCCTTAAATCTTATAGGTCAAACCATCTCAATCTTCAAATTCAAAAGGAAGCAGAGAAAATGCCCAGGCTGGATCAAAGACTGTCCAGGATTCAGTGCTGAAGAAACCACAGGAACATAAACGGGCCAGCTGTGGCCCTAACTTAAAAGCAAAGAAGCCTAAGCTTCAGGCAGGTGCAAATGACCAACCAGTAGTTATTGACTGAGTGTCACAGACCACATTTGGGATCTAATCATGGTTGCTGCTCTATGGACAATGCAGTGTGTAAGTTCAGATTGTGCTTTAGTAATGGTATTTTTATTTTTATTTAATAAACACTGAACAGGGAACAAATATCCTTAAAAACTGTCAAATCTAGAAAGCTAGTAGAAGAGAAAAAAGTGTTTCATATCAAAATAATTGGTGTGTATCTTAGGATACAGCAATGATTACAAAACCTCTATAATGACCATGATGCCTTTTTACCTCTTTTGGATGTGTAGACACTGTGGCAGGTTCATGCAGTGTGGAAAAGACTGCCAGAGGTGCAGAGGTTTCCAGACTTCCTTCCTGTGGGAGTCTCCCCTGAGAGTCCTCTTGAGATTTCTCTCCTTTGCAGCGCAGGACTTGGTGGTCCTTAGCTCAGCATGAAGACCCTGTCACCTCCTGTTCCTTCTGCCTGCTGTGCAGGTGACTCTCCTCTTCACCAGTGACCCCACTGCAGCCAGGGCACTGCCTGCCCAGGGCAGCTGCTGTCACCAGCCCCGGGGAGACTGGGATGCTCCAGCATCCTTCCTCTGCAGCCCTGGCTGGCTCAGAGCTGCTGCTGTGCCAGGGCTGCTTGTTCCAGCCCATGTGGGCACTGCCATCTCTGCAGTTCTGAGTAGGACACGTGTCCCTACACCCACTGTGGCATGTTGGAGTGAAATACTCTATGTATTGGTGAGTGTGTGTATTTATTCCTTTTAAATATGGCTGTTGCTCTTAAAATTGGACTTCTCTAGGTTGTTATTCAAATAGAAATTTATGACTTCTGTGCTTGGCAGAAGTACCTCAATTTAAGTTTACAAACAAGACAACCTGCCAGCCTAGGAAACACTCAACAGCTACTGCTGCCTCCAAGCATTCTCAGGCACATATGCTGACTGCTAGATTCAGTTTTGTTTTCTTACTTTTAACATCTTAGCAGCCAAAGATCAGAAAGATACGTTCAGTTTCAGTAATAAATGCAAGTTCTGGGTGGTTGCATTTTAGTTCTTCTCCCTTACACTTATATCTATAACAAATATAAAACTAATACCATTAAGAACATGCTCTTCATCTTTATTTTTCTGGTAAAATTGTGACAGTGACTAAAGCCTATAGTCCTTCACCCATCCTTTAGCTGAGACCTTTGCCAAAAATTGAAAATTTAATTAAAAACAGTCATTCTCCTAAAAAAAAATAAAGTGATTTGTCTGGGACAAGTCTCAATATGTACTGCCAGCTTTGTATTGAGTACAATAAATTGTTCCCAATTTGACCCAAAATAAATAGCAACTCTCAGGCAGTAACTGTAGAATAAAATCAAAAGCCAGGATGGAACAATTGCTGTCCAGGGCTGGCACTATCCAGTGCAGTGCAGCTCTACCCCAACACCTGGACAGCTGAAGGGACAAGGAGTTCAAAAGCTGCTCTCAACTGCCATCTAATCCTGGCTTTCATTGTGCAAAGGTTGTGTTCTGTACTTAACTGAGTAGAAAATACATTTATTTCAGAAGTAAACTTATGGGGGGGGGAAGGAAACAAAAATGGAGTAAGGCCATGTATTTGCAACCTACATTCCAGGTAGCAAGAGCTCTCAGCATCCTGTACCTGTGGCAGTAACCAGTCAGTATTTTAGCAAGATCAACCCAAAATCTTAATAGAGGATTGCATTTATCCTCAGTCCTGAGAGAACAGTTTTCTAAGACGTATGACTTGCTATCTAAGCTTCATACAAAATGGGAAATGGGGTATTGTTCAATCAAAATAATCTTCTATGTCAATATCTGGATTTAGGAGATCTTCACCATAGGCTGACAGATCCATTTGATTTAAAATTAAGTTTTCAAAGGTTTCTTCCAAGTCTGTTTCACCGATGAGCACAGCTCCCATCATCCGGCCGTTCTGCATCACCACTTTGATGTACTCGTGGCCCTTGGTACACCTCAGCATCAGCTCATGGTCTGAGCCCAGGCCCTGAGCGTTGTACTTCCCCAAAACCACCACCTAGCAGAAGGAAAAGGGAAAAGCTCTCCTAAGAACATTGCAGTGGCTTTTAGCATTTCTGCTGCTAACAGTTCTCGGCCTCAAAAGTGATGCAAACAGGGAAATATTCGTCCCTAGGATCCCTCCCCCCATCACTGGCTTGCAAACACACAATGGACTCAAAAATCTTCCCCCTGAAGTATCATGCACATTAGTATGAATGGAGAAAATCTAAGCTAGGGTTAATTACTCTATAAAGAAACCTGTTTCCTCAATATTAAAGCATCTGCTCAGTATCAGCAAGTGAATATAAGCAAGCAGTATGTGTTACTCAGTGGTTTACAACTATCAGACTGTACTGACCTTGTAATTGAAAAATTTTGTAATGTGAGCAAATAGTTCGAAGCTGAAATCCATGTCAATAGACTCCCCTAAAGCTTCTGCTGCCATGCACTTTGCTGCATACCATCCCATCTGCCGAGCTTGGGTCCACAGCCTCATCTGCAAGAGAAAATGGGGCAGATTGAAGTCACCAGGCCATGCCTGTGCCGTGACCACACTCACTGCAGGGAGTACTCAGTGCACACTTTGTGTGTTAACACTCAGAAGGGCTGGGCAGCTCATTTCCAGCCACCTCCACAGACCTCAGCCACCAACCCCCAGGATTATCCACTGCGGGGTGTCACTCACTCAGGGTCCCCAAATATGATGGTGTTTGAGGGGCCCCAGGACGAGAGAAGAGATGAGAATCTTGACTCCATGTTTCAGAAGGCCGATTTATTATTTTATGATATATTAAAAGAAAATTATATACTAAAACCATAGTAAAGAATAGAAGAAAGGAGAGATCAGAAAGCTAGAAAGGAATGAATAATAAAATCATGTGAGACTCAGAGAGTCTGACACAGCTGGCTGTCACTGGCCATTAATTGAAAACAATCCACATGAGACCAAGCAAAGATGCACCTGTTGGTAAACCATCTCCAGAGCACATTCCACAGCCATCAGATCATTATTGTTCACATTTCTATTCTG
>JAYDZK010000056.1:70328213-70343113 GCA_034509185.1 Euphonia xanthogaster | reverse complement strand
TAAGAATTTGTTTTCCTTTTTCTCTGAGGCTTCTCAGCTTCCCAGGAGAAAATCCTGGGCAAAGGGATTTTTCAGAAGATATGAATGTGACAATCAAGTGTGCTGCTTCTCACAGCCACTTCAGCTCTGCTAATGTGGGAGTTCTTTTAATGTGTGCACAAATACAGAACGTTAGAATCTTCCCACCACCTACTTTGTGCCTCAAAAAAATCCTTGTGCTGGGTGCTATTATCAGTTTTAATGATGGGGGTTATTCAAATGCAGAGACCTGAGCAGTCATGTGTGGCTTTTATTGACATCCTGCACAGCAGCTCATGACACCCAGAAAAGCTGTAATGATAGTATGGGTAAGACAGCAAGGGAAAGCAATGACTAAATGTTTAACTTGCAGCTGAACTTCTACATCTATTTGGAGCTCTTGCTGATATCATGAGGATTACTAACACCGTGATGATCACTAGCATTCATTTGGCTCTTGCATTTCCACAGAATCATGTCCTGCTCTTTCTGAAGGGACTGGGAAAATTCCAGTCCACACCGAGTGGGCTAAACCCAAAGGCTTTCTGCCATCTGTGCCACACCTCATGAGAGGGAGCTGTGGTGTTTGTGAGGGTCCCCAGGATGAGGTGAGAGACGAGAATCTGACTCCAAGCTCTCAGAAGGCTGATTTATTATTTTAGGATATTATATTAAAGAATGCTATCCTAAAACTGTACTAAAGAAAGAGAAAGGCTTCACAAGAATGAAAAATAAAAACCTGTGACTCCTCAGAGCCTTGACACTGCTGAACCACAATTGGTCATTAAATTAAAACAATTCACATGCTGGATAAACAATCTCCAAATCACATTCCAAAGCAGCAGAACAGGGAGAAGCTGAAGCTTCCCAGGAGAAGGAATCCTGGTGAAGGGATTTCTCAGAAAATATCCTGGTGACAGGCAGCAGTGCCACTTAGGATGGGCTTTAGCTCTGTCTCTAGCACTGTCTCTGACTAAACTGCCACATCTTTTTTGGAACAAAAAAGCAACTTGGGAGTTCTGTTGTGGTGAGAGAGAATCCTTTGCTGAATGATTCTTTAAAAGAGTGTCCAAGGAGGAATCCCTATCTAAAAATAACATTTTATGATCTGAACCAACCGACCATTCACAGAACTCCATGTGAAATTTATGTAGCATGAGGGGTTGTTTTTTTTTAATTGTGATAAAATTGTTAGCTTGAGAGAGCTTGGGTTTTCAAATGTGTTCCTTAGAGTGCTGTGCTGCTCCTCCAGACAGAAATCCTTGCTTGCTGAGATTGCCTACTGAGTTATTGCTTATTTTCTTGGGTTTCTTCATGCTGAGATGGCATAAGTTGGACACCAGTTTGTGGCTCAAATTTACTGTTAAGAGCAACAATATCCCAGTTTCAAACTCTGAGCACTTACCAATATGTTCCTTTTCTTACTGATTTTTAAATTTATCATCTAAAATGTCATGTAACCTTTTGAAGTTTTGTGTTGATCTGAGAATCCCAGTAAAATAGCAGCTGTGAAAGGAATGTCTGTACTAGACTGGTTCTTCATTAGTAGATATGCAGCAGTTTTTAAGCAATTAATATTTTAAGTGTGTAATTGCATTAAAAGTAAACTGTTGGACAGGGCTTCATGTAACCTTTCATTGACTTTCATGGGTATTTCTGCTGGTTTTAATCAAGCCTTTAACACAGAGGGTTCAAACAGCAGCTGGTTCTCCCAGAGATCCTGCCTTGTCTGTGGAGGCACAATTCTCATTTCTACTAAAGCTACAAAATCAAGCTGAAAACTCCAGCCCTTAGTGGAGCTTCTGGGTTTCTATCTCATGTCCAGCCTGGCTGAACCCATCACCCCTTTAGCTTTACATGAATTTTTGCTGCCAGGAGACAATTCACCTGGTGGGACGTGGTTCTGGGCCCCAGGACAGCAGATAAGGGACACCACTCTCCTCAAGGTGATGCCTTGTGTTGGAATATTACAGTTATTTTGGGGGCTTTTTAAAGTGATAACCATTAAAATGTGAGAACTTCATTTCTGTTTTAAAAATACTTTTGAAGGTATAAAATTTGTTATATAATAGTATTTTTAAATATATATTCAAAGAGAGAGGAGGAGGAAACTATGTATATATGTATATATATATATATATATACACACACATATATATGTATTTACTGAATTCATCAATAACAGAACTGGCATTGAAAGAAATTCACTCAAAAGCCTGACAAAACTAGATGAGCTTAAAGCTCTCTTCCAACCCTGATGATTCTGTGAAAAGTGCAATAGTTCAGTGCTGCTTGTCTTTTGGTACAAATTGCAAATAAATCTTAAAATGGCTTTTATTCGTTAAAAAGTGGCCTGAAATTGAATTTATGAATTTATAAATGTGTTTCAGACAAGTGAAATTCTATCAGAACCAATTTCTTCTTTTCCTTCTTCCTGTGATTAAATTAATATTTAATTCTGTGATTTAAAAATTGCTTAATTACTGAAAGCATTTATACTATAAAATCATTCCACTCTAGCAGAGCAGTAGTATTATTAAGAAGGGTATGTTTGTTTTTCTTTTTCCTCTTCAGGCTTGGAAATCAGACAAATTTTTTAAAAAGGAAGGCACTTGCAAAATATACCTTTCTTCTCAAGGCAACGTTGTATTTGCAGCCTTTGTAATTTATAATTGCAAAGTGGTTAAATGATCTGTAACTTTGTCCCTGGATTTCACTTTCTACCCTGAATGCTTTAATCTTTATGTTGCAGAAAAGCTGATCTTTATGCTTGCAGGCAACCTTGATTTAGTAGAAGTATTTTAGTATTAGTAAACTCTATTTAGTTAGAAATAATAATAATAATAATAATAATAATAATAATAATAATAGTAATAATTTTTTTTTTTTGAGAAAAACAGCTGAAGTCTCTCAAGTAGCAGGATATCACTGGGACAAAGTTTGCTCCATGGTTCAATCTGATAAGGCTGGAAGAAACAAGGGAAAATCAATACCTTTTTGTCTTTGCTGCTGGCTGTTCTGGCATTTCCTCACTAAGTCCTGGGAGTGCATTCTGTGACATTACAGGCAACATCCATCCTTGTCTCTTGGAAGCACCATCAGACAGATCATCAGCCACAGACAGTAATCTTTGAGCAACAATAAAACAGTGAGCTTGAATAACTCTATTTTTATAATATTTGAGACATGAAAGCAAAAGCAACTCATGCAATAATGTGAACGCCCTTTTTTCCAAAGAGAAATCAACTTGATTCTTTGTTACTCACCTCTCAATGGGTGTAGCTTCCGAACAGCTCAGAGTGACAGAAAGTGCAATGAAGAAAACTGACAGCTTGAGGTTGCACATCTTTCCTGCCAAACTTTCTGCAAAGAATAACGATTCAAAACTGAGAGCTGACCCAAACACTCCCCAGCATGTCCTGTTACTGCTGCCTGTTCTGTCCTAAATCAAGAGCAGCTAGTCTTTTTCAGGGGCTGGAGTAAGAAAAACGATCCCCTCAAGTTTAGTGACACAACTCAGTTTCAGAAATGTAGCTCTCAGCAATAACTGCTCGTTTTCCACACGGCAGTCTCAATCCCATCCCTTACCTCTGGTTTGCATTTCCTGACACATCCCAGTCTCAAATCCCGGTCCCCAGTGCAGCTTACTTTAAAGTTGCCTTAGCCTTTTCCTGAAAAAGGCTCTTGATGAATAACATTGTGCTTTTTAAAGCACATCTGTTGCACTGCAGGTGAAGGAAGAGAAAAGGGGAATTATTTACCTTTTTGTGGCCACAGATCCAACTGGAGAAGCCAGCGAGCCCTCTTGGTTAGCAAGAAGAGTGCATGCAACAATTCCACGCTTGCACCTAGCTCTGGAGTATCCTTTTCCCCCTTCCTTTCTGGCTCTTATATATCCTTGACACCTTTCTCAGCTCTGACATCAGGCAGCACAGAGACACTGCCGTTAGTTCCAGTGCCTATAGGCAGAAGGTGCCCCAGAGAGGAGCAGAGGCAGGTGGGTCATTATTGCACTAGAGCCTGGGGAAAGATTCACCTGGGCTGTGCAGCATGCCCTGCTGAAGGGGCTGCAGCAGCACCCTGCACATCAGAAATGCAGCCTCGGTTCTACAGCCCTGATGAGCTGTGAGGTAATATTCCCTGTGGGTGTTTTCAAGGGCTGAATAAGGTAACAGAAGTTACAGAGCAAATGAAACACCAGGCCACTGGTAATGGAAATGCAGGAAAACACATCTCAGGAAAGGGGGAAGAGTTAAAATTGTGGAGGTTTGCTGCAGGATATAGATCAGGAGGAAAAGGTGTCTGAAGGGAGAAAAGCTGTGTGATGGGTAAGAAAAGAGTGAAAGTTGTTTCAATTGGCAGCTGGAGTTCTCGTCCAGGGTAAGATGGTAGAAATCATGTGCATTTTACAGTCAAGTCTAAATGTGAATGAAAATTCTGTCACTGTGAATGTAAAATCTCATGTTTTACTAACACAGGTGGATTCTTTGTCGTGAGTGAAAATTGAGACAATTAATACTTTTCAGAAGGCAAAGACTGGGATTGAAAAGCCAGGAAATGTCAGAATAAAACTACCTGTGGAAATTTATTTCTGTAGTATGTATTGAGTATGGTTCAGGGAAACATGTCCAGCTTTTAATAGACTAAATCCAGTGTCAATGCATTACCTAACTGCAGATTTCCAAGGATACAGATTAGAACCATTCCCCTCTGATTTCAGTGGAAATTAGGCAAATCAGTTTATTTCCCCCCTCTGTCTCCTCAGTGTCTGCTAGGTACCCCAATGCCTTTGGAAAACATTCTTTTCATTATTTACAAAGGACAAGGTTCTGGCACAAAAGCTGAGCAAAAGTTCTGTGTGGTAAGAAGTTACCATGTGCATCTTTTCTACCCCCAAGAACACAAATTCAGAGTTCAGAAGTGCTTCAGTGCCCAGAGCACTGCCTGAGCTGGAAACCCCCTTCTTTGTTGGTTTAGTCTGTAGTAGCAGCTTTTCCTTGCAATGGCTCAAGTTCCAGTGCTGGCTCACTTCAGGCTGCTCGAGGTGAATACAGAAGGAATATTTTGCTGGGATAGTAACTTCTCAACTTGATTACAACAGCCTGCAAGCGAGGCTCTAGAAAGTGACAAAATATTTTGTTGATTGTTGTAGATGTTGCTTTGTTTGTTTTTTTTGTGTTGTGTTTTGTTTGTTTGTTTGTTTGATTTTGGTTTTTTGTTTCTTTTTTTTTTTTTAAGGGTGCCACTGCTGGATATTTTTTCTCTGTTTTTATATCATCATATACTTCTCCTCACCAGGTTCCTGATATTCCCTCTCTGGATGGACAGTCCCAGTGTAAGAGAAGTAAGTGCAGTATTTTATCTTCACCAAGACAGTAAGTTCTGTGCAGCATCTGAACGAAGTTGATCTCTGCAAAGACTCTCTGTAGAATTTGACTATGATGAAATAACAATCCGGTGTTAATTTCACTGCAGCAGTTTCACTCCTCTGAAATGAAGGCATGATTAAACCCCTTTTACAGAGATTGTATTGTGCTGGAAAACAATTATACAGGTACTCTGCCTGGGGATTGACATCAGCCAATCTTCCCTGCTTGGATGTTGAACCTGAAAATGCCTTATTGTGCTTTTTCCTGGGTGGAAAGAGATCTGTGTGCCACTGACACTCAGCAGAGGTCCTTGTGCTCAGCCCATGTGAGAGATGTTGTTTCAAATCCTGAAAAACAATGGATACATAAGTTTGTGTTAAAGATTTTAAAGGACTTCACTCAATACTCAAAATCTCTTCTGTTTTGAGGCATCTAAGTGGATGGTTTCTGTATCAAACTTGAATCAAGCTATGGCTTGAGAGAAGTAAAATGAAGCACCAATTTTCAAATAAATATTGATCCCAGATTCTGTCCTGCAAAGTGGACTGGGGGAAGCCACTAGTGCTTTGAGAGAAGAACAGAAAGGCTGCTTCTTGGGTGCATTGTGGAAGTGAAAGTGGGCTCATGATGTCCCAGGAGCATTGCCAGCCTCCTGGGCTGCACAGCATCTTGGCAGGCTCAGCAAAAAGTCTCTCCAGCAATTAGTCACATGTAAAGTTAACAGAAGCAAGGTTTTGCAGCTCCTGCTGCAAGTTCTCTTAGGCAGGGGTAGTGTTTTCCTACACAAACAGGATTGGAATGTTAGATTGTGGAATCTCTTTGACAGCAGAACTCAAATTTCAAGATGCTGGCACAAAAGACTTTACAGTCAGTGCCATTCAATGAGTGGTTGGGAAACTATTTTTACGACTGGCAAAGTTCCTTAACCTTGATCTTAGAAAAAACCCTTTATTCTTGTACATGACAACATTCACCTGTTGATAACATAGAGTTCTCTGACGTGTTGTATCAGCCTAAGGAAAAAGAAAATCAGGTGTTCTTATTAAAGAAATCTGTGATCACTTCTATTCTGAGTAGTAATGACAATTTTATTGCCAATGGATATTTATACTAAAATATTTAGGTGTTTAAGTCTTTATGCAAAGATTTGTCTAAAGAATTGTGCCTGTAAGAGGGTTAGGTGACACGGGAGCTGAGGTTCAAAAACAGCCCAGCAGACACGTATTCCCAGTTCCCTGATTCCTTCTGGAAGCTGCCTACACAGTGTCTGGAACTGCAAATGCTGCCCATGCTGGGCACTGGCAGCAGAGGAACAGGGAGCCAGCCGTGTCTGCTGCTCTCATGTCCCCCCCAGGACCTGTGGGACCTGTGTCCCTCAGAGCCAGGTGAGCAGAGACCATCCTAGTGCCTGTTTCCATGCAGGACTCTCAGCCAGCCTGTGGGACCTGTGTCCCTCAGAGCCAGGTGAGCAGGGACCATCCTAGTGCCTGTTTCCATGCAGGAGCCCCAGCCAGCCTGTGGGATCTGTGTCACTCAGAGCCAGGTGAGCAGAGACCATCCTAGTGCCTGTTTCCATGCAGGAGCCCCAGCCAGCCTGTGGGATCTGTGTCCCTCAGAGCCAGGTGAGCAGAGGCCATCCTAGTGCCTGTTTCCATGCAGGAGCCCCAGCCAGCCTGTGGGATCTGTGCCTGCTTCTCCTTCCTGCCTGCAAGAGCAGCCTTGGGTGACTCCTCAGGTGCAGGTGCCTGCACTGGGGGTGCCTAAATGCAAATGAAATTGATGCCACCAGGAATTAATTCAACTCTCTTATTGAGAGAGGTTGAAGGCTGTCTCCCTCTTTCTCCCATTTACCTTTTCCTTAGGCTGCTCTTGGCACCTGCTGGGCAGCTGGTTCCCCCTTTTAATGGCTGAGTTCTACATGTGCTTAGTAACAATTAATTAATAAGACTCATTAAGACTGTTGGTAATGGATGGGTCTCCCCCATTTGGGAGTGTCAGAGCCACGTTCCCTGGTGCAGGCACTTCCCCAGCTGCTGCACAGCTGGGTGAGGCAGATGTCTCCAGTAAATTACCCTGGTGCTCAGTTACCAGGAGCTGGAAGTGTGGGAATAACTCGTGGATTAGTTGGCCTGTTGTACCAAAATGGAAGAAGGAAAGGTTTAGTCGTTAACTTGCAATTTCAATTTCAACTATTCCAATACTTATTTCAGTTTTTGGACTGAACCAGCCATCAGAAGAGCAGCAGCACTACCATCCATCAGTGTAAACATTCCCAGAGATGACACAGAGCTGTGCCTGTGCCACAGCTTGTAGCTGCTACGTGAGCTGAGCACAATGGTGAATACAATTGTTTATAGCAATTTTAGTAGCCTTTCAATCTTTTTTAATTAAGCTGCAAAGTAAAGGGGAAAAAAAAAAACAAACCACCAAACCAAAAGTAAAGCATAAAAAGGAGGTTTCATTGATAGTGCCAGCACCTCTGAAAAAGTCAAAGTACCCTATAAAGCCAAATCTGAAATTGGAAGAGTAAATCAGCTTTTCTGCTGTCATATTATATGTCCTAAAATATCCTCGATTGTCCTGGCTATCAGGACACTATTGCAGCACTATTGTAACTAGTTGGTCTCTTCCAACCTAGTCATTCTGTGAATTCTGTGAACTAAAAACCAAGTGGAGCATCAGAGGGAGTGTAAAATCACTCTAGACAAGTGATAATGATAGGAACCTTGGTTGTTCCCTAAATTTTTACATTTGGATGGCAAAGTCTGAAAATCTGGGCTATAATGCTCTCTTCCCAGTGTCTCTTGCTTGGTGCTGTGTTGTTGAATACCACAGTGTTTGCACTTTCTGCTGTGTGTGGAGTTGTAATTTTCTACTCTTAGCACTTAAGCTGTGTGTAACTGCTTTGTTCAAATAGTGTTTTATTAAATATGCTTTTAGCACAACTTTCTTTGTCACCCCTGTTGCATGTGGGCCATTCCAGTGGGGATAAAAATACAAAGAGCTGTTCCTGTTGATCCCAAAAGTGATGTTAAACCCGAGGAAGAAATGTGTAAGAAGCAGCTGAGAGGTAAGAGGTGGAAAGTTACTCATTTCTCCCCCAGAGGAAAAAAAAGATGATTCAGAAATAAACAGTGTCCATCCATGGGATTGGTGAGCAAATGAAAAAGAGTAATTTGGGGAGTCAGGAGTATTTTAAACCAGCTTTTATGATGTATTTTGTTACTCAGCTCACGCCATTGACAGGGCAATGATGTAGCCTGGGAGGACTCTGGCTGATTGCTGTGAGAATGAGCTCAGCAGCCTGTGCTGAATCAGTGCTGCAGCTGGGAATCCCTCAAACAGGGGAGATAAACCCCATGTTTAGATCAGAACAGGCAGAACTGACAGCCCAGTGCCTGGGGAGCTGTAGTTCCTATGCCATTCTTACAGTTTACAGAGTTTTATTGCATCCAACAATTTACCTTTGAATACAGCAGAAGGTTTCACTTTTGGATTTTCTTTTCCCCTGTCTCTCCTGCAACCTGTTTCCAGAAGTTAAAAGCAAAAGCAGGACTCTCCTTTGGTTACCAATGTCCCTCTTGAGGGCTCTGAACAGTGCTGATGGTAAATATGAACATGGAATAGAAATACTCTTCTTCCTCTCTGGCAAACCAAGTCATCCATTGCTTCCTGCTCTGCTAATTCTCCTCGGCCACTTTTGTAGCAATTAGTGCAGGAAAAGGAGTTCAGGTGTGCAAGATCTGGCTGCAGTGCTCACCTGCCAGGTCTGCCATAGCACAGGGAGTTCTCTAAGCTGCTGGATTCACGTGTTCTTCAAAGCAGAGCAAAAAGCCTTGCTGAAAGGAGGGGCAGGGTGAATATATTGAATTATAGAATCATAGAATGCCCTGGGTTGGAAGAGACATTAAAAATCATCCAATTCCAACCACGGGCAGGGACATCTTCCACTATCCCAGGGTGCTCAGAGCCCCATGGACACTTCCAGGGATGGAGCATCCATGACTTCTCTGGGCAGCCTGTGCCAGGGCATCACCACCCTCACAGGGAAGGATTTCTCCCCAGTATCCCACCTAAACCCAGTCTCTGTCAGTGTGGAGCCATTCCCCCATGTCCTGTCATTCCATCCTTTTGTCACTGGTCTCTCTCCATGTTTCTTGTGAGATCCCTTCAGGTCCTGGAAGGCCTCTGTAGCCCACCCCATAGCTATTGAATGACAGAATGAAGTCTCCCTAAAAGCTCCTGTTAAGGGGAAAAAGAGAGGCATTAGGCATGTATGGAAGTGCTGATTCTGCTTTAGTAACTGTGGGAACTCTCCACCCCTCCCTCCCCAGCCCAGCCTCTTTGATGAGGAGCACAGACATCTGCAGAAGGTGCAGTGAGACCAGGAGCCAGCCTCCGTGCTCCCCAGATTTATCCCACTGCAGGGGAATCACTCGGAAGTGCAAAGCAAAGGAAATCAGTCACCTCTTAGAGGAACTGCTGGTTTCCAAAAGAATTCCACACAGATTCATGCCAGCCCTCCCTACCTGAGGCAGTGCCTAAGTTTTAACTAAGTTTTCTTTTAAACTCTCCCACTTTTAAAAAAATCAGATTGTTTTTTTCTTCCCTGCAAACTGCTGCAAGAGAATGACAATCTGGCTTTGTCTTGAAACACTCTGAGTCTTTTAGATGATGCTGTCTTGACAGCTCTGCTATTAATAGTGGCATTTTCCCTGCTGTTTAAAAAGGAACTGGGAATCAGTCATGTTCATAAGGATTTTTCAGCAAGGGTGGATGCAGTCTGTGAGCTGACGTAGGAGAATGTACGTTGCCAGTACCATGAAACATTCATTAACTCATTTATGGCACGTCAGCACACCTGGCTGTGAAATCACCCAGCCCTTCTTCAAGGAGAAGTGCAGCAGGGCTGGATTTACAGCTTGCCTGAATCGCTGTGACCTGACCTTCTCATTCTGCTTGGAGATGAGAAAAGCCTTTGATAAGCACAGGGAACATGAAGAGGAACATGGAACTGTCTTTCTACTCTAAAAATTCATTAGAAGTTTAGCATATGCAGCTGAAGACATGCAGTGGGTTTTTGGTCTGTTTTGGGAATTTCTTCTACGCCACATGTTGCTGTTTCCTTCCATTTAGCAGCAAATCCACTTTTGGCTGAGCTCATCCTTGATAACAGAATTCAGGCATGGTGTGAAAAAGTCAGTCCTTAAATGTGAGCTCTCACAAATGATTTAGGAGCTACAAGTGACATGGCCAGGCCCAAAGGTGGTGGGTTTTTTGCAATAAATGGTTATTGAGCCAAACAGCCAGTGGAAAATTGAAAGCATGGCATTATTGTGAGGAGGCTGAAAGTCAGGCTCTGGAACCTTTCAGCATTAAGATGTTGAAATAATTTCACATTGACACATTGTGCCAACGAATGATAGCATTTCAATGGGAAAAAAGTGGAAAAATCACCTTAGGAAAGCATTTGATTGAGAAAAGAGCCTTGTGTAGAGCAGCAGAGAGGCACAGACCCCAGGAGAAGTGTCCTTAGAATCCAGGGGTGTTGGATGCCTACTCTACATTTGGAGTGGGCATCTTGAATTCTGCTTTTGATTTCTGAGTGTTTTCTGTTACATCAACTACTGTCTGCACAGGTAGTCTTTTTATTATTTTATTATTATTTTTCTTGATTTGCAGGATTCCTAGACATTTCCACTCTGGCTAGTGGCCATGATTCTAGTGACTGTAGGCTTGGTATTCTTAGTTTTCACAGAGTTCCCATGGGCTGCAAATGGCTCTTTTTATTTTAGAGAGCTTCCACATGCCCACATGCTTACTGGAATTGTGTTCATGCTTAGGATATTTTATTTAAAAATGAGAAATGACACATATAAAAATATGTAGAAAATAATAATAATATATAAAAATGAGTAATGCCATATATAATTTCATGTCAACAGTACATTTCATGCTTCATGTAAATGAGGGGTTAACACATTCTTAAACCATTTTTTAGGATGTTGTCATAGGCAGGCATAATCTTCATGGTGCTGTGGATCACTCCAGCCCACTGCTTTAAGTCATACATCATCCTGCTGCCTTTTATCATACTCACAACAATTTGTAGAAGTTAAAAAAGCCACTGTTGAAGGAACTGTAGAGATTATCACCATAGAGGTGAGGTATTTTTATCAGAAACTCTTAAAGCTACACTGTTTTTTGAAACCAGCACTTGAATTTTCCCTGCCAAAAGAGGATGTGTATTTCATGCAACTTTAACCTTTCTGAGAGAGAGTAACTATTCCAGGGCATCCTAGGAACATTTCCCATGCTTTAAAAATTAGATGTTTGTAGAAAAGCTGTGCCCACAGGTGCCTGATTCCCAAAAGATCCTGGATCTTCCTCTCAGATGTTTCACACCCCTTAAGACTGAGCTGAGTCCAGTGCCCAGAAGGGCCAGGAGTGTCACCTTCAACCTCAGCCTGGTGGCACCTCTGCACACAAAGCTCCTTGTCACAGCCCAAATCCTCCTGGAGTGATGGAGAGTGAAGTGAAGTGCTATCAGGTTACATAAACCCCTGATGGATGAATCACAGGTAATGTCATTTTTTCCAGAGGAAAAGGCTCCAGAGAGACTTTGAAGCTGTGAAATGCCACTCACCCTGCAGCTTGTTCCTTCAGCTTTTCTGAGTGTGTTCCTGAGACAATTTCCCTCTGAGCTGATGCCCTGATCACCCAACAAATCCCTTTGTACTTCAACTAGGGAGCACTGCCCAAAAGTACATAATTAGGTTTTCCACATTCTGAAGAGCTGTTTTGACAATTGAGGCATTTATGTTTCCTGACATTTAAAACCAGAGGCTTGTACAGCAGAATATCTGCCAGACTTGCAACAAATTTTATGAAGAATAAGGAATTTTATGTCCCATGAATTTTGTTGTAAGGCTAGAGGGCATGAATATGCTTTGCCAAAGCAAAAGCAAAGCCCCCAAATCTGTGCAAGTGCAAATCAATGTGCTGAACTGCTTTCTTAAGGCAGAGATTGTTATGGCAGTGTCACTGGTTTAAATAAATAACTAGTTATGAAGCCAGGCAGCAACAATGCTTTGCACCTCTGCAGTATTTTCTCCAAGGAATGGGTCTGAAGGCTTTCTAGAAAAGAATGTTTATTGTTTCTATTTTATTTTTATTTTTATTATTTTTATTTTTTTATTGTGTTACATGGGAAAAAATGTAACACAATCAAAAAATAAAAATAATAAAAATAAAAATAATGTACGTTGCCAGTACCATGAAACATTATGGTTTGCAGCAATCATGAGTTGAAAGGGATGAGTAGAGTGGATGGCAGAGTTGGGGACAGAGGACAGATCTGAATTTTTATTTGGCCTGTAGCTGACATGAGTTCCATCGAGGTGGAAGGGAAGGAAATCTTTCTGGATGGTCAAGGTAAATCTGAATTCAGGCTCAAACTGGGCAGAAAGTTTTGTGCCCATCTGTGTTTCTGCATATACAGGGGTAAACATCACCCTCCTTTTCTTCCTAAATGCAGATGGATGCTTTTCTGCCTGGTTTGAGTAGCTCAAGGTCTTATCTCTGAGTCTCCTCACTGGTCACTACAATGAGACCTTGTGGCTCCTCTTGATCAGTTTGGTACAAACACTGCTTATATAAATGCATTTTTGATTGAAGCAGAATCAGTTCAATTATTATATCCTTCCTTATTTTGCACCCTTCTTCTATTTATTTTAAGGAAGTAGGCTGCCAAAACATCTTGAGCAGGGTTTTGTTTTATTTATGCAGATGCTGGGACCCCTGTGAGTGGGTGAAAGGAGTGAAAATGCTGTGGAAGAGTCTTTTTTGTGAGGTTCCTGTGCTCAGTTCTGCTGGCCTGTTCAAAGGTTGAAATTTGCAGTGAAGTTTTGGAGTGTGGACCCAGATCAGGGCACAACCCTGAGAAGCAAATTCTGTGTTGTCCTTGTAAGAAACTCTCCCTGTTAACCTGTGTTTGACTGGGAGGTGCATGGCTGCTCAGCTGTCACAGCTCTGCACTGCCAGAGATCTCAGCAGACACCTCTGAGAAATAAAATGGTTTTAAACATTTCCCTGGATCTGAACTGATGGGGGAAATGATGGGGAGCATCCTGTGTCGTGACATCCTCAGCCCCTGGGGGCTGTGGTTCTGTGCAGGTGCAGCTCCCATTCCCAGCTCTTCATGGACTGGAAGTGGCTGCTTTCAGCTGCAGTGCTGGGAAAGGGCAATTGGACCTTAGTGGTTTCAAAATAAGATGTGGTTGGAGTGAGGGCAGAAATGTCCTTTTCTGGCAGGTAAATCATCATGACATATAGCATTGAGACTAGCACCAATAATTGATTTTTGTCTGTATTTTTCCCTGGGGGCTTGAAGGGGTATCTACTGATTCTTAGATGAGATGTCTAATGCACTCACTTGAATCCAAATGATCTCTTCTTGTTGTGTTAACCAGAACTGTTTGTGCTTGGTCAAATTTTGCCATGTCCAGTAATCAGTAAGATAATCTCATTCCCCTCTTCCCTTCTGACCCCGTGCCACCCTTTCCTGGAGTCCACCCAGCCTGTGAATTTGCACCCTTAGGTGCACTCCTAAAGTTCCTCTCTTGCTTGTGGGTGCTCTCTGGATGTCTTCAGTGGACAGGAGTGTCAGCACCTCACACTCAGAGATCTGACAGAGATGTAGCCCTTGCCCTTTTTTTTTTAATTTATTTTTGCAAGGAAGAGAATGAGATGGGCTTAATTTTCCTTCTGAGAACTCAGTCCATGTCTGTCCCATCTGAGCACTCCAAAATGCACAGCTGAACCAATTTGGCAAAAACACAAGTTGCCCCATACTTGGTTAATTTTCAACAATATAGATTTAAAGTCAAAGTTCAAGTGCCCCATATCAGTGATTTCTTGCAGAAACCTTCTCAAAACTGTAAGTACCTCATTGTTTTGCCGTGAGGATATTTTCTGTTGTCTCAGTCCAGCATTAGTGTAGTTGCATTTGGGTAAGAGTTTGAACTGTACCTAGTAAAACAAGATTTCAAAAAGCTTTTTGCAACCAGAAAAAGAAATTAGTAAAAAATTCTGCCGCCATAATTGCCTTTGAATCGTTATGTTTTGTGATTTTTAACCCTGTAAACAAAATAAAGATGTGGCAGTTTATCTGTATGACTAAGTTGAGCTAAATGGAAGATGAATTTTACTTTGAAAGTAGCAAATCCCCTTGGGACTAAGGCAAGGCAACTTGCAAAACATTGCATCATCAACTTTAAATCCAGATATTTGGGTGCCTTTTTCCTTTTCATTAGTTAGCTAGAGTGATTATGCCTTGTGCAGGCTGCCCTGGAGCAGAGGCTGGACAGAGTCACAGAATAAAGCAGGGATTGATTCAAAGGATCCCCTCCATGGATGCACCTTGGGCTGCCCCCAAGATGAACCAAAATGGCCCCAAAATGCCCGGCCGGGCCCGGGGTCTCTCCCTGGGCTCAGCTCTGCTCCATTGGCACC
>JAYDZK010000056.1:70308813-70328082 GCA_034509185.1 Euphonia xanthogaster | reverse complement strand
TCCTTGGTGCCCAGCTGGAGCAGGAATTGTTTTGTCTCCCTGCTCTGTGCACAGAGCTCAGCATCCCCTGATGTGAAGCCCAGACCCACACACTAAAGCAGCAGAGGATCTGAAAAATATAAAAGCAAAACCTGAGGCATAGGTGAAATGAGATTTAATGTGATGGTTTGTGTGGGACAAGTGGGTCCAAAGTGATGTCTCAGAGCTTGCCTGCCTGCTGCTGTCAGCTGCACCAAACCAGCCCCTTTTGGTCCTCACTGGAAGGCTCAGCTTTGGTTTTAAGCCAGCCTTGTTCAGCCCAGGTCACCCCGGGTGCTCTGTGTCCTCCAGCTGCTTTGAGCTGCCCCCACAGTGAGAAATCTCTGGCACTGCCAGCTTCCTAGCCTGCCACAAATATGTCACCAGCTCCGTGCAGAAGTAGAGGGAGGAATTTTACTGCCCTGTTCCCTGAAATTTCAGTGGGCATTGCAGGCTTGTGAGTGGGATTCAGTGCAGGTGCTCACATGACAGCTGGCAGCTTACTGAGAACCCGAGGGCAAACTTCTGCATACCCATTTTAATATAGCTGTGGTTTAATGGAGCTGTATTTTGGCCTGTTTAATGAGCTAAAGAGGTTGGCAGGTGAGCCTGAAGAGCCCAAGAGTGTAAACAAGGTCCCCAAGAGGAATGTACAGGGGAGAGCAGGCAGATGGAGAAGGGAGTGGGAGCAGGCTTGGCTCATGGCACCAAGAAATGAGTGTTCATAGGCACAGAAATGGAAATTTAAATTCTAACCTGGACTTCAGTGTGGTGTGAGTGCACCTGAGCTGAGTGAGTTATGCACCTGTGTCTTTCTGATAATTCAGGCTGTTAGTCTGTGTTGGCATCAGTAACATTTGATGAAGTGTGACCACAAAATATTATAAAGCTGGGGAAAGCAATTTCAGAAACAGAGCTGGAAATAATGATTCTGTCTACTTGGTTGTTCAATTAATAATCTTAATAATCTTCCCAGTAAAAAAAATTGGTTGAAATGCTTTTTTTCCTGGATCATAATTTCTGCTCTGAGGGAAGGTATGGATAATTAAAGGCAAACAATGCTGTTTTGACTGCTGTAATTGCATGAGGAGCAGTGTGATGTGTCTGATTCCCCCAGCCAAATGGTAACAGGTTGCTGGCTGGCATCTTGTAGCACCAGGAGGGAAAACCTGCAATTAGCCAGATGATGTGTGTGATAGTGAAATGCAGGGAAAGGCAGTGAAAGTGGTACAGAAAGGGAAAGAATCCCTTTGCCAGCTCAGATATAGGGCACTGCTGTCATGTTTTGGTATTGCTGGTGGGCTTCAGAGAGAAGCTGTATTTAGATAAAGCAGAAATGATTCCCTGGGATATAAATTTTATTTCAAATTGCAGGAAAAAAAAAATAAAAGCAGCTGTACTAGCACAGTTTAGTCCTGTGATTGAACACAGTCTGTAGACGTGCCTGTGAGCAAAGCAGAAATAAAACCTCTGTATCTGTCCCAGCTAATTGTCTGAGTGCTGAGCACCTACAGTTCATTGTAAGGTGTTTCCAGGAGTGCTGTAATAATGCATTGTGCTTTCAAAAGCTGCAAGTGAGAAGGGAGCCACAGAAGGAGTTAATGCCTGTGGGCTTGCTAGGAGTCGAGTTAGTTAGGAAACACATTTGAGAGGATTAACATTGCTGTAGAAATGAATGTTTGGAGAGATTGGCCAGGAGGGTGCTGAGGTGAAGAATTTGAAAGGCAGCTGAGTCCTGCTGGTGGGCTGGTCAAGCTTCTCCCCATCCCTGGACCCATGAGGTGGAAAGCACAGAGCAGAGCAGGTGCTGCAGGATCCCTTGGGAAGTGTAGACCAAAAAGAGGAAATCCACCTGTACCCATCCTGCCTCTCAGGTAGGGCTCTGCCTTGCCCTGGCTTTCTTCAGCTCACTCCATCAGGCCTCAGGGAACTGCACTGCATAATTTAATTTAATGGAGTCTCTGTCGGAGCCCTTAGGATGAATAAAATCAAATTTTGATTCATTGTGCAAAGCCTCAGATGTGTTGGGGCTTTTGCAGGTCACCATATCCAATCCCTGGAATGTACTTCTCCTTCTCTGAACACACTTTTGGCATGTGTGTAAAATGGTCAGGGAGCAGGCAGCTTAGCATTGTGAGACCCTCTACTCATCAAGTGGAGATGGAGAGAAGCAAAAGTAGGCAGATGAATAAAGAGGAATGTTTTTTACAGTCTTGGGAGGGGAAGGAGAATGGAGCCTGTTTTGTGTCCATTTAGGGCTTGAGTTGGTCTGGTGGTTTTGGTTTTATTTTGTTTTCCTCTAATTTTAATGCCAAGAGGTTAATGTCTCTATTCTAACCAAGTTACTGCATTTAGAATAAAATCCATCAGCTGGTAGGCTTTGCTGCAATCCAGATTGCAACTATTGAAGGAAAATGCTGAAATATCAAATCTCTTGGAAGGAATATCATATTTCTGCAAACGTGGGACAAAACCTTTTTTTCTTTTCTCTCATTTTTTTTTTCAACCCTGTAATGGGATGGCTGGCAGACTCACAAACAGACCCCAGTGTCAATTAAAAAAGGCAACATGAAGGAGCCTGAGAAGCCACATGCAGAGGACAAATTCTGCTGCATTTCCAAGCTGAAGGTACAGAAATATTTTGGTGATTTGGTACGAGCACACAACGGTAATTACTTGCATTTACAGTATTTTGGTAGGAGTTACAGCCTAGATTAAATGAGTGGATAAGCTGTTCTTTTTTACCCTTAATGCCCTTACAAAAGTTTGTAAACAGCTGTGCTGGTTTTTGCTCTCCCTGAACTTTCCACTCTGTGATATGTTGGAGGTATTGATTGATTGCTGCTCTGAAGCTCCACCACTGACTTTGTATAATCCCTCCAGTCTAACACATTTACCCTTCCTCAGAGCTGTGAAATGAGCTTTACTGCCTGGGATGTGGCAGTAAAAACTGCCTGTTGATCGTGAATGGTACTTCAAGTTGTCCAGAAATGCTAGAAAATCTCGTAAAATAACCTTATAAAAACTAGTAATTAAAACCCCAAATGCATTTCTTTTGCTTTTTAGTTTTGCAGCAGATGTATGCAAAAATAATATTGATTTCCTTTCATAAATGCTGTTTATAAAGGAGCCTGAAGTTAAAAGGGTTTGAATACTGCTGCACTCATCAATTTTAACTTTTTAGCTGCCAGTTGCTACTAACTGTCTTGTAAGAAGGACATGTTATTTCTCCTTTTGGTTGGAATTACTTGTTCTGGCCTCGTGGCCTCTGCTGAGATGGGAGAGCAGATCCTGGATGGAGTAATTCCTCTGAAGGAAAGGATCTCAGTTCTGCAAGCAATTTGTCATTGGGGTGCACAGGGGGTGGGAAGGTCCTGCAGGTGGCAACCTTGCAGCAGGCACTGCTGCCTTGGCTGGGGTTTCTGGAGGCAGTCTTGGTCAGTTAGAGAAGATGAAGAACAGTTTGGATGGTTGGGGTGGGGTTTTTTTGTGTTTTGTTTTTCTTTTTGTTGTTTGTTTGTTCAGCACAGCCATGACTCTAGAAAGGAATAGGTGATGGGATTTGCACACACACCAGTGGAACAGAACTGCTCCCTTTTTTAACTGGAAGCACACCTCCACTGGAGGAAATCACCAAGGAATGTTCATAAACATGTAATTTTTTATGCATTCTTCCCTTCCCTTCCTAGGTATTTCTGCTGGCACTGTCGCTTGCCTTCCTTGGGAAAACCATGTCTGGTGCTTACATGAACAGCATGTACACACAGATAGAGAAACAGTTTAACATCCCAGCTTCTCTAGTGGGCATCATTAATGGAAGCTTTGAAATTGGTAATCTCTCATTTTGATATTTCTGATTCTTTGAAAATGTGATGTGTGCTCTGAGCATGTCTTAGTGACCCTCATCTGCTCTCAGTTACTCTGTGTGACAATAGTGGCCAACTCTGTCATCCTTTTGAGCTGACATGTGATCATTTCATGTCTTGGGAATGAGTAGGACCACGTGAATGGGCAAACTGAGGTTTAAAAACTGGTGTAGCTGATTTCTGCACTATCATAATATATGACAGAGCAACTAAAAAACCAGAGCTAGTTTATGAGAGGTTTTCTTCAGAAATATTCAGTGCACAAAAAAAACAGCTATGTAAACTTTGTCTGAATTTAAGGTCATATTTAGCATTTTGCAGTTCCTTCAATTGCACTTGGTTGGAGTGGACTGTGAATCCTTTCCCAAACTCAATAATATTTTAAGGTTCCATACCTGTACCACTGTCCTTGCAGAGAAAGTTTCCAGTTCTACTTGTAGTGCCCCTTACCTTGCCTGTCAGTAAGTTTTATTGTCCAGTGATAAACTTAAATGTGCATCTTTAAGTGCCATTCAAGCCACTGATTCAGCACAGCCTGTTTGGAAATGCCACATAAAAAAGGCATTATTTTATTTCAGAGCATGACGCTCGTCACTCAGAGACAGGATTTTGTTCTTCTGACAAAATGATCATAAAATTAGAAGGTGTAAAATTATTAAATTGCTATTTTTGTGGGGCCTGATTCATAACATGAAGCTTGATTCTTTTCTTAGCTGCATAGCAATAAATGGAGAAAATCAACTGCTTCCAAGTGAAAGTAGAGGAGAGGAAAAAGAAGATTTTTAGTACATTTTTGTTTTTAAATGGTACTAGGTATCAAAACCTGAGGGTTTTTTATTATTAAGCAATTAATAAAATTAATATTAAATTATTATTCCTTTTTATTTTGTATTATGGTCCTCTTGTGTTTATTATTTTCAGTACAAAAATACTATGATATACACTTCTGTATTTCCCTACACCTTACCAAATAAAGTATCCTAGGGGAATATTCCTAATAATATTCCTATATTATTCTGCAGTCCCTGGGCCTGATCTCTATGCCAAGTAGTGGGAAATTTCTCCTCTATGAAGGTGCACTCAAAAACCTCTCTCACTGTGATCTCTTTCCCATCCTGCCTTTTATTCTCATGTTCCCTTCATGTGATGTACCTCTTCCAAAAAAAGACCATGGCAGGGAATTACTGCACCGTGTAGGCAGCTCCCTGTCTAGTGACACTTTGTGAAGACAAGAAAAAGAAGCAGAAGCTGAGCTCACAAGACATGCTCAAGTTTGTGGCTGTCATGGGGTGCCCTGGTTTGCAGATGGTGACCCAGGTTCTCTTTGCAGGTAACTTGCTGCTGATAGCATTTGTGAGTTACTTTGGAGCAAAGCTTCACAGACCCAGAATCATTGCTTTGGGCTGCACAGTTCTGTCCTTTGGATGTCTTTTGATATCACTTCCTCATTTTCTGTTTGGGAGGTGAGTGTTGTGCTTAACCCAGAGCAGCTTCTGTGGTCCTTGCTGGCATTAACCCTTTCATCCTTCCACTGAGGGTGCTGCTCATGGGGAGAGACATTGCTGAGCATGGATTCAGTCTGACCATGGCATTTTCTTTGGGTTTGCTCCTGAGATGGCTCCAAAAGTCTGTCACCACCTCCTGAGGAGAGTCACCCCTCTGCTGGGCACCTGCCTTTGCCTTTGCCTCCATCCTTTTCCTCCCCCTTGCATGGGCTCTCCCAGGTAACAGCTGTGACACTGCCACTTTTAGCTCTTATCTGCTTGGATGGGCAATAGAAATTGTGATTTTTGAAGATCTCTTGGTCTGGGACCTGGATGAGAGATCATACCTGGTCACTGTGTTGGCAAGAATGAAATTACCTAAATTGGGTATTGTCAATCATCACAAACTGGCACAACAAAATGACAGTGTTATGTAAATCTTTTTTAACCTGAACAATTCAGAGTGAAAATTGGGACTCTGTCTTCTCCACACTTCTAGGAATTTATTCAGAGGAAGAGACCTCCCAGAGGATAAGGAATAGATGCTTCTCAAGCTATTTTCACTGCCAAATTAATTTCTTATATCCACAGTGCAGAGATGTTGTCTACCTGTTCTGACTAAAAGAACAGCTAAAAGCAAATTTAATACTGACCATTTTGTACTGCCCATAATGATCCTTCAACTCCTTTGAAATTATTTTTTGCTTGGCTGAAATGAAATAGTGATGTAAGCTTGTGTGGGCTTTAATCAGCAAGGTGTTTTTTGATGCTTCTGTCTTGTTGTGTCCAGTGTGGAATGCTCTGGCTACCCACTCTTGTAGGTAGCTCCATGACTGCAGCACAGACAGATGAGATGGCTCTCATGAATATCTTCTTGACCTGCACACGCTTTCTTTCCTTTGTTTCCAACAGGTATCACATTGAAAGCAGCATTTCACAGCGGGAAAATGTTTCAGTGATGCCTCTGTGCCTTGTTAATCTAAACTTGTCCTCTTTGCCCACAGAGGAGCCATCAACAGGTATGACTTTTCCTATGTCTGTTAATGGGGTTTTTTTTCTGTGTCTGTGGTGTCTAAATAGATGGATTTATGTTTTATTAGCAATCACTTCAGGGTTCTGCTTGTGATCAGTGCTTTTTGATAGCCTAGAAACTAAAAGTCAGGAAATTTCCTGGTCTTTGTGTTTCTTTGGTCTGTGACTCCAGAGCTAAAACACTTCTTTCATGCAGTTTTCATTATCCAGGCAGTTCAATTAGCATCCCTGGCCGTCCACTTTGGGATAGTATAACACCAGGTTGTTCTCACAAATATTCCTCTTTTTAACTTGAAATTCTAGGATAGCATGAGGAGGTGGGAAGCATATTTCAGCAATGGGTAAGAGGCAACAGAATGTTTTTTTGTTGTTGTTGTTGTACCATGTGGGAAATAAAAGAATGAGAAATAGAGCCAGGACTAAAGTATAGATCTCACTTCCCTTTAGAGAAAATAGTTTAAACTAGGCTAAAACTCATCAGTGAGGCTGAAACATGGATGTGCACTAGGAATGTGCATGCAAAGGAGCTACTGGGGAGCCAGAGGGCTCTGAGGAAACCATTCAATGAGCACACACAAAATGCTCCTGCTGAGGGTGGCATTAATCTCCTGGGCTTTAGCTACCCCAAAGGGAAGCATGCAGTCTGAGCCATCCCTTCAGACTGCCTTGGCTGCTGGGCAAGGAGACCATGGAGCTCCTGCAGAGCTTGCTGTGAGGGGCAAGAGGGCTGACACTGGGGGCAGCAGCATCCTAAAGCCCCCCCAGGACAGACATTCATGCTCTGTACCTCAGGATGGAGCAGGTGACCTCTCGGGTGGGGCTCTGGCTGCTGGAAGCTTTGGTGGTTGCTGGATGGTAGAAGTGGGGTGAGCTGACCCCCAGGGCTCGCTGCTGAGCTGTGTGATGGAGTTCCACCAGCGTGGGCTGAGCTGGATCCCTCTGCTGAAATACCTGGATGTGGGGGCATCAGGCCATGGCCTCCTGCTGGGCTTCTCTGGGTCTCCATTTAGTGAGGGATGCAGCTGCCAAGCTTTCCAAGGCCACATGTCAGTCAGGATGTTAATTTTTGCATCTTTGCAAAAGGAAGGGAAATGTGCACATCTAACAGCACTTGGCATTAACCTTTCAGTTGAAGATTTTAGATAGTTTCTGATTTTTTCCCCATTTTATAAATGCAAAAAAAAAAAGGTATAGAAAGGTAAATAATTTTTGTCTAAATGATGTTCAGCCACTCAATATGCACATAGTTCCTCATGCCTATGGATATACTTGGGTAAGGTGATTGTTTATTAAATAATTTTCATCTAAAGGATGCACATCCACTCAATAAGCACATAGATCCCATAAACCCTCATGCCTATGAATATACTTGGGTAAGGTGATTGTTTATTAAATAATTTTCATCTAAATTATGTACATCCACTCAATATGCACATAGATCCTCATGCCTATGAATATACTTGGGAAAGGTGATTGTTTATTAAATAATGGTGATTGTTTATAAAATAATTTTCATCTAAATTATGTACAACCACTCAGTATGCACATAGATCCCACAGATCCTCATGTCTTTGAATATACTTGGGTAAGGTGATTGTTTCTTTATTAAATAATTGTCATCTAAATTATGTACAGCTACTCAATATGCACATAGATCCTCATGCCTGTGAATATACTTGGGTAAGATGATTGTTTCTTTATTAAATAATTTTCATCTCAGTTATGTACATCCACTCAATATGCACATAGATCCCACAAATCCTCATGCCTGTGAATATACTTGGGTAAGGTGATTGTTTCTTTATTGGTTTATGGACAAGCCAGACTGTGATATTCATGTATCTGAGTCCATCTCCTGTGTGAAGTGAAAACTGGACTGAGTGTGGCTGTATCTGCACGTGGATTGCTTCACCTGTGCTGGGTGACAGCAATTTAACATTAAAACAGGAGATCTGGGTTTCATCTCTGGTCAGGCACCCAGAAAGGCAGCAGCTGCTGCTAACATAGCTGGTTCTCTTTGGCTAATGGGTTTGCACTGAGAAATCCCAGCATGACAAAGGGGGAGAGAGCAGTGGAATCTGAAGCAGGCTATGGGCTGAAGAAATCCCACTTCAAGGAAAGGAAGTAAAAAAGTATTGTGACCAGTTATTCATCTTTTCTTTTTATAGGACAGGCCTACCCACCAAAGCTTAAGCTGTTGATCAGTTCTTTGTCTCCAGATTTTCATTAATATTTGGGACTGAAACATTCATTCTGACTTTTTGTTTCATCCACAGAATGTGAACAAGAGCCTGGGTCCCTGCTGTGGATTTTTGTGATGGTTGGAAACATCGTGCGAGGGATGGGGGAAACTCCCATCATGCCTTTAGGCATTTCCTATTTGGAGGATTTTGCCAAAGCAGAGAATTCACCTTTCTACCTGGGTAAATCCACCCTGTTGTGGTAATTCACTTTTCTACCTGGGTAAATCCACCCTGTTGTGGTAATTCACCTTTCTACCTGGGTAAATCCACCCTGTTGTGATAATTCACTTTTCTACCTGGGTAAATCCACCCTGTTGTGGTAATTCACTTTTCTACCTGGGTAAATCCACCCTGTTGTGATAATTCCCCTTCTCCAAACACACACACACACACAAACAAAAGCAAAACAAAGGATTATTGTGATGCCCTTCAGTCCAATAAAGGAAGGCAGAAAATAGTAATTATCAAAACAATAATATTTTAGAACTTGTAATTTAACCAGAGAGAAACTTGTTGGAATGAGGCCATTTTTAGGTGCAAATGATTTTCCAGTCGAGCTGTCCTAGCCATATGTAACAATTCCAAGTTAATTGTGACTGGGTTCTAATTGAGAGTGTTTTCTCTTTTTCCTACTCTAGCATGTCTACACACAGCAACTGTAATTGGCCCCTTCCTTGGTTTGTTGTTGGCTTCATTCTGTGCAGAGCTGTTTGTTGACATTGGATCAGTAGGTGCAGGTAATGGGTGAACACATAAAACCTTATTTTTAAGTCTGTAGTTGGTGTATTTTCCAGAGCTAAAAGCTGTTTCCTTGCTAATATGAGCTAACCCTACCTGAGTTTGTTGGTGTTCATTTTGGAATGGAAGATCTGGGTATAATATTAAACTCATATTTGCACAAATCAATCTGCTTGTAAATTATTTGATGAAAAATTGTGTCATCTGGCTCAACAGAGGAAAGGACTAGAATTAATTTAATACAAGCCACTGAATTTTGCCAGAAAATTAGCAACATTAGCGAAGAAAACTGGAGAATTTCTCCAGAGCCTCATTTTAAGAATCATGAAAATGCTTTTATGTCAGAGATGACTGGGGAAGCCCAAGATGACAGCAAAGAATGTTCCTGAAGTGATCAAGAGGTCTGCTTTGTGTTTTATTCCAGATGAGATACCCATAGCAGCCACTGATGCCCGCTGGGTCGGAGCCTGGTGGCTGGGCATTTTGATCTGTGCCCTGCTCAATCTCCTGGTGGCAATTCCATTCTGGTTCTTGCCCAAGTCCCTGGTGAAGGAAGGTGAAACCAAAGAACCCGAGGAGACAAGTGAAAAAAGTGCAACACCACTGCAAGAAAATGACAGGAATGAAACCAAGCAGACCATGTATGAAATTGCTAAAGGCAAGTTGTGCTGCATTTTATTTCCTTCTAACTTTGGTCCCAAGGTGTGAACTCAGAGTGTTTGTGTAATTCAAGGTGGGTCCAAGACATGCAGTGCCTGCTGTGTTTTGATGTCTCTGCAGTTCAAGGGATCTGTGCAGGAGTTTAGAAGGGCTCCTTGCAGAGGAAGAAAGCTGATTCCATAGGTCTGGGATCTGGATCCTTCCTTTTCCTGCCTGTAATTCAGGTGTATGTAAATCTTTCCTGGCCTGAAGCTCTGAAATCCCGGTAGGAATGTGGGGATGAGGTGCAGATATCGATTGCTGGTACCCCACATTCACTGGACAGGAAAGCAGAAACCCAACATAAATCTTGTGCATTTCTTGAGCGCAGCTGAAAGCCCTAAAAGGGAATTGGCAGGTGCTTAATTGTCTCATAAACATTTAATTACTGTTGAACAAAAGATGTATTTGATTCACATTCATCCATGTGGCAGCTTTCACATCCATGGTCTTTCAAATCTGTGTATCTGTAGGAGGATATTTTTTTCCTTCCTTATTTGAAGGGAACATCCTTCCTACATTTCCTGGTTGGAAATGTAAGTGAATAAACTATGTCAAAGGCTATTATCTTCAGAACAGAAGAGCCCTGTCCTGCTCAGGGCCCTCTGACAGGACCCCAGAAATTTTCAGCGAGTAAATTCCAAGAGGCAGCTCCCTCTCCGTGCTGTTTCCAGCTGGGTCCTGCAGATTCACCACACCCAGAGTGAGTCCTTAGGTCCTGGCTGATAGTGCAGCTTCATTTTGATAAACAGAGCCTCTCTTTCTGCTGTCACCTAGCCTTAAATCAATCCATGAATAAAATACTGTTCTCCCAGCTCAGGTGTGGCTCCTTAGTGCTCCAGGGCTATAGGAATGTGCTCTTTGTTGACAAAGTGACAAAACTACCTTTTGTCTCCTTAAAAAGGAAATAAGTCTAGAAGTTTCTCTTCTCAATTAAGTAAAAAAAAGCATCTCATAGGATTTAGAAGACTTCACTTCAAACTTAAAGATAGCTAACTGGATAAGAGCTACAAAGTCTTGCTTAGGCAATTACCCAGGGGCAGGAGGGCCTCTTGCACCTGCATCAGTTTTTCTCTGTAAAGAGTTTTGTTATTTTGCCTTTTATTGAAACCTTTTTGTTTCCAACACTGCCACAGAAGCCATCCTGCTGGTTTTATGCCTTCTGAGCTGTCTTGGGTGTGAAAGAGATCTCCAAGAGCTTGTGAGACCAGGCTCAAGGAAACTCCAATTTCACAGGGTCCCTTCAGAGCTGATGTTTTCCTGGTCATTCCCTGCCTCTGTTGGGAATGTTCACTGTCCCTGAATATCCTGAATGTAGAAGCTTTTCATTCCACAGGATAGCTGTGGTTGTAAGGGACTTGTGGAGGTCACCTGGTCCAACCCCTGTTCAACCACTCACAGCCTATTGACCAGGACATATTCAAACATCTTTTTAAGGGATTTCAAGTCAAAACTTGATGTTTTTATAGTTAAAAATAACCTAAAATAAAATTAATTTAATAACAATAAAATTTCCTTAAGAAGCTCTGATTAAAAATGTCACTGCATCTCTAAACAATGCAACTTATTTGCAGTGTTTCTAATATTTGACTAATTTTTGAAAGATTTGCATACAGATCTACTTTTAATAAGGCACTTGCTTAGCTCTGGAAGATATACACCCATCCTGAGTGGTGCCCACTTTCAGTGAGGCCCAGTCATTGTTTTGTAGATGCTTAAATTTATCTGCAGAGTTTCTTGACAATAGCTCAGCACATTGATTAACAGAGAACATTAGACAAAGGGTAATTGTGGGGCTTTTTTTTTTTTTTTATGGTTCAAATCCTGACTTAATGGGCATTAGTCAGAGGAAAGACCTGTGTAAATCAGTTTCTCAGATGCCTGCTTGGCTGAAAGCTGGCTGATGCAGATTTTGAGAGGATGGTGGGAATAGCTGTGCTCACAGCTCTCTTCAGGCCTCTTCTGCCCCAGCAGCACACCCCAGAATCAGAGTTCAGCTCTGGGGCAGCTTGTCACAGCTCTTTTTTTGCACCCCTCTGGATGCCAGCTGCAGGACAGGGCTTTTGCTGAATGCTCTGGGGGCATGAGATGAGAGGAAAGGGAGGGGAGATGGGGCACTAGCTGCTGCTGCTGCTGTGATTTATCATTTTTAAAAAGGAACAGCTGCACTGGTGTGCCTGTGCATGTGAGGGTATCTCTGGGTAGAGGAGACCCTGGCTAAGCAGGAAATCTTTGCCTGTAGTCTCTGGCAAAGCACAAGGTTTGCCCTGATCCAGTTCAGGACCATTTCTGTTCCCCCCTTTCCCCTACAGACATGCTGTTTTCACAGAGCATCCCACTAACTCAAGGCATTGTCTCCTGGCAGATTTCATCCCCTTCCTCAAGGCTCTTTTTCACAACCCTGTGTATATGTTATTCATATGCATAACTGTGCTGCAGTTCAGTGCCTTTGATGGCATGATATCCTTCATGCCCAAGTATCTGGAACAGCAGTTTGGGAAATCTGCATCAGATGCCATCTTTTTGATTGGTATGTTTGCATTTTGCTTTGTTCTATCAATTAGTGATGTCTCCATTCAAATTGTCTGTATTTTCACATGTATGCATATGTTCATGTGTATTTATATCTGCATACTAAGGTTGAATGCTTCTACAGGTCAGGGATATCACATTACAAAGCATTTCTAAATGCCATTGCATTTTCTGCTAAATATCTAATTTTTGTGCACAATTTTCTAATCTAATTCCCATCTTTTGAATTGGCTCAGAAAACTCAGCTGATATGAAACTAAGCCACGTGATGTTTGTGTAAAACCACTTCCAACGTGTCTTTCAGTCAGAATTTGCTTCTTTTAAGCATCAATCCTCAAAGAATGATGTGAGAGCACCTTCAGTAATCTCATCTCAAAACTGAAAGCCTGTTCCTCCTTTCTGTCATGCTTAGAGTGCATTAAGATGTATCTTAATGAAGATGTGCACTTAATTAAGGTGTGCACACATCTTTGTGTTGAGTTTCTCAGTCAGCTGGAGGGGCTGGATTGGAACCATATCATTTGTTTTCTTCCCTTTTTTTTGGGTTTGTTTTGTTGTTGTTGTTGTTTTTGAGTTGACTCTAGATTGCCATTTTCCAATTAATAATTTTAGCCCTACCCTGTAGCTCACTCCCCAAGCAGCTCTCACCTGCTGTTGACTTTGGCAGAAGTTTTGGCTGCGAAGGGAAATTAGCAGGGACCCATTTCTGATTGTAGTCAAATTATTCAGCCCCAGGCACTCTTGGAGTCTTTGCCAAACACAACCTCCCCTCACAGCAGCTAACATAGCTCCTTCTCTAGCTGCCCTGTAGTAGAGTAGCTTGATGGTCTCCTCTATTTTAACATGGAAGTTTCACTTGTTTGACTAGGTGTTTACAACTTGCCAGTTCTATGCGTTGGGTATTTTTCTGGCGGCTTGTTCATGAAGAAGTTCAAGATAAATCTCTATCAGGCTGCGAACATTGCATTTTGGGTGTCTTTACTGGAATACCTTCTCTACTTTGCTGCCTATTGGACTGTCTGTGATACCTCTCCAGTTGCTGGTCTAACAGTTTCCTATCAAGGGTATGTTCTTTGGGACTCAGGAGGACTTCAGTCTTAAGATACCAGGATGATTTTTCTTGTCCAGAATCAGCCAGGAGCTCCATTGCAGTTCCCTGTTCTAAATTCTCAAAGCTTTTTGCTTGCATTGGACATTAAGTCTGTTATGTCTGTTTCAAACAACAGAAGTGTATTAAAAAAGATTAATTAATCCGTATTAATTCTTTCACTAATACAATTAGTAAAGTAATGTAACTGCAGGTGAAAATAAAAATTGTTGCTCAAATCAGGCATACCTGAGTGCAATTTCAGAATAAGAGAGGAAAAAAAGTCCTCTTCTTGATCTTACACTGGTTTACTCAAATTTAATGACTATCAAGTTACCAGAGGATGTTTTATCTGCAGTTTCTTGATTTGAAGCCTGGCATTGATCATTGGGAATCTTAGAATGGTTTGGGTTGGAAGGGATCTTAAAGAGCCTCTATTTCCAACCTCCCTGCCACGGGCAGGGACACTTCCACTAGGCCAGGTTGTGCTGTGTGTCTGTAAAATGGACATGGAGCTGTAGATTCAGCACTTAAGGACAATCAAGAGCATGCATGCCATAGATGAGAAAGAAGCTGTGGGGTATTCATACCTAATTTACAATATGGATGTAATAGAATCCAATTTAGTGTCCTAGAGGGAGATAGAAAGGCATGACTTCAGGGCAGGAGCATGTAGGATTGGGACCTGATCCAACACTTGAGCTAGAACAGAATCTTAAGCACTGCACAGGGTTACTGTGGGTATCTCATTACTGAAATATTTATTCATCTTCTGAATGTGTTTCAGAATAGAGCAAGTTTCATATGCAGAAAATACTCTACTGGCTGGCTGCAACATGGATTGTGATTGCCCACTTAAAACATGGGACCCAGTTTGTGGGAGCAATGGGATCACTTATGTGTCACCTTGTCTTGCTGGGTGTAAATCCTCAAGAGGAACTGGAAGGAGTTTGGTGAGGCACACATTTTATTGCACTGTAACTGTGAAATGTAGTAGGTGACAAATATTTATACCAATATAGGGTGGGGAATTGTGTACATAATTCATGTACATTTATTATATATTAATATATTTTTGCCTTATACCTTACACATTCATGTACATTGAATATATAGGGTAAAAGATTTGATCAAATTCATGGAGTAGCACCAGAAATTTCAAACTGCATATGAAAATCAGTTTAAATTAAAAAATAGAATGAAGAAGAATTATTCTCTACTAAGAACTAAGGAATCTCAAGTGCTTAACATAGACTGAGAAATTATTCTGAAAGTGGTGCCAATTGGAAACCTGAGTGCCCAAGAACATTTCAGCCCAAATGAAAGTCTATAGCATGGACTTAATAATCTCTTTTACCCTGGAGATTTAAACAGGTAACCAGGCGTTATAGAACTTTTATCCCCAAGATCAGGGGATGGCTGGAGCTGTGCCTGGCAGACTGGGAGGGAGGCTCAGTGCAGTGCTGCTCATTAGTAACAGGTTTGAGTGCAGGAGACAGCGAGATGGGTGCCAGCAGCGTGGGTTTGCCACTCAGAGTGTGAGTTTGGACAATCTGTGTGATCAAAATCCTCTTTTGATAGGTATTTGAAAACTGCACCTGCGTTGCAGCCTCAGGGTTTTCATCTCAAAACATCTCTGCAACTCTGGGCCACTGTGATGGACATGAAAGCTGTGACAAGATGCTCCATTATTTTCTAATCCTGACATTAGTCTGCAGCTTCATTTTTTCCTTAGCAGCCATGCCTGGTTACATGGTCTTAATAAGGTACAGTAAAATTTCCTTGTCTTATGAAATCTACCAGACTTTTTATTGTGAGGTTTTAATTCTCCAGGGAATTAAAAGGTGTTTAGTTTGCATATGGAAGGAGGAAGAGCAGAAAAATCGGATGTAATTTCTGTGCTGCTAAGGTTCAGTGTGTGTCAAATCACCTTTGTAATCTGATGTAGCTTCTCCAGATAAAGCTCCAGCTCTATCCTGAATGAATGCAGGAGTCCTGAGTCAGGGCACTGGGATACTGAGTGCTATGTGACCCCTGTGAATTTATAGATCATTTTAATCAAATCATAATTTATGGTGTTGATTAAAGCACAACTACCCTGCACTTTGTGTTGGCACTGATACCATACCCTGACAGCCACTTCTCCTTTGGTGATTTGGCAGTCCTGGATAAGGAACTTTTCAGCAAAGTTATTAGAATGGTTTGGGCCTAATGTGATGAAGAACTTAATTAAAAAAAAAAATGGTTCAACATCTCTGCTTAATGTCACCTCTACCAATAAGTGTACAATGCAATTATCACACAGGTCTCTAAAGCCTGAAGAGAAGTCATTTGGAGTGGGTATCCACGGGCTGGCTTCAAGAGTATTTGGTAAGAAAATATCTCACACCCTTCAGAAGAGCAGTTAGGGCTGACCTAGAGCCTGAGAAGGATCCCAGCAGGGCTATGGGCATGGCACAGGAGTCATTGCTTCTGTGGAGTGCCTTTGATCAGGAAGCATTTAGGATTCTCTTTTACAGCTCTCAGAGCATGGCAAAGTAGAACTGCTTGCAGTTTGCATGTTTTTTAGGCTGGTACCTTGGTTTAACCCCAGTCAGGATCTATGTACCTTGCATCCACTTATTTTCCTCCCACATGGAATAGGGAGGAGAGCTGGAAAAGTAGAGCGTGCAGGTTGAGTAAAGAATAGTTTAGCAATGAAAGAAAGTAAAATATAATAATAATAGGGAAAATAGAGAGAGGAATAAAACAGAAGAAAGAAAAGTGATGCAGAATAAAATTGCCTGTGAGCTGTTGACCAATACCCATCCCACCCCCAAAGAGCAGCCAGTCCCTCCCTGCCACTTCTCTCCACTCTGTGCACTAAGCATGGCACTGCAGCCTGTGGAATTTCCCTTGGGCCAGTTTGGGCAGCTGCCCTGGCCATGCTCCCCCCTGGTTTCCTGTGCAGCTCCTCACAAACAGAGCAGGAGACAGAGAACTCCTCGATGTCAGCACTAGAACATCAGTGTGTTATCCTCCTCAGCAGCAGCTAGAACATCAGTGTGTTATCAACACTATTCTGGTATTAAACCCAAACCACAGCACTGTACCAGCTGCTCAGAAGAAAATTACCTGTATTAACTGCATATTGCAGAGAGCAGGAGACAGGACTACATCTGCTGCTGGCTGGAAAGCCATCTGGCATTCCTTCACTTATTGTTTATGTTTACTGAAGGCAGCATTGCCTCTCACTGATGAGAGAAAACCTCGAGTTCTGAGTAGGAAACACTGTCCATGCTGCTGCATGTGGATGTTGTTTAGCAGGCAGCAGGGAAGAAAACCTTTGGCTGAGGGTAGGAAGAAGAGGGAGCCCAAGATAAATAGAGAATGAGGCTATGAGCTGCAGGAGCACAGGACAGATGGAGTAGGTGACAAACAGCACAGGCTCTGTGGAGGATCTGATAACCAGAAGGAAATCACAGAAATGTTGCTCGTGTTCTTTTTAGCTGGAATTCCATCTCCCATTTATTTTGGAGCTTTGATAGACACCACTTGCTTGAAGTGGGGTACCATGACTTGTGGTGGAGAAGGAGCATGTAGGATGTATGATATTGTCACATACAGGTATGTGCTCTACTTTATTTGAATTTCTCCTTCTTACTCTGTTATTGCATGCACAGAGATGTAATTTTATGCACTTTATGTCTCCCTAGCAGACAAACTGCTCCTGTGTTAGAGGTATGACACAATTTTATTTGGCACTGGCTTTATTTGCAAAGTGCAACCTCTGACATGGACACTGGAAAAACCTTTGAACAGAAATGTTCTGGTGCCAGAATATTCACTAATAACCTTTCATGAGAACAAGTTTGGAAAACACTGAATGATGATAAAAATACTGAAAAGCAGTTAGCTTATGTGGGAAAAAGGTTCAGGGGGTGACTGCAATATCTTTGTACAGGAAATGGCTGAAACAGTACTTGCATTTAAAAAAGAAGAATTTCATGGAGAAGATGCAGCTCCTTAAGTTGGAAATTGGCCCAGAATAGTGCACTCCGTGTTTTTGGAGTCCTTCAAGAATCGATGTGCAATTTTTAAAGAAAAGTTGCTGAACTTGTGGCCTCACACTAAGTCCTTGTAATAAATACTGTGTTGAGGTTGGTTTGGAAGAATATTCTTGTGAATACTTAGAAATTTTAACCAGGTAGGCTGAGCCCTTTCAGGACTCTCTCTTTCCCCTGTGGATAAAGCCAGTACCAGGTGCCTGACTTGACTGGCTGAATCATTTGCCTGAAATTGGGAGAGATAAAAAGCCAATTTACCTTTTCACATTCCCTGTTCTCTCATTCCCATCTTCTGGGAGACCCAAGAGCATCAGGGCACAAGCTTATGGTGGCTGTGTGACCTTCACAAAACAATGCTTGCCCTTTTTTCACAAATGCTTGAATTTAATGGCACTCCTTGTTTGTTTCAGGTGGCTCTATCTTGGCCTGCCAGCAGTGTTACGTGGAGTGTCCTACATCCCAAGCACACTTGTTCTCCTCATTTTAAAGAAGAAACTGAAATCTGAAAAGCCAGTCTTATTAAATGAACCAATAGAAATGCAGGATAAAGGGCAAGAAGCAGTGAAATAGCATTTCACAGAAGGACATGTTGGGAAAAAACCATTGCAGTGTAAATATTGGATATATCCCTGTGAAAAATTTTTTACTTTAAGTGAGGAACACTTGGACAGAGATGAATAGAATTACACATAGTTGTATCCTACTTACACTATAAAAGTATCAGTTTATAAACACAAGGCATGGGAAAAATATGTTTGGTGCAAAAGAGCAAGGACTAGAAATAAGAAAACTTAGAAATGCCAGGATTGAGTTTCTGAGCAAAGCAGGATAATGTGTGTTCAGTCCTGTCCACTGAAAATAGAGAGAATTGTGCATTTGACTCCAAGTGATGCCAGATTTCATCTAGGAATTCTCACATGGTTTCTGTCAGAGTGTCACTGACTGTAGACAGCAGTTGTGGCTCCTTCGGGCCCCAGTTTTCCATAAATTTATTTAATGATATTATTAGTCCTTTCAGGCAGGGATTACTTGTTGTTCTGGATAGTATAGGTGGTCAATATATTGGTTTATGACATGGTCTGGGTGTTGTGGTAATAACAATAAATTTTAAAAAATACATTTTTAAAAATGCTGTGTTATGGTGATGTTTTAGGATTTGAATTGAGCATTGACAAGGAGAGGTCATCAGGAACGATTACTTCAGTTACCTGCTGCCCTAGGATATCTTAAATATCTAGGGAAATAAAACCCTACATGTCTCAGGTAACAAAAGTTAAAGAAAACCCTGCTGATATGAGTTATGCAAGGTGTCTCTGTGGTTTCATGCATCCATGTTTAGCATCTAATTTGGCACTGCCTCGTGTTTGGCCCCAATGCAGAGCACCCTCAGCTCTGTCTGCCAGTGCCCATGCAATAACTTCTTGAGGCTTTTTATTACAGGTCCTGGTTATTTTATTTTATTTTATTTTATTTTATTTTATTTTATTTTATTTTATTTTATTTTATTTTCTTTTATTTTATTTT
>JAYDZK010000056.1:70233853-70253673 GCA_034509185.1 Euphonia xanthogaster | reverse complement strand
TCCAGCAATAAACATCTAGAGATGGGCCAACCAGGCAGTGAAGGCATCAGGAATCACACCCTGAATGGTGTTATGGAATCGTGGACTGGTTTGGATTGGAAGGGGTCCCATGGGCAGGGACACCTCAGGGGTGACCAGGATGGTCTGAGACCCTCCAGCCTGGCCTTGGATGCTTCCAGGAGACCCTCCAGCCTGGCCTTGGACACTCCAGGAGACCCTCCAGCCTGGCCTTGGACACTCCAGGAGACCCTCCAGCCTGGCCTTGGATGCTTCCAGGAGACCCTCCAGCCTGGCCTTGGACACTTCCAGGGATGGGGCATCCACAGCTTCTCTGGACAACTGGCTCCTGTGCCCTACCATCCTTGCAGGGAAGAACTTCTTAACATCGAATCCAATCTGACTCTCTTCTGGCTTGAAGCCATTCCTGTTTGCCCAGTGTTATTTTTTTTTTTGCCCATCTGCACCTTCCACTGGCTGATGTTTTGTGGCAGACACAGCAACACCAAGGTCCTTACCCAGCACGTGGAAAAGCACACAGGCCCCAAGTGTGCTGTGCTTTTTGGCTCCCTAGACCGTGCTCTGCTTTCCTGAATTCTGTAGGCTGCTATTAAGCAATTGGACATTCTCTGCAATGTCAGTGAAATTACCCATGGCTTTAAATGTATTGCAAGGAAGATGAGAGCAGCTGGTTGTATTTTTATGATTTTTCATTCTGGTATGTTTTGTGAGTGACCAAGACTTTTCACTGCACGACCAGAACTGGCTCACTGCCTTTACTCCTAAATAAAATCAAATATTGGCTTAGCAAAGGGCAAAGACAAAATAGTTCACCTATCTAGCTACAGAATTCTGAAGATCTGACATTTTCTCTGTCCTGCTAGAAAAACAAGATCACTGAAAAGGAACGGCCACCACTTACAGGGATTGCTGTGTCCCCTCTGGCATTGTGCAGATGTGAGCACATACATGTGTTTCATTTCATCTGAATAAGCAAGGGCTGAGAAAAATTGTATATTGTGCTGCAAAAACGATGTGAAATGTAAATAATGTAAAATACTCAGTGGAAAGGGTGAGTAATTCCCCCAAACTGTAAAGCTGCTGCACTAGCAGAATCTTTTCTGTTAAAAATCCAGTTTACAAAAAAATCTTGCTTCTGTGAGAGCTCTTGGTACTAAATCTTAGGTTTAAGTGTGTATTGCAATCCTTTAATATTAAAGCACAGTTCTAAAATATGCTCCCAGTCTAACTCTGCTTTTACTCTAAAAGCTTTCAGTAATAAACAAAAATTAAAAAGTTACTTCAATTATATGCCCTTTGTTATTATTATTGAAATAATTTACTTATAATAAATTATAATATATAAAATATTCTAAATGTTATATATAATATACAACATAACTATATAACATATATAGTATATATTATAGAGAATGTATAGTATATATTATATATGATATCTAAAATATACATTCTATATTATATATAAAATATGTGTATTATATATCTAATATATAGTATTCATAATTCAATAAAAACAATAAAATGTCAATCAATTCTACAATAAAAACAGTTAAATCAATATAATTCAAAGATAACATATATAATATAATCACCATAATGCATACATATGCAAGCATTTATAGGCAATTCTTGTGGACAAGCATTAGCTTACTTTCACTTTCCCTCCGTTTTGCTTACCCGGATCCACAAACCCAATATCCACGTACAGCTTTGCACACAGAGATCCCAGCAGGAAGCCAAACATGGGGCCCAGCATGGCTATGGTGTGCAAACAGGCTGCAAACACAACGAGGCAGGGGCTAGCACCCTCTGATGGCTGAACGCTGTCTTCTGCAGAGGGTGCTCCACCTCTCCCACTGGGAGTGTCTCAGTTTATGCATGTTGAGATTACCTACATACACAGGAACGTTCTCTTCTTTAGCAAAATCGTCGAGGTAAGAGATGCCCAGGGGTGTTATTGGTGTCTCGCCAATCCCACGTAGCATGTTCCCCAGTAAGATGTATATCCACATATATGATGATGGCTCCTTCTCACAGCCTGCAGAGGAGAGTTCACGACTTTGTAATAAAATATTTGAATGGGAAACGGGGGAAAAACACAGGAAATGTAGCACATGAAAGGATTATAGATTAGAAATCAAGGTGTTAAGAACATTTCCTTACAGAAGATAAACGAAAGGCTGTCAATGCCATTATAACTTTTCATGATCTATTAATAACACATTTTTCCACCTCCATTGCATTTGATTTCTAAAAGCACGGGTAAGTATCACCCATCAGAAAAAATGCTCATAAAAAAACCAACTTATTGATATTTTCATAAATATATTATCTGGCATATATCATGTATCTTTAATGTGAGAAGTTTCAGATGGTTTCTGGTGCAGAGCTTGGCTCATTCTCTACCTGTCTCCCATACAAGCAACACATAAAACAGTTGTATTCCATATTTTAAGGAGGATTGTAGCAATCTCCATTTATTTCTGTTACTCTCCATGCAGTTTCTTGTCCTGTCCCCACCTCCAGGTCCAGGAAATTGAGTCCTTGCAACCAAGGGCAAAGCAAGCTCCTGTAACATTTACAGTTCCATACCTGCTCGTGAGACTTCCAGCACGGTGTCATTCACAGCCTGGTGCAGGGAGCAGGGATTTGTGCTGGAATTTAAGCTGGCTGAAGCAGCTCTGTGTGATGTTGTCTCATACTTGTAGCTGCCAACACACAACAGGAGGTTTAGGAGCAGTGCTCACCAGGGAAACACCAGTGTGCTAAGGCTGGAGCCACCTTGGCTGCTGTTTCCCCAAAGAGAATGGAATCTTTGGTTAAATATCAGTTCAAAGGAGCAAATAAGATTGTTAAAGAACATTTCAGAAAACCAAAATACTGAAATGAAGAACAAATGAAACTTAGAATTCTCTCTCTGGAAGGCATAATGTTTTAGGCTGGAAAATTCAAAAGGGCTTGTGAAAGTATTTCAGATAGGATTGAATTTTTGGTGTTTAAATTGAGGGCCAGGTCCAAGTAAGCTCCCTTTGTTGACCCCACAGCCAAGGAGAAAAAGATGAATGCCTTGAGTTTGAGCAAATGTCCCCTTTCCATCTTAGGTGTGTGTTTGGTCTGTTCAGCTGCTTCAGCATGATCCCTCTCCCAGAAACGAGTGCTTCTGAGGGGCAAAGTACAATTAGCTTTAGCAGAACAACATGGCAAAGCACACATCCTGCTTCAAGGAATTGCCCTGGCTCTGTCAGACCAGGCAGGCTTATTCTTCAGGTTGAAACAAAGAGCAGTCATCAGGAGAACAGTGCAGAGCAGTTCCCCCACAAATGCTCAGGCTCAGGTTCATGAGCTGCCCAGTGAGGATGAGGATGATCCATGGCCTGTCTTAAAGAGTGAAAAACTGATGAAAAGTCTGGTTCCAGTATGAGATCCACGAACATGAAAGAAAGCATTCCTCAGGTTTTTTTTTCTTTAATATATTCTTAAATATATTAGAATAATTATTAATTATTCTAATATATTTAAGGAATCAACAGAAATATGTCCTACTCTATTTGTCATCCCTGTGCTCAAGCTATGGCTGGAAACATTATCACACATAAGCACAATGCAGTAATTCCCTGAGCCTGGAGAAGGTGAATAAAAATCAACCAGACACAGAAAATCACTTTAACCAGGCGTGTGCATCTGGAACAGGAAAATCCTGGTTTGAGTTCTACCAGCACTCATCCATCTGCAGGCTCCAGCACCATTGCATCCTTTGGCTCCTTCCTGAACAAGCCTGAGTGGAAACTAAAGCATTGTGATGCTCTCATTTTTTTGAGGAGCTGAACTTCCACTTCAGAAGAGCTGTATTTTTTAAATGAACGTTCTCCATCACAACAGTGATGTGTGTGTCACACTTGGAAATGAGCTTCCACAGGCCTTTGGAAATGGAAGGCTAAATATACAACAAGTTTCATTTAAAAACCAGAAAGCACAACGCAACTCCAGTGTGAGGTCACCCAAATTAACCACAATCAGTACTTACTATCCCATGAAGAAGTGAGGCATGGCTGACAAAAAGCATCCCAAAGCCATAGCAAAGGATCCCACAGCTATTACTTTGGGCCTGTGCAGCTTAGCTCCAAAATAGCTCACAAATGCAATCACCAGCAGGTTGCCTGCAAGGTAAAGGACCAGAATGAGTGCCAGGTGCTGTCCCTGAGCAGCTCTCTGGGTGTTGGGGAGCATCCATTACCCAACTCAAAGCTCCCGTCGACGAGCCCTGCCACAGAGGAGGTCAGGTCAAACCTCCTCTCAATCTGGGTGATGGAGCTCTTCATTATTGTCCCACACAGGGCTTTACTGAAGTAGCTGAAGGACAGAGCAGCCAGAAACACCTGGGGAAAGATTCAGACAGGAAAGGGGAGGGACAGGCAGGAGAACTGGTCACAGAGGGGCCAAAGGTATTTCAAATGGTGTGGAGCCATCATCATCATGACATATGCTTGTTACTCAAATTGGAGTAGTAATAATCTGAACCCAAACTACCTCTTGCTTGGGTCACATGTCCCTTATTTTAGGCCAATTCACAACTGCTTCTAATTCAATCATATGGCACCATCTTGATGCTTCAAAGCAAGCTTTTATGATCGACCAGTATGAGGAATGTGGGACTAACTGACCAAGTTCATCTCTGTGTCTGTCATATGATATATTCTGAAATGTTGCTTGTATACCATATATCTCACAAGGAAAAGCTTAATACCCTTTTGTAGTTTGACTGTTGCTTCCACCAACACACCTGGTGGCTTTTGCAAATAAAGATATATTTTTTAAAAATATTTGAGTTTGTTTAAATATTATCCAGTGATTTCCACACAGTCTAAAAACCAAATAGACTTCTTGCTCACTGGGCAAGAGTTCTAATACAACAGAAACTTGGGTAAACAAACAAAGTAAATATAGGTTTGGACATTGCAATGCCATCTACTGTAAGAAATGAAGCCAATGTGGGAAGCAAAAGCTTAAAAATTGGTATATTTACTCTCTTTTTGCCAGGAATGAAGAGAAAAATCTTCCAAGTGTGGCATTTGTCCTGATATGTTCTATATTTCCTGAGCTTGACTGGCAACAATTCTGAGAATCACCCTTTGTGCCTTATGCCAGCACTATATTCTCAGAGGGTTTGGCTGAAATCTCAAACTGCTGATAAGCATGAAAACACCAACAAAAATCACTGGGGTCGTTTGGGGTTTAAAATGCAATCCTCAGGTCAGCCACAAAGCATTTGATGAAATGTAGTTGGCCTCACCTTGCTTTGAGCCTACAAGACTGGGGGTGGCAACAACCTCCAGACAAAGGCATTGCTGGCACCTAATTGAGGCTGGTTCAAGTCTTCCACTTGAAGCTGCTGCCTCTCTCTAATGACCAAGAAGGGCATCCACCTATAAGTAACTTGTGAGTAAATATGGTAGTGAATATAGACTGTGAATCTTTGGGGAAAATAGAAGATCTGACTGTCCCCTGGACCTCTAGTGCACATCCAGTTCCTCCAAGGATAGGGGTAGGAATGAAGGAATTTGGCATGTCACAAATGCCACATCTTGAACAACATTTCTTGAAAAAACCCAATGGTATATCATGGTGGTATTGCCAAGGCACCAAACCTTCAATCCACTGGAAGAGGAATCCTTTTTGGCTGGTGGGTTTTTGTTTCCTTCATCATCCAAAAGCTGGTCAGGCTCTGCCTCCTGGTTGGAGCCATTGACATTGTTGGGTTTGGTCTCCACTGTCATGGCTGATTTCTTCACTGAGTGATCTGAGCTCAAGAGAAAACAGTAATAAACACCAAAGCACATATGCCAAAGTAGAGTTGCTCAAGGACCTCTCTGATGAATCTGGTGAAACTAATTACAGGAAAATGCTGAGATGTTGAAACTGAGCCTTTCTGCTTAAAATGATTTGGCTCAATGACTTGCATGTTTCAAAATGTATATTTGTTTAAATCCTGAAACATCTAGTTTTGACATCTTTTTTTTTTTTTTTTAAGAGACATGAGCATCCCCCTTTCTACCTTGTCCTGTCCTTTAATTCTAAAAAGGCAGTTTGGACAGAGGAATAAGAGACAAAGTCTCTGTCCTTGTCCTAATTACAAGGATCAACAAAGCACATGGAGTCCTAGGAAGCTCTAAATTTGCACGCCATGTGGCTCACAACTCAAGCTTTGATTTGGTAAAATCTGTACCAACACTGGGCCACCCAATTTATTCCTTTCCACTGGCTTATTGGAAACAATTCTTAGTGACAAAGGAGTTTATTATTTCACCTAACTGACCTCCTGTAAGGATATTACTTGTTTTCTTTTTCTTCTTGCAGTAATATGCAGGGTATCCCTGATCTCTTCCTGTTTGCAGAGTGCTGCCTAAATGCCCAAATGCTTGAAATGATCTGCAACTGAGCAGCTCAGCAGAACTGCTCCAGTTCCCCCAGGAGCTTCCTGTAGCCATAGACAATGATATATCCTTTGACACATCACAATGTTTTAGTGCTGAAAGCCTTGCTTGGTTATTAAGTTGTATTTTGGTTTATTGCAATGGATAGTTCAATATTTCACTTTTTTTTTTTTTTCTCAGCTTTTTAAAACTCTGTATCTGAGAGATGGACAACAACTACAAAAGGAAACTTGAGAGAAAAGCTGTAAAGAAAGTCTACATACCTGTTTGCAAAGTTTATTTAAAGAATGAAAACACTTGCCTGTTTGTGCAACTGCCACTACAATCAGAACAGATTTCTCAAGGATGATCCAGCAGCCACTGCAGAGCCCCTCAGAAAAAAAATGGGTCACTTGAAAGAAGCCATGTTCAGATCTGCAGATAGGAGTATTGCAATTAATGCCCTCAAATCAGAGCTCAGAAATCACAGCTCATATGATCTGATTTGTTTCACCTTCCACAATACTCTCCTCATTTGAGAAAAGGGCGAAAAAGAGAGAGAGGGGGAACTGATCACACAAAGAGAGGTTTTATATGCTTGAATGCAGCTGAAAAAAGTTGAATGAACTTTTCCAATGCTGGAAAAGGTCCATCTGCTTTCCCACTGCTAATATCTACTTCCCAAACTCTTTTTGTGGCTATGCTATAAGGCTGGGTCAGCACACGTATCAGGACAAAAAAAATTGGCTTCTCCTTCCTCTTGGCTACTCAGACAGACAGGAACAAGAAGCAGAGGAAGGATTTCTTCAAGACTGCACAGCTATGAACAAAAATGTTATGAAATAAAATTCCTGATGCTCAGGAAAATCTAGTACACAAATACTTCCGAGCAGCTGGTCCTCTGAAATTCACTTGTTTCTGTGTAACCTGAAGGTACAAAGTTCTCCTTGAAATTATGATACATTGATGACCACAGTAATATGCTGGGGGAGCATATAATTGCAGGATTGGAAAAGGGGAATTTTTGTTTGAGAGTTTAAAGGTACAACATGCCTTAGAATGTGGTGACAGTATGTCCTCCCAGCCTCAGATGACCCTGACCTACACAGATATCAGCTGGAGATGGAAGAGATGAAGGCTGGGGAAATTCCAGGCCACAAGAACAGTAGAAAAAAAAAGAATGATAAAAGGTCAATTGACAATTGATGACAACATGCAGTAGCTGCTGAGGCTGATCATTTTAAGTATTGATAAAGTTGTTATTTTAGATTTTTTTCATTAGCATTTTTTCCATGTTTAATAAATCAAGGGTCTGGTTAAAAATATGAAGTATGACAGTAAAAGTAGGAGCTTTCTGCACCAAACATGCCCTTTCACTAAAATGAGTTCTCTAAAACTACCATTCTTGAACTGCACAAGCTACTCTTTGGTAATGGTGATCTGAGAGAGCTGCATTTGCAGAAAGACAAGTTTAGACAAGTAAATAATTGGTATTGTTTAGGTAGTCAATCAGCCTAAACATAAATTAACCCATCTTTGTTCCTAGGGCAAGAAAACAAACATCTTCCCAAAAAACAAGGAAAAAAAAAAAGATCTACTAAAAAGTTCTAAGCAGCACAGACAGATGAAATTTAACACTCAGTTCACTTTTGGAACACTTGACAAATTCACTTGATTTCATGCTCAATACAGTCTCTTCTGAGAACCACTTTGGGTGGGAGAAAAGCAAGGCTCTCAACTAACAGCCAGAGTGCACTGTTAGCGCTGCTGGGAGCTGGCAGCTTCCAGGACACCACGGGAAATCATGCAGCAATTGCAGGTCAGCTGCAGAGGGAGTGCAGCCAGCCCTGCAAAGCACAGATCTCCTCAGTGCTTCATGGGCTGATAGGGGCCACAGCCTAACTCTAGCAGATCTGTTCCCTATTGGATATGGATCTGTTCCTTATTGGATATTAAAAAATATTCAGCTTTGTTTTACACCCCCTAATTGCATGCAAATTGTAACGAATAAGAACATCAACTAGGAAAAAAACCTCCACATGAATAACAGGTAATAAGTTTACAGAGGTCAAGACAATGGTTTGCTGCAGGTTTTGTAGAGTCCTACACAAGAAAAATGTGGTGACACATGAGGATTTTTGAGAAGGCAGCGAAGTCTTTGGGCTGACTGTCACCATAGCTGCACTCCCAGGGACTGTGAGATCACCCAGCAGAAGAGCAAATCACAAATCAAGAGCCACATTTCCTCCAGCAATTTATGGAACTGCAATGATTTACAGTTACATCATTTACAATTTTACAATTAATTTGCATTTGCAATTTTACAATTACATTTTACAAATTTTACAATTAATTGCAGTGCTAATCCAACCATCTGACTTTTCAATACACCTCTGAAGTTCAGCTAACATGAAAAATGAGAATCACAGAGCTGTGCAGACCCCAGTGCTCATTGCTCAAGACACACCATGGTGACAGCTCAGAGACACACACAGTGCAGGATGCCACCACCAAGCACTGACACTTCCACCAGGACTGGTTCTGCTGCTGCCAATTACAGCAAATGCAACTGGAAACCACACAGGTCCTGTTTGGTAGCTGCAAACACTAACAACAACATTTTAAAGACAAGCAGAAAGAGCATTGAAGAGGTTCCTAAACAGAAACATTGAAGAGGTTCCTAAACAGAAAGAATATTGAAGAGGTTCCTAAACAGAAAGAGCATTGAAGAGGTTCCTAAACAGAAACAACATTGAAGAGGTTCCTAAACAGAAAGAGCATTGAAGAGGTTCCTACCTAGGTTCTGCATCCACAACAACAGCAATTACACTACCACACAAATGCTCAAAAGTCTGAGAATTCTCTCCTTACGCAAAGCTCTGCTGGTACATGCTAGAAGAATCATTAACTTCCAACTCCAACCAATGTTTTAATCTTGTCTCCTCCCAGTTTTGCCCTCTGTTAAAGGTCCCAAAATCCATGTTTATCTACAGAGGTCAAAAGTTAATTAGGATGAAGACGTGCAAGTGTGCTCCTTTTGTCAATTCTTGTGTAGCATCTTTTTTTTTTCTTCCCTGAAATTGTCTAAATTATAATGGTTCACACCTTCCTGGTGTTTAAAAATATTGTGTCCCAGCTTTAGAAATATTCCTGCTTCTAATGCATTTTGTTATGAAGGTTTATTTTCACAGTCTGTGGCTAAAATCCATTCAATTCAAATCTGCTCGTGCCAGCCAAGAACTTGCAGGAAGAGAAAATGTAATGCTTTGGATATATGGAATAGAGAGGGTTTTCAAGAATCACTCATGCTTAGAAGACTGTTCATATTTATAGTTTACTGCTATTAGCAGCAAAGGCAGGTGAGATATCAAAGTTTATTAGGGCTCTGTGTACTTTGGAGCAGCCCTTTATCACTTAGAGCCCTAGCTCAAGGAAACCCAAAGAGGTTTATGTGGTTGTGTCCCTGCTGTGCCTTCTGCCTGATTCCTGAGAGTAATTGTACTTGAAAGGTGAGTTACTCTTGGGGCAGGTGAGGTATGGCTGCTGTCTGCCTGGGTGTTACACCAAAATATCCCATTCCTGGCAGCTCCTGCCCCTTCCCTGCCAGCACTCTCAGCACATCCCCAGTGTGATTTCCTCTCAGAAACCAACCAGCTCAGTCAGACCTTGGTGAATCCATGCTGACTGTTCCAAATCACCAGCCCATTGTGTCCTATAATGGCTGCAAGGTTAACTTGCTCTATACCTCCCATAAACCTCTGCTGGTATTTTATTGATTCATTTTGGCTGTAACTTTTTGTGCAAAACAATTTTCAGTTTTCCTTGACTGAGTGATCAATAACGTGATCACTTCATTCATCACTGCAGAGAAATCCACGGTGCCAGGTTATGATTGCATCCATTATATTTAACTCTGCATGAACAAAAACCCAACACAACCAACATTTGCCATCACTGCAATTTTTCCAAAAGATTTGTCCTCACAGTCAGAGAATTTCTGAGCATCAAATACATACAAGAGATGGAAATTCAGGGGCCTCTTTTATTCAGAATTAGTGATATTCATGTCCTCCTGTGGCATAAAATACCAACTTCCCACTTCCAGTCACAAGACAAGCTTGTGACAACTTTGTTTTACAAAGTTTTGGGGTGAAGCTTTGCATTCCCAAGGTTTCATTTTCAGGTTGTCTTCAGATGTATTAGCAGACCTACCCATGTGGGGTTTTGGCCTTTTAATCCTAAGCATCTGGAAAGGGATGGAGCAAAAATTACTCCCTTTGGAGTAGTAGAACCTGTAGAAAAAGATGCTACTTTCTTTTTCATACAAGGAAAACATTCCTTGTTTCCTTGAAAGAACATTTCCCTGTTTTCATCATTCTAACAAGTGAATACAATTCAGCTTCTCCATATTTTTTCCCAGCCCTGTATATACCATTAATTTATAACTTTCCAAGACTAAAATATCTTTTATATTTTGCTTTTAGTATGGCTGAGAAGAATTTTTCTATCTTCAGACTGCTGCTGTCCAAGCTGTCTGTGGAAGCATTCACAATCAAAGCTGACCTCGAGCCAAGAACTGCTGGTTAAAGCTGCCAGAATGAGAAACTACTGAGGTAAAACCTAAAAAAAGGCAAAATATCTCTTTTTCCATCCCTGACCCCCCCTCTATATTACTCACACTTGCAGGAAAAATAGAAATAAAAAGGATCATTATAGTAAAAAACCCCCTTAATAAGAACACTGAGCTATCAGTAATTTCTGATTCCTGCTGAGGGTTAAAAGCAGTCCTTACCAAGGCCACAGCGAGTCACTTTTAGCACCTTTAGTCACCTTTAGCTGGCTGCAGACTCCTCCAGGCAGAGGGTGGCAGCAGATCCCACCAGGAGAAGATGCCAAGGCACAGTTGGCAGGAGCAGGAGCTGCTCCCAGGCAGGGGCCAGCTGGAGCAGACAGCTTTGATCAGAGCCCTTCTTATTCTCAGGATGCTAATCCCTAGATACAGAAAATCAATGTATTTTAAAAATTAACTCCTTGTTAACAAACTAAATAAAAGGGATGCTGTACAGCAAGCGTAAGCAAATATTCCTGTAGTTAAGATACTACAGGAATCCTCAGAGGGTGAAAACAGACTTTTCCACAACAGAAAATGATTCTTTGGTGCTCCTGTCCCAGTGTCTAATTTCTGTTTGGTGATGTTGAGCTAAGGAGAGAAAAACAGCCGACCTGTGGTCTCCATCTTAGGCAGTGTCTGGGAATTGATCCTTCAGCTGCTCAGTGGAGCATTTGCCTTTCAAAAGAACTTGATAATTTTCTCACTGATTTGCCTCATGCATCTATCTGGGGAAAAGCAGACTTAAATGATTTTTTTTTTCCCCTTTTTTTTCCTCGACTTGAAATACAAGGGGTAGCTATTAATGCTGGTTGTACAGCTTCTCTTTGTATTCAACCTTAATCAGCAGCTTGGACTGGAGCTGTTACTACAGACTCAGAATTAATTAAGTGTAAATCATCGGCAGGTGAGAGTGCTTACACCTTTTTAGTAGCCCATCCAGACTCAGAATTAATTAAGTGTAAATCATCAGCAGGTGAGAGTGCTTACACCTTTTTAGTAGCCCATCCAGACTCAGAATTAATTAAGTGTAAATCATCGGCAGGTGAGAGTGCTTACACCTTTTTAGTAGCCCATCCAAATGTGAGCTGTATCCCAGAACAGCAGAAACAAAAACCATGCTGACTTCAGGTGGAACCCCAGGGCAAGCCCCCCATCACCTTCACATGGAGTGGGACATTAACTGGGCTAACAGGACTGAAAATATTAACATGGCTCACATAATTAATTAAATACAAAACACTGCCACAAACTGCTCATCTGTCTCATTACACTAGAGCAAATCTTTTACAAGAATGGATGAGTCTTGATTTTTCCTGACAGGAAAATCTACCAGATGTCAGGAACATCCCATAGACTGTTCTAGTGAAAAAATAAAATAAAAAATTATTTCTATTATAGTTTTATCCTGCTTGATTTCCAGACACTAGAAAATAGTCTGTCTGCACAGTTAAATAAACAGATTTTTGCTGACTGTATATTCTTATCACAGGTTGGCTTTTACTTAAACAAGTTTGTGTTGTCCCACATCTTATTTTAGAAGTGCCAACAACACAGGATCAACAAGAGGGCTCTGGTTGTGCACAACAACCTTTCAAACTCACCATGCTCAACAGCCATGAGAGAGCTTCCTGGCCTGGTCACCATCCAGCTGTGACAATGTGCTCCCCACTAAATCCTTTCCTTATTTACTCTCTTCAAAATTCAATGAACTGCAATAATCTGGGATGAGCTGCTGGTTAACTAACCTGCTGATATTAGCCACGTGCTGCTTAAGTAAGGTCCTTTTAATGAGCACTTCAAATCACCATTAAAGGCCCCCACATTTAAATTGCCCCTCACCATTTTTACAGCAATTATGGACATTTTTTGCCTTCTAGAGGTTGATTAGCACTGGATGAGGAACTGCCTCATGCAGCACCTGCTTAGTGATGCTCCAGGGCACAAAAAAAGACAACCAGACTGGGTCAGATCTATGATCCCTCCAGGCAACAGCCTTTGGGCTAGATTATTAATAATTATTAATAATGTTTATCTATGTGCAAATGCTTTTAAAACACCCCTGCAACCTAGCTGCTTGCAAGTCTGTGCACTTCATAGCTTCCAGAATTTTTAGTAACTTTTAATGTTCTGCAGAATTAAGCTGCATGTGGTGTCATCATCAGTCAAACCTGCCAAAGTGGTGCTGCCAGTGTTTTCTCTCAGGTTATTTATACCAATTGTGCTATTATTTCAAAATATTGCAATAGTGCTTTCACACATCAATCTTCCTCATTATTTCAAGGAGGAATCTATAATTATTCAGCCTGTTTACTCTTTGTGAGACACCCACACCCCTTGCTCTCTGTTTCTTGGCAATTCCTTCAGATGCTGGCATGGCATGAGCTCCACAGCTATATTTTATATATTAGCTATAGCTAACATAGCTATATTAGCTATATTTTATATATATATATATATATATATATATGTACATATATACGTATAGAATGCATTGTTCCCTCAGTCTTCTGATCTCACCTTTTTTGCCTTTTTTATCTGTTAGAAGTTCTTGAAGATTCCCTCCTGACATGGGACCTCCAGCATGGCATGAGCTCCATAGCTATATTTTATATATTAGCTATAGCTAACATAGCTATATTAGCTATATTTTATATATTTTATATATTTTTATTTTTTTTTTAATGCATTGTTCCCTCAGTCTTCTGATCTCACCTTTTTACCTTTATATCTGTTAGAAGTTTTATGAAGATTCCCTCCTGACATGGGAAAAATGATGTGCCTATAACTAAGACATGTAATTCCATTTTTCAATTTCGTTTTGCTGGAGGTAGCAGAGGAAATGTGCTTTTGGCTCGTGGGGTTTTATCATGTGGCACGGCCTGGTTAGCCCAGCCTCATCACACCTGTGACTGCTGGGGACTTTGCTATAATGTCCCACCCCTTACATGGCACACAGAGCTTCTCAACAAGGGCTGAGTCCCCCTCTGGCCTCTGATAGCAAATGTTGGGAAATCCCCTCAGCTGACTCTTTTAACAGCTCATCTTGGAAAGTGAAAGGTGTTTGCTTCCTTGCAGTCTCTTGGCTGTGGTTTAGTGTCTCTAACTCTAAAAAGAAAAGAAAAGATCCAGGTTTGTTGACCTTGGTGAGATAGCACCACGTTGCAGACCTAGTTTAAGATGAAGAATTCTGGCAGGAAGATGCTCACAGATCCAAATAGTTCTGAGATCATTTTTTCAAGTATTATAACAAGTCTAGAATGTCTGTCTGTGGTCAGACATTCATCCAGGCATCCATATTACTACTTAAAGCCCCAAGATAAAGTAACAGACTTGAAAATAATTCAAAGTGGGAATGGTTTCTATCTTCTTGCTAACTTACAGGACTATCATAACTCAAGGAAGGGAGGAGGAGACAAATGGACATTTTAAAAATAAAGTGCAAATAAGAGTTACTGAAACAAGCTCTTTTCTGGTATTCTTATGTGTAAAGAAAATGGGTCATAGAAGGAAAGCCTGTATTTTAAAGAATTATTCACCAACTACAGTCTTTATATACAGCTATAGGAGATAGCTCATGAAGCTGAGTTTTTCTGTCCTTGTTTCTTTCTGAACTAGAGCAGGGTATATTTGTTGCTCTTAATTTCTTTATTTGCCTGGTGTGATACAACCCCAGCCAACAATTAAATACCAGGCAGCTGCTTGCTTACCCTGCCCCCACAGAGGGGTGGGGAGGAGAATTGGGAAAAAAAAAAGAAAGGTAAACCCTATGGGTTAAGAACAGTTTAATAATTAGAGTGAAATAAAATAGTTGCAATGAAAAGGGAGAAAAAAAAGGAAAGAGAAACAAAACCTGAGAAAGACAAGTTTTTGATGCACTCTATGGCTGCTGACTGATATCCAGTCTGTTCCTCAACCATCACTGGTTCTTCCTGGCCAATTCCCTCCAGCTATATCCTGGAAATGGCATTCCAGGGAAGGGAATATCCCTTTGGCTAGTCTGGGCCAGCTGCCCTGGCCATGCTCCCTCCCAGTTCTTGTGCAGCTCCTCACTGGCAGAGTATGGGAAGCTGGAAAGTCCTTGACTTGGGGTAAACACAATTCCACAACAACCAAAACACCCATGTGTTATAGACATCATTCTCCTACTGAACCCACAACACAGCGCTCTTCCAGCTCCTGAGAGGAAAATTTCCTCTCTCCCAGGTGCAACCAGTGAATTTTCCTGGCCCTCTTGCTGCCAGGCTTGTGCAGAACTGACCCTGTGACAGCTTCTTAGCTGGTGAGTGGCAGTGTCCTCCCCAGGACTGATCCACAAAGCAGGAATTGTCCCCTTTGCTTTGACACTCATACAACATCAAGCACGGAGTGAAAAGCAGACATCTCTTTTTTTTTATCCCAGTGTGCACTTTAGCTGGGTTCCTCCTTTCTCTCACGGGATTTGACAGCTCCTTTCCATGGGCAGTGCCCTCCTCAGGAGGCTGAGGCACTCCCAGCACTGCTCTTACTCCTGGGAGCTGGTGCAGTTTGACATTTTTTTGCTATTTTTATGAAATGTAATCTGAATGAGACCTGGGATGGGAATGCCATGCTTTGTGATTCACCCCAACCACAACTCTTGCCTTATTCCCATCTTCATAAACCTTCAGATTGTTTTAATTGTGTTTGTTTAGTTCAATATCCAGTGGAATTGAGCCCAGTGTGAACAGCCACATGCCCTCAGTGCCCATAGCCTCTGACACTCACCTGGGAGGGCAAAGACCTGGGACAGGAGACTGGGTCTCCAAATTCCAGGCCACTGCCAAACACTCCCCCATGTGACACTGGGTGACACTGGCTCTTCCTCTGACAAATGCATTTTCCCCAGCAATGGGCTGGGTTTAAAGCCTTACCTTCTGCAGATTTTTGGTGCTTCAGCACCATCCTTCTTGCTGCTGCTGTTGAGTGCATCAGGCAGGTCCCTGATGGCACAGGACAGACATTGACCCCACTGATCACTGGTCATTGATAAAGCCCAGTGAATCCCACTCTTGTTCACGTGCCCCTGCTCATGCACCCCACAGGAGAGGCAGCAGGGTACCTACAGCCACAGCTGGGACAAAAATGATCTGATATGGGTTTGTTTTGCCAATATTAGGGTGAAGGATGGAGCCTACCTTTCACCACGTGCTCAAAAATTCTGGTTGCTTTAAAGGATATCCCTGTGGACCCACCATCATCTTTTCCAGTGCAAGATTTCTTGAGATTTTTTTCATATTAATCAGCTCTCCTTTGCACTCCCCACCCCAAATATAATTAATATCAAATATTGACAAAGCCCCAAAAATGTCTTAGTTTCAGCTAGAAAATACAATAAATTAAAAGGAAAAGCCCCAAGTCACCTGGTCTTTTAATTAATTTGAATTTTATTTTTCCCAAGCTGTCTTGTCATAGCTTTTAAAAATATAAATCATACGTATCTTGCATAATTTTGTTATTACATCATAAAGTGCATGGAATTATTTAGTACACTGAGTACTAGCAAGTAGCAAGAAACTGCTGGAGATCTAAAAAAGCTCTGTTTTCATCCCAGTTTCCTTTGGGTGGCACTCCTGTGGCCTCTTTGTAAGGACAACTTCAATTGCTGATGGTTGTGCTGTAACAAAAGCTACTGGGAAATGGATTCCTAACCACAAGATCCGACATCCCAGGTGTTATGGATGGAACCCACGAGGTTCCCAGAGCCTGTGGCTGCCTTTTCCCCCCAGCAAACCTTCCTCTTGCCCCATGCCTCGCTGCTGGCCAGGATGGGCTCCGTGATGGAGATCCCTGCACCTTCCAGGTGGCCATTCCAGGTTTTGTGCTCCCCTTGGCTGGTGCCATGGCAGAGGGAGCTGCAGGGCAGCCTCCCCAGTGCCCCTCACACCCAGGGGGACACCGAGGGGCAGCAGCAGCAGCTCTGGCAGCTTCCTGGGGAGGGAGGGAGCTGAGGGGCAGCACAGAAACGGGGTCTGGGTGAGGGCACAATGCACCTCCCCAGCTGTAGGAAATCCCCTCACTGGGCAGAACAAAAGGGTGAGCAGCGTTTTCAGAGCTGTTCACATGCTGGAAAAAATCAGTGGTCTTTGCTTTTGGGGTTCACAGTGAAAATTGCAAGAGGGTGAACATTTTCAGGGCGGCTACTAAGATACTGCTTCACTGATGATGGATTTTTGCCTGGAACACCACTCACTGGGCAAAAGCACGGTGGAGATCCCAGTTTTCCTAAAGCCTGGTCTCCTTTTCTGGCCAGTAAGTTGACTGAATTAACTGGTCACTATTGACAAAATGATCTTTTCTGCTCTTTGTCCCACAGGTGCCTCTGTCCCCGTTGGCTGAGAGGGTCTCATCTTGTGGAGATGACCTTTCTCGGAGAACCCAAAGGACAGCAACACTGAAGACAATGGACACTGTGCCCAAGACCAAAGTCAGCCCCAGGTACACATACCTGAGAGAGAAATGATTGATCAGAGCCAACACACGACCAGAAGGCATCAAGGACACGTTCATCTTTTCATCAGGTAAGGCTGGGTAAGGACACTTCAGTCAAGGGGGTGACCCCGGGGAGGGGAGTTTGTCAGCTCGCCCAGGTCAGGCACAGAGGGCTCTGTGCTCAAGGAAGCATCTCAGGCACTGACTGACCTCCAGCCCAATGGGCTTCAGGAAGAGCAGCACTGATATTTTGAGGGCAGTTACTCTATTTTTTAATATATAAACAGTACCAGTGATGACCAGACCATTTGATGGCATTTTTGCTTTGCAGGCACAATGACAGCAACAACAGCAGCAACAATAACATCGTAATGTTTTATTAGCAAAAAGAGTCCCAGCTGAGAGTTTGCTCTTTCCTTCAAGTATTCAAAACAACATGTACCCTTCTCTCATGTTTATTTTCCTTGTGGTGGGAGAAGGGACAACCTGTTCTCCCATTTTCCTCTTACCACTGTTATTCCATTCTTCATTTCTGGAGAAGCCTTTCACAAATGCAGTTCAGACAATTACTGTCCTCTAGCAATAAATTGATAAAGACAACTCTGCACCTAAGCCCCTAGATAAGCCAAGCGTGTTTTGTGGCACCTTTGCCTTCCATGTTTAGATCCAGCTCCAGCATGGAGAAAAATGAGATTTAATAACTTATTTACACACACACACTATGACAGCAGAGATATTGAAAGCTGAGGGAAGCTTTAGCATAAATTGAAGTTTCAACACAACTTTTTTTTTTTTTTGTGAATTATTAAGTGACAACTATTTACAGCTGATACTGAACCAAGATGATCCACCCTTCCTCCAAAAAAGAGATTGAATCAAAAGAGTGAAATGTGAGCATTATTGTTAATCTTGTTAGTCAGAGTTTTTAATTCAGTTTCAGATCTTCCACTCAAATTTTTTAACACAAATTCTGCCACCAGTGCCAGGTGTAGATGTACTTTAAGAACAGAAGGTAAAGAAGGAATGGAGAGGAGCTGTTACCTGAGTGCACTGGAGTCATAGAGTCTGCAGGCTCCTCTTCCCCCACATCTCTTGCTGCCCCATTTCAGGCAAGTGGTGTCTATGGCTGCTCCAAAATACACTGGGGCTGGAATCCCCGCTGGGTGTATTGAACAAACAAACAGAGGTGAGAAATTTACTGTCCAGGGTGATCCCTCTCGAGCTCCAGGCAGCTTGATGCAGAGCATTCAATAATGCATTCCAACAGCAATGACACTTGCACAACACTGGGGAAGACGTGCCTTGTGCTGCCCAGGCACACACCACCCTTTCCTCCCTGTGGGAAGCCAGGAAAACATGACAAAACATCAAAAAGCCTCTGCAAGTCCCTGAAAGGAGTGCTGGCCGTGGTTTGGTTTCCTCACCCTGCGGGACATCTCTGAGGGAAAAAAAAAATAGGAGATAATTCTCCTTTCTCACCCAAGCCTGTTCAGCCTGGGTGGGGATGAGAAGGGACAGAGACAGTGGGGCTGGGAGCCTGCAGTGGGGCTGCAGGAATCCCCCAGGTATCTTGAGATCCCACCGTGGCAGGGCCAAACCTACTGCAGCTCTTGGGGCTGATGGGGAGGAAAAGCCTTTTTCAAGTGCTGATGGGGACATCCTGCACTCTGTGTCACCTGGGGTGCTGGAGGGGAATGTAAGCCTGGAGAGAAAATCCTGGCCTGCAAAGGTGTAAGAAAGAAGCCAACAGCTTGCTCTGATGTAATCTCATCCAGTCCATCTAACTCTGCTCGTGTAAATAGGTGACTTGCTTCTTGCTGATTTTTCTTTCTTTCATGAAGACCTAGAGGATTTTAGAATTTCCAGTTCCTTGGCAGCTCATGTTACCCTTGATTTCAGGTGGCTCTGCCACGAGGCTGCAGTGAACCCTGCTCCCAGGCACACCTGTAGTCAGTCACATTAATTCCCTTAGAAACTAGAGAATATATGCCTGAAAAGCAAGCACAAATTCTCAGCCACAGCTGTTCTATTATGCTTTTTGCTGAGTAAGGGGACAAGATGCAATTTTGATGTTAGCTTCATAGTCTACAGGATCACATCTCTATAAATATTGGCCTTGTGTATTTTGATTATTATTATTATTACATATATAGAATTTATTATACAAGAAATAAATATATTATATATAATATATTTATCTATTACAATACTAATATAATATAATATAATATAATATAATATAATATAATATAATATAATATTTATTTTACTATAATAATAATTATATTACAATAATTAATTGTATTACAATTAATTAGTTATATTACAAT
>JAYDZK010000056.1:70212708-70226214 GCA_034509185.1 Euphonia xanthogaster | reverse complement strand
CGATCTCCACTCCTAAAACGTCCATTTTAAAGATATCAAGAAGCAGCTATAGCATTACCTATAACAAAGTTAGTTTTTGAAGATGTCTGCCCATACTGTTGCTCAATATACTTTGGCTTATATGTCACCATGCCAATTAAAGAATTGAACTGGATAATACTTGCACACAAATACAGAATGTAAACTGGATTCCCAAAGAGGTTCTTCAGGGATGGCAAGAAGTCTGCAAGACAAAACAGCAGAAATAACAAGCAGGCCAGAGAGAGAATGACTGCTGGAACAATGTTTGTAACATGTGTGCCCCTGCCAAAAAACTCAAAACTGCAAAACATTTCAGAGGGAATCTGAAGTCCCCTGATGCTCCTAACAGCTCCCCCACTTCTGGAGGGAGGAACAGTGGGGAAAACACTAAGCATCAATTCCCCAGAAGAGATATCTTGTTTTAAATGCCTTCTTCCCATCCTAACCCAGGAACAATTTGGTTTCTCTGTGTCCTCAGCAGCCACAGCACTGTTCAGCTTAATCTGGGGCAAAGAGTGCTCAGCCCAGCTGACAGTAAGCACAGAAACACTGAGGTGCAGACTCAAGCTCTGAGGGAAAATGCTTTGGGCAAAGGGTGGCCAAGGAAATGCAGTTGTGCAGACCTGCTCCTGTCTAAATGCAGGCAGCCTCCTCTAAAACTGTAGCTGCTCTGTGCCCTTCTATTTCCTGATCAGATATTGTACATATTTTCCCAATGCAGGAAAAAAAATACTTAGCAAAACCCAAGGGTTGGGGTTTTTTTGAGCACCACTTCTGCAACAGTCACTGCATGTGAATAAAACTTTTTTGCAGAGCTTCATGATATGTGCTGGGCCACTGTTGGGATTTGACAAATCTCAGCAATTTATCATGCAGTAGCAAATCCAGGGAACATTGAGGAGACCTTTTTGTGTGTACTGTGGAGCTGGAGAGTGAAAGGGGAAAACCAGAATTCTGAGACCATTAAAAAAAGGACTCAGAAAGTACAAAATGTTTAAGTCTAAAAGCATTTGAGAGAAAAACTGATCAATCAGGAAGAAAACTCAAGTGATTTGCCTTTTGCCATCTCTGCAAGCTTCGCCTGATGCCAGGAGGATGTGCCTGGGTCCTTGCTCTCCTCAACGATGAACCTGGAGTGCTCAGAGGAGCTGCTGGAGTCCTTCCTGCCCTCAGGCCTGGGGAGCTGCCTGGGCAGGAACCAGAAGGGGATGCCAGCCAGGATGCTGATCAGCCCAGCTATCAGGTAGCCCAGCCACCACGCCCCCACCCACTGCACGTCCTTGGGGCTGATGGTGATGCTGTCTGCAGGAAGGGGAAAGAAGAAACAAATAAATAAATAAATGTAGGGATGTGCCCCCTGTAGATGGAGTGACAAAACTCTCCTTTGTCTCCTAAAAAAGGAAAAAAGCCCAGAAGTTTCTCTCCTCAATTAGGTAAAAAGACACCTCATAGGGCCTGGGGGTCACCTCAAAATTAAGGATCGCCATTTGGACAGAAACCAAAAAGTCCTGCCTGAGCAATTTACTAGAAAAAGAAGACAACAAAGGAACTGATGGCTTTTGTGAGGTGTTTTACCAGGAACAAGAGCCTCTTGCCCCTGGCTTGGTTTTTCTCTGTAAAGAGCTTTGCTATTTTGCCTTTTATTAACACTTTTCTGTTTCCAACACTGCCTCAGAAGCCATCCTGCTGATTTGATGCCATCTGAGGTGGCTGAGCTATCTCAGGTGTGTTGTGGATCTCCAAGAGCTCATGAGACCTGGCTCAAGGGGACCCTTATATCAAATAAACACATCTGGAGGATATGTGCTGCTGGCAAGGAGGGTGGCTTTGCAGGGTGGCTTTTCCACCCAGGCTCAGCTGTGCTCTGTGTCACCGTGGGTGTTTTACAGCAGCAAGTGTGGGCACAAGCTGAGGACTCACTGACTGCTGGCCCTGGCACTGCTGGGCCACCTGCACATCCCCAGAGGTGCTGCAAGCACCAGCACTGGGGCAGTCCAGGCAGCCACTCACCTGCTCCCAGCCAGGCTGCTCTGCACAAAAACCCCAGGAAAAACCTGCTTTCCTCCTGATTTTTTAAAATTATTGTTTTCTCAGCAGAAGAGCAATCAATCAGGAGATTTGGTGCCCCTGCCAAACCCCTTTCCTAGGCAACAACAGGATATTAAAAAGGCACATGCAGGATCCTGAGCCTCAGTCCTGTTTCCTCCTGGCTCCCACGATCTCCCCCCAGAGCCTCCTTAGCAGAGCATCTCCTGGAGGCACCTGCTGCAGATCTGCTGGGGCTGAGGAAGACTCAGACCTCTTTCTTCCTCTACCCCCATCCTCCTTGCCAGCCTATTCTGCATGGGCACCTACACTGCTCTCCTCCTTTTCATTTCACAGAGAGCCCCCTCCACCCCTGCTAGCCCTTCATGCCTAGAGGATAACCAGAGAGTTCTTGGCCAAAACCAGGCATTTTGGAGCCTGACTGGGTTTTTCCAGCCTGAGTGTTCTGACTTACCCAGATCCACAAAGCCAATGTCAACGTAAAGTTTGGCACACAGGGATCCCAGGAGAAAGCCAAATATTGGCCCTATAATTGCCACTGTCTGCACACAGCCTGGAAGGGAAAGCAGGGCACTGTTACACTCCTGAGCTGAAGAGGGCCCTGGTTCTTCTGCATCTGACAGCAGAGTATGGCACGTGATGGGCAGCAAGAGGCACACAGTGAAATATTGCACTGAAACACACTGAAAGACACAGTGACACAAATTGAAATATTTCCAAGAAGAAAAGCAGACATCAGTAAAATGTTCCCCACTATGATGACACTTTTTACTATCCAGTTCAAGAGTTACATTCAGCCTGAAGGAAAAAATGTCAGCAAAGTGAACAGCCTGAACTCAACAGCAGCACCAACCCACAGCTGCTGGAAATGCTTCAGCTGACAGGAGCACAGGAACTGGGGAGCAAATGTCATTTCTTTCAAGTTAACTGATCACTTTTAGTTGAGGTAGGTCCTGAACAGGCTGAGAAATCTCTTTGCTGTGGTTTCCACTGCTAAAATGTTTCACTACACCCTCAGCCAAACTTTCTGAATACTTCGAATTTGAAAAAATTCACCTGGAAATCTGGGAAGAGTGAATCTTTTACAGAGAGAATCAGGTTTTTTTGCCTTTTGCCTGGCTGGAAACTTGTCAAGAGAAGATGCTGGTGAGATAGGACTTCTTGGTAATATTTCAGGTGAATGTGCAGCCATCAGACAATGAACACAAGCAAACAGTGATCCCAACTCCCTAAAGCTTCAGTGCTATTGTTTAGAATCCTACATGAATCTGGAGGAAATGCTTTTGAGTGCCCACTGAAATTCTATTTTAAGTTCTTAAAAGAGAGCCTGTTTTTATCACTTTCCAGAGAATTGAATGTGCACAGAGGCCCAGCAGTCCAACTCCAGAAGAATTAGGAAGATTAGGGTAACAGCAGGAACCCAAGGTCAAATTCTTTCACCAAATTAAGATAATGGAGCTGTGCTGGTATAATTAAATGGGAACTTGGTCCCTTGGGTGTACATGACTGTTAAATAAACTTTAATATTGGAAATTATGCAAACAAAACAATCAGGGCAAGTTAATTCAATAACATTCATTCCATTATCCAGAACAATTCAGTTCTCTCCTCTGGGGAGAAATCCATGAGGAAAAAGAAATTATATTTATTTTACCAATATATAAGGCAGCATTCTCTTCAACAGCATAATCATCAATGTATGCAATTCCCAGGGGCTGGATGGGGGTTTCACCTATCCCACGCAGGAGGTTTCCAAGTAAAACATAGATCCACATGGAAGAGCCTGCCTCCTTCTCACACCCTGGGGGCACAGCAAGAGACAACAGCCATGTGTTTGTAGTAGCAGCTTGACACTGAAAGCTCAGGGCTCCTGAAATACTTCTGGTGTGGCAGAGACAGCAGGAAAGCTGTGAAATAGCTTAAGGTAGACACATTTTTAGCAGGAGCTGCCTCAAACATAGTACAATTTTGCTGGTTTTATAAATTTGCCACCACATCCCTTTTTAGAAAACTCTTTCACTTCCTTCCAGTCAAAACTGGGATCTCCTGACAGAAAGATTTGGGAAACATTAATGACAGCAAGCACTACCAGCCCCAGGATTTAACAGAGACAATTCTCACCTGCATTTATTTTTGCTTGAGATTTCTCCAGGGCTGAGAGTGGAGTCTGGCTTTTATCCTGCAGACATGGAGAGAGGCTGACAGTTGAATTGATGGTGGAAGGGAACCTTTCGTACCTGTATCTGTTTGGAAAACAAACTTGGATTCATCCAAAAGTACTGATGAGAAAAAGCAAGCAGATCTGTGACTTCCAGATAGGCCTAAAGCACTTAAATGCAAATTTCATCTGCATCCATAGGAATCCATCTGGATCCCTTGCCAGTGGTGCTTTACAGGGGATAAACAGAGCCCTGTTTGTACTGCAGCTGCACATGGGAATTGTCCCACTGCTTCTTTCTGCATCAGTGATTAATTTCAGTTTAACAGGCAGTTTGCTCTACTAGGATCCATGAATTTGGACTGAGATTATCAGACACTGGAATATCCTCTGGCTTGTACTGAGTTTAGCCATCATTTCTGTACTGTCATTTCAACAATGCCTAAACCACATCCAAATGTGCCCAGTCAAAATCAGAGACTAATTAAAAAAAAAAAAAAAAGCTAATTACAACTGAAAAGAGTATACATGTTAAATTATTTGCTCTACCATAATAAATCTTTTCACCAAAAAAAAAAATTTTAATTAAGTAACCACACCCCCTTATACCTATTTCTATCATCACAACCAATGCCTAAATGTTTTAGTGAGTGCCATTCAGTGTGCACAGCCCAGCTGGAAAACAGGGATCACTTTGCACTTACCTTCCCATGAAGAACTGGGGCATTGCAATTAGGAATGTTCCAGCTGACATAATTAAGCAGCCTGCTCCAATTATCCTTGGCCTGTGAAGCTTTGCTCCAAAGTAGCTCACTAGAATTATGATTAGGAGGTTCCCTTTGAGAGCACAAAAGGAAAACTGAGTTTTACTGCTTGCTGATAAGAGATCCCCTAAAATCACAATTCCTGGTGTAGTACAGGCACTGATTTCAGGGGGACAGGGCTGCTGGGGTTGGCTTTTCTCCTTCTTTCCAGGCATTCTGCAGGAGCCCAATGCCTCCTGTGCTAGGAAAACCATGAACCTTTGGACAAACAGCTGGAAAAGAGGAGAAAGCCTGTGCCAGGTGAAGAGAACAAATATCCAGAAAAGCGGAGAAAGGAGGAATCAAGCTGAGTTTTACACACTTGGGCTAAGATTTCATCCCTGTGAAACATTAATGAATGAAAGTCCCCAGAACACCCAAGAGATAAATTCAGTGATCTGAAATTGAGAGCCAATGACATGCTGGAAACCTTGGTGTGAGAGGGAAGGAGAGGGACTGGACAAGAAATGTAGATTACTGTTAGAGGTTTGTCCTCCTGCTGCTTAATAGATCACAAAGGACAAACACTTGTGGGGGAGGTGGATTTCTGCCTGCAGGAAAATTCTCATACAACACTCAATATGTTTATTAGTATGAATTAGCCAGGTGCTTAGCTTATCAAATTACAATTTTTTTTTATGTCTATGCTGAACTGCTTGTATTAGCAACCTTATCCTGCTGAACAGAATCATACTGATAGCCCCACTTATTTTTACCAGGTGAATCTTGCCCAGTTTTAAGTTTCAGGGAGATTCATGAAACCATTCTTCAGAACAAACCGCCTCCCTCTTTTTTTTTCTGAAAATAAAAATGGCTTTCTACAGCACATACCAATTTCAAAACTTCCATCAATAACACCAACCAAAGAGGAAGGGATGTCAAATCTTCTTTCTATTTGTGTGATAGTACTTTTTAGGTAACTTCCTGACAGTGCTTTAGCAAAATAAACAAAAGACAATGCACCAAGAAATATCTGTGGAAAAAGAAAAAAAAGACAGTGATTAAAATCAGGCAGTACAGAAGATATATGAGGTATTTTTAAACCAGTTCTGCTTTCCTACCTCTTCTGTTGCCAAATAGCCAAACCAGTATTTCTCCAACTTCTTACTAAATGCTAGATGGCTGATTTGTTCATCTCTTATGAGCAGTATTGATAAAAACTGAATTGACTCTCAACCATTGCTAATTTCAGGTAGATCCCAGAGCTACTCCTCTGTTGAAAGACAGAAACCTGTGATTTTCTCTTACACAGTGACCATCTGGATAAATGCTAAGTGTGGCTTGGTGGGGAGGCGAGATTTTGAACATTTTATAATATTTTACATGTTCTGTGAGGTGAACCTGCCAGGCAACTCTTCCAGGCTCATCCTTCCCCTGCAGGCTCCCCTGCAGTCTCTAATACACACATTTTCCTCTGAGTGCACCCTGCATTTTGCACCTTCTCCCCTCCCTTTGTCTTGCAGAGCCAGTTTTCTCTCAGCTATCACTGCACCTGATTTAGCACGATCTGAATCAGGAGTGGGCTTTGGAAATGAAACTCTGGGAATGAAACTCCATCTCTTTTCACGGTGCTTTGGCATGTGCTCCAAAGGTACAGACTGAGCCCCTTTCCCACAAAATTAACCTGGGAGACGAGGGCTGCTCTGAAGTGCCTGTGGGGGGAGTGCAGGGTCCTTAGAGGGAACTCTGTCCCTGCAGATCTCTTGCCTAAGTCTGCCCCCACTGAATGCAGCCCAGCTGAGTTTGTGAGCCCCACAGATACTCCCACACAGTGCAATTGGTCATGGAAAGCACAACTTTGCCTTCTGCCTTCAGATACAGGTGGTGTTTGCTCAAAATGAATACAAATGTGGATGCTTTCTGTAAAGCCCAGAAGTTAAGAGACACATAAAGGTTTTATTTGAATAGGAGTCCAGAACCTTGTGCAGCTCCTTAATCCTCTCTGACAATCACACTCCCAATAACCAGGTGCTCTGAGCAATGTGCTCACCTCCAGTGCAAACCTCCTCACGCCTCATTTGACAAGGCACAGTGGCAAGAACATCACTGCTGAATGCAAATTCTTGTGTCAAGGTTCAAATAGATCTCTGTGTCACTTTATCCAGGGCTGGCTATCCCTCCTTCAGAAACTGTTGTGGGTAAATAAACCTTTACAAACCCTCTCTGGGTCTTTTTTCCTGCAGCAGCATCTCTCAAAGGACTCTCCAGTACAAATATTATAATATTTTACATTTACTGTATGTTTATGCCCTTGGATTTTAAATAGCAATGTGACAGCACCTAGGTTTTCTTTCAGGAAAGTTGTATAGGTAAACTACAACTTGAAATGCTTCTGAGTGTCTTTGGCACACATTTACTGGGTTTGCAACTGTCCCAGGTGTGCAGTGGTGGAAAGACACTCCTGAGCTAGGGCTGGGACAGCAAGGTACACATGATTTCACATTCTTATTCTTCTCTGGTTTGTCAGTGCTTGTAAGCAGATATTGCACCACATCTTTCTGGTTAATGAAGGCAATTTTAAGAAACAGGAAGGCTGATAATTGGTAAAAATAACCTGTTGTATCTGTATATTGTTTTCTTAACACATTAGGCAAAACCTGAAGTAGACTTTTTCATGATTTAAAAATATCTTTATTAATTTCATTCTGACTCAGCAAGACCTAATCAGAACTCAAAAAGGGTTAGTTCACCAAAAAAAGAGAGAGGTTTTCTAAGTTCCTACAGGAATACATTAGAAATATCAGTTTGGGTTCCTAGAGGACACAACTTCAAAGAGAAAGAAACTGAGCTGAAATATTATTGCTTTTCTATTTCTGGAGCTAATAAACTGATTCCTGAGTGGCTAATCTGTGACTGAAGTTTTATGCATTGAGGAGATTGGGTTATCATTGTAGCAACTGGAGAAGCAACGACAGAATTATATTATGGTGCAAAATTTATTTAATAACAACTCATTTTCCATTTCAAAACAAAACCATTCAAAATTTATAGACTTCAGGGCAACAATTGCTCATTTCACTGGCTGCACTGGGAGCTGGATTAATACCTGAAAGTAGATGAGTGTTTGAGTGAGTGGAAAAAAGAACAGAAATAAAGACAGTGCACCACGAAAAGAATGAGGCAAAGCCAAAACCTCATTTTTCATGTAACTCAAAGCATCTCACCATTGCGTGGTGATTTTGAGACCTCACCCAGGAGAGTGTCAGGAAAAGAGGCAGAGGCAGCAGGCAGAGCCTTGTGCTGCCTGCTCTGCCCCCCTGTCCCAGGCAGGCAGGGGCAGCTCCCACCAGGCAGGCACAGCCACATCCTGAGGCTCTGAGCAGGAGCTGCTCCAGGGAAAACTTCTGGGGGGTGAGAGAGGTGTAGATAAAATGGGAAAAAAGAAGCAGCACTTCTGGAGTTTCATTTCTGTCACCTCATGCAGAGCTCTCTTGAGCAAGGAGCATTGCAGTCATGCTTTAATAATACAGCACTCAAAGCACACAGACCATTACACAATATTAGCTTGGAGAGCCCAGCAGACTGCCATGGCTACTATCTTAGAAAAGCAAGTATCTTAAAAAAAGCTACTATCATCTTAAAAAAGCAATCTGCACTGACAGCTGCCTCTGCTCTCTGCCCTGCTCCCAACTTCAGGTGCAGCAATAAGGAAGGCAGAGGGACCTTTAGGATGGATCTTGGAGATCTCACAATACCCAAGCCTCAACCAACAAATTATATTTGATGACTGCCAAACATTAGGCAAACACAGATCTGAAGAAGATTTCCTTGTGACTTAGAAATGTATCTAATAATTTCATCCTGACTCAGCATGACATAATCAGAACTTGTAACGGGATCATTCATTTCAAAAGAAGAAAAAAAGAGAGAGATTTTCTGAGTCCCTACTGGAATATTCAAAAGCTCTCACTCTACCTTTATACCTCCACAACACGGCTGCTTTTCCTTGGATGCAGATGATTCGGATTTGAATGAAGATCTGTCCACGGGCAAGACTGTGTTGTTTGAGAAAAAGCGAGTATTTTCCTTGGCTGAAACCTCCATGATGGTATCCCCTGCCTCTAAAGCAGAAAACGTGGAGAACACTTTAAAAGGGCATCCCATTAGCTCAGCCTCAAAAGCTCATCATGTGACAGCAACACCCCGCTGGACTGTTTTCCCAACAACAGCAATTACCAAACTTTACAACAGAATCTGACCAGGGCACTGGATGTTTAATTATGGAAATTTGCAATCCACTTGCCTATAATAATGGACATTAAACCACACTCAGCAAACAGCCATCACCTTCATTCTCTGGCTATCATCAACGTGATTTCATGAAACACTTGGCCAAGCATTGCCAGCAGACTAAACAAGGCTCATTAACATTTTAAATACCATTTCTGAAGGCTCCATGTAAATTCACGTTTCTGGATGTGACCAGGCCTGCAGAGATTTCTCAAGCACTGATCTCTCAATTTCCCATATATCTGGGACATGAAGTAATTAGATCAAAGGAAATCTATCCCCCTTAATGAGGCACTGGAATTGTTTTAGATGGAAACATTAGCTCTAATCGTCTGATGGCAGCTAATGAGTTACACAAGAATAAAGAGGTTTAGTTCCCTTTACCATTTTACATGGAGTCTTAGGGCTCAGTGGTCAATTGTTTCAGGGAAAATGTAAATTTGCTTCTTTGCAGGTAAATACAAAGAAGTAAAGAAAAGCTAAATACTGCACTTTGAAAACAAAAGGTATCAGCAATTCTTAAATCTCGAGTTACATACTGCAGTACTTTGTTCTTAATTTCAATCTCTAAATCAGATCTGAAAATATTTATGAAATCAGCTTCTGGGCTCACTTTTAGGCAGTCCTATGTTTTACAGAACAGCTGCCTGAAAATATGAATAGGAAAAGTTCCTGTTCTCTCACGTTTGCCTGAAGAAACATCTCACATAAGTTAAAATCTGTATGGTTTTATGTCTGTACCTCTGGATGCTTGTGTTTTTGTGGCTTCCCAAAGAGGCAGCTGTTTTACCAGAAATACAGGTGAAAATAACAAAAATATATCTTTAGATGCTAAGATTTGCTCATAGGCTCTGTTCTTATACCAACAAGACAAAAGGACTTTGTGACACCACAGTGTTCACCAAGATCTCTCCATCATTTAAAATAAGAGCTGTGACTACGTGTAAGAGAAATGTTTGCATTTCATTGTCCTGACAGCAACTCTAATGTATTTCCTTATCAACACTAAGGAGTATAGAGGTTTTTAGCAATAAAAAAAAAAGAAATTTCTGTGATTGCTGAAAACTCATTGCACCTATTCCTGTTCTGCTTCTGATTTTCTTGATGTCTTGGGAAAAGTTACACTTTTGAACCTGTACAATGGGGAAGACCAGCATGTACCTCCCAGCATAAATCCTTTTATGACATTCACATGAGGTGTGCTGCCATGCAAGCACATCAAATAGCCTCCACTGTAAGGTTTGAAACACTCTGCATGCATATTTACAGCCTTTTTGGAATGGAAAAAACCCAAACCTGGAAAAGCAAAACATATGCACCACAGCTCAATGAATTGTCCTTATCTCTGAGCAAAGCATCTTCCAGCTAGAGAAGATGGCCAGAGGTGTAGAGGATCCTCTCCACTGCACCACACATGCAGGATTGGCCAGAACACAAAAAAATTGCTGTGGGGTTGGTGGAATTTGATAAACTGATGCTTGATAGCAGCATGCAAGCTCGTGTTCCACTGAGCTGAAACAAATCTCAGATGGACAGCAGAGCTGAAACAACACTTATGCTCAGGTTATTACAGCATAAAAACTGTGAACACTCATTGTCTGACTGTCAAGTTGAAGAGTACAAGGAAGGCCTGATATCCATGCAGGTTTTAATTTATCCCCAGGTATATATATAGATATCTGCAGGTTTAATACATCCCCAGGTATATATATATATAGATATCTGCAGATTTAACATATCCCCAGGTATATAGATAGATATCTGCAGGTTTAATATATCCCCAGGTATATATATAGATATCTACAGGTTTAATATATCCCCAGGTATATATGTAGATATCTGCAGGTTTTAATTTATCCCCAGGTGAATATATAGATATCTACAGGTTTTAATTTATCCCCAGGTATATATATAGATATCTGCAGGTTTAATTTATCTCCAGGTGTATATGTAGATATCTGCAGGTTTAATATATCCCCAGGTATATATGTAGATATCTACAGGTTTAATTTATCCCCAGGTGTATATATAGATATCTGCAGGTTTAATTTATCCCCAGGTGAATATATAGATATCTACAGGTTTAATTTATCCCCAGGTATATATATAGATATCTACAGGTTTAATTTATCCCCAGGTGTATATATAGATATCTGCAGGTTTAATTTATCCCCAGGTATATATATAGATACCTGCAGGTTTAATTTATCCCCAGGTATATATGTAGATATCTGCAGGTTTAATATATCCCCAGCTGCTCTTGAGGCATGGCTTTAAGGAGCTGGGTAGTTTTCAGAGGCACCTGCAGCCATGGATCTCAGAACATCAGTCTGGTTGCCCTGACAGTGCCTCTGATGGAAACTTTTAACACAGGACAGAGCACAGAGAAATGTGCCCAGCTGAAGCACAGCCAGCTGCACTGCTAGTTTTGATCCCTCTTCCTCTTTGGTGCAACCAGAACACACAGGACTGATTCACTGAAATCACAGATTTGCCACTCAAATTCTTCTGGCACTGTTGGTGTTACAGTGGGAGTATTCCTAATGGACTGTCAGTTCCAGTGGGAGGTGAGGGACATCTCTGGATCTATCCAAGGATGGCCTCGGGTTGTTACCATACCATATTTCTCTGGTGACACAGAAAATGAGGACAGGGAATGTCCAAGCACTTCCTTTCCAAACATGGCAGGAATGCCAGAAAAATGTAACCAGAGAATTGTTTAGGTTGGAAAAGACCCCTGAGATCACTGAGTCCATCTGTAGACCCAGCACTGGGGTCCCCCACTAAACTCTGTCCCTGAGTGACACATCCACCCATCTTTTAAAGATACCTCCAAGGATGGTGACTCGAGCACTTCCCTGGGCAGCCCATTCCAGGCCTCGACAGCCCTTCCAGGAAAGACTTTCCCGGTGGGCAATCTGAACCTCCTGGTGCAACTGGAACCTGTTCTCTCTTGTTACTCAGGAGAGGAGGCTGACCCCCTCACTCCAGCCCCCATCAGGGAGCTGTAGACACCCATCAGGTCCCCCCGAGCCTCTTTTTCTCCTTGGAAACACCCCCAGCTCCCTCAGCTGCTCCTGACGGGATTTGTGCCCCAGCCCCACTGCCCTTCTCTGGACACCCTCCAGCCCCTCGGGGTCCCTGCAGTGAGGGGGCCCGAGCTGAGCACAGGATTTGAGGTGTGGCTTCACCAGGGCTTGGTCCTGCTGGCCACACTCTTGCTGATACAGGCTGATCCCACTGGCCTCCTGCAGCTTTGAGATTTCTTCTCTAAGAATGTCCAGCCTTCCTTGACCCCTTTGTCCCTCAGAACTGCCTCCCAAGGAACTCTGTCAACCTGAACAGGCCAAGGTCTTCCCTCCACAAGTCCCAAGTGGCAGTTTGCTGAGGCTCCTTCCTTCTCCAAGGATTAAATCCCCTTCATTCCATGAGCACTGTGCAAATGCCACATCACTTGCCAGTCCTTCTCAGCTCCCAAACAGGTCCAGTGGGACACCTGCCCTCATGGCTCTGCCACCAGCTGTGTCAGGCAGCTTTCTTCCACACACAGCAGGAGCCTCCTGATAAAGACCTAATGAGAGCTCCTAACGAGAGCTCCTAACGAGAGCTCCTAACGAGAGCTCCTAACGAGAGCTCCTGGACCCCACTTCCTCGCTGCTGTGCTGTCTTTCTAGCAGACTCCCACCACGACATCTGCCTTGCTGGCCTTTCCCCTGACTCCTGACCACAAGCAATTGTCCCTGTTGTCACTGTCATCAAGCTCTGGGAATCAGAACACCCCCTGTGCACAGGAGTGCCCCACTGCCTCTCCCTCTGTGCCTGTCCCTGCTGGAGAGCTTGTGGCCATCCACTGGAGGACACAAAACAGCACCAGTGCACACACTGCTGGTCTCAGGGTGGAAAAGGGGAAGTTTATTTTCTGACTCTAACATTTACAGATTTCCAAAAGTGACAGTGGGTTGGAAGGTGACAGTGCCACCTCTCCAACAACACTGGGCAAACCAACAGCCCTTCAAATTTCTCTTCTTCTACAAAAGAATGCAAAACAATGAGTTATTCACAGAAAGTGGGTGAGAAAGTTGGTTACAAGAATGTACAAACATCAGAAGGCTTAGAAAAGCTTAAAAAATCTTAAAAAATCAGGGCAACACACTGCAGCGCTCCAGCTGTGCTTCACCACAGCTGGGACACTGAGTGACTCCAGCTGTGCTTCACCACAGCTGGGACACTGAGTGACTCCAGCTGTGC
>JAYDZK010000056.1:70191325-70203704 GCA_034509185.1 Euphonia xanthogaster | reverse complement strand
CTTACCCAGCCAGGCCAAACTGCATGGAAAAGGATTATTTTGGGAAGGTATTTCTTCCATAGCTGGAGGCAAAGGTGAAAAAATGTGTTTTTGTTGGAAAATATCCTGGATTTTCTTCTATCAAAAGCACTAAAAAGGAAAAAAAAAACTGCCACCCATCAGTGAAAATGTGAATGTTAAACAAAGGGAACCCACAGCATGAATCACTGCTTTTTGAAAAGTGAACTTAAATTACTTTCCACCATGCAAACGTCTGATATTGATTATTCAAGAGAAGAAGACTTGAGAAAAGCAATGATCTAAAGTCCATGGCTGAATGTTAAAGGTATCACCAGCATCACAGAGCACTCATCAACGCTGGCTTTGATCTTTTGGGACACCACCTGCAGTACTCTAGCAAGGTTCACAAACACCTACAAATCAACATTCTGCATTCAAACACGGGGTTTTGTTGTGTTTCAGGGTCAGGCAGGGATTTTGGGAAGGAAAAAATAGAGCCATATAAAATTACACTCCTCCCATCTTTTTCTCACCTTTTGAAGTGGAAAAAAAAAAATCAAGGAGGGATTGAATTTGTAGTACACATTTGTAGTCAGCTTTAACAGACTTTAGCAGCCTTTCTGCCTGAAGCAGTATGTACACACAAGGCAAACCCCTCCCTGCTTTCTCCCTGACCAGATCACAAAGCTTCTTCATTTTTTATTCTTTTTTAGGAAAGCATGGGGGGGGGGGAAATGACTCGGGTCAGAGGAGAAAAATGAGAAGCACCACCAAAACCTCCCAACTCCTTTAAATAAATATTTAAGAGCAAAGAGCAGTTGCTCATTCACATCAATTGTTTCTAAGCATTTGCTGCAGTACAGGAAGACAGCATTGAGAACTGAGCTATTATTTGATCTGATTTCTGTGGTTTTGCCTCAGGACAAGAGAATTCAGCCATAAAAGGACACATGGCTTGCAGCTGTGGCACAGTCCCGTGTACCTGCTCTGTGCTTCCACACAGAAAACAGCAGTATTTGGGTTTCCCCAGCTGATTCACTGCTCTTTGCACAGCTGCAGGCTTCAGTGGTGCTCCCCAGAGCACAGAGACTCCCTGTGGCATCCAGGGCAGAACAATTCTCCTCTGCTGCCCCATTCCCACATCTCAGACATCCTGCACACACAGCTTTGGGAGCAGGAAACCACTGGCACACACTGGCAACCTGAAAAGCTCAAAGGAAATCTTTTTTTTTTTTTTTTCCCCTCCTCTTGCACCAAGCAAAGTTTTCCTTGATGAAGGAGAATTAAATAACTTCAGTCAAAAATTCTTCTTGATTTACTACACCCCTCAGCTTGACAGACACACCCAAAAAAACCCACTAATGGCCTCTGAATCAATCATAATTAGGTTGTAAATGGAGAATAATTCTCACACAGCTCCCTCCAACTATTGGGACTCAATATCTACCGCAGTAGGGGCTAAACCCTGCTTTGATTTACCTGCAGAGGAATGTTGTTCTGCTAAAAAAAAAGTGATGAAATTCAAAGAAAGATCTATCACACTAAATTGCTCTCAAAAGTACTGCTGCTATTTTGCTCTAAATCAAAGTTTTACTCCAATAATCAATAATTTTGCAAGCTCTTCCAATGTTTGTTAAGACAGCTCTCACCTAATTTCTATGATTCTTTCATCAGTTCAAAATCACTTAACATGTATTGCTCTCCAAGATCCCTGGATGCTCTTACCTGTTGATTCACTGAAAAATAGGAAAAAAGACTCTCCTGCTCTAATTAATGGGAATAATTATCTTCTCTTTAACACTGCCATCATTTTGACTAATACTGCAACATCAAGCAGCAATTAACCTCCCAGGAACTCTATGTTTACTCCATTTCAGCAGGATCACATTTGCTTTTGAAAGAAAAGGAAAATAAATGTTGTTGATAACGGACTATGGTTTCCTTTCCTCCTCCCACAGAATGCAGGTTTCACTTCCCTCCTGCCTGTGTGCAACCCCATCCCCTGCAGGACTGATTTCCCCAGCTCTGAGCTGCCAGGGAACTCCAAGTTCTAAGGCCAAGAGCGAGGTGAATCCTTCACTCTGGGAATGTGTTTCTGTCTCATCTTCTGCCCACAAGGCCGTGGGATTCTCAGCAACTTCTCCTCCTTAAACTGAACCCTTCCTTCCTTCCATGTGATGTTGGAGCATCTCACTTGTGGCAGGACTTGCACAGACTTTGCACAAGAACTTCATTAACAACCAGCACCAGCCACAAAGCTTTTGCTGCATTAGACTCACGGCTGAGCTTTCAAAAATGCTTAGGGTTCATTTTGAAAATTGACAAAATTCTCCAGGATTCCAAGTCCAGGTTGCTGGCAGCTCCCCCACCCCTACTCAGCTCACAGATCTCTGTGGATGCCCACACAGAGTCCTTAGAGGCTCTGATGCTCAATTTGGCAAGATCCTTGCCTTCTTCACTCTGCATTCTCCTTCCCAGGGCATTTCTGAAGAAAGATGGGGCCAGAATTTCAGAAAGAAAAAAAAATTCTAGTGAAAAAGAAGACAGAAATTTAGAATTTTTAAAGTAAAAAAAAATGAACTTTATGTCAAGTGGAATGCATAGAATGGGACTTGGGAGAGAAATTTGCTTAGATGCCAGATTGGACCTTTAAAAGCATCTGTGTGAACCTCTGTAGCTTTAACCTTCTTCCAGATTCAGACCACCAGGATCTTAAGAAATTCTGACAGTGGTACACGAATGGTAAATCCCTAAATCCATCTTTAGGCTGATGATGATGATGCAGAGAGAAGTTCACACATGATGCCAGAATAAAACCTGACAAAAAGCATCCTTCAATTATTAACAAAAGCATTCTCAACTGACATCTTCCCTGAGAACCATTTCCTGCCATAACGTGCCCACGTTTGCTATGAGAACCAGCACCCTGAGTGATGTCCCATTTGGTGCCACACAGCTCTGTGTAAAAGATTTCATTCACACATGAAGGCCATCCAAAATCCTGCCAAAAGCACAGCAAAATCCCCTTTCCCTAGACTGCTGCAACTCCTGATGCACAGCTTGCAGCATCTCATCAAACACCATCTTCCTACTGGAGGGAGTAGATGATTCTCAGAGAAAAGTGTCAAAATGCCCTGCACATTAAAGAAGCTAAAAGCAAGCCAAGATTTTAGATTTAGAGCATAAATATAGAGCACAGTAAACTATGGCCCTTGGAGCATGGTGGAAATTTTTGTTTTTAGACACAGCATTTTTGGTTTCTTAAAAGCCCATGTCTTACACTCCTCCTAAAAAGTCATTAAATTGTTTGGGGCTTTCACACTCTCTGCTTCCACGTGTTCCCTCTGCAACACAAGTGTAAGGAGAGAAGTTACATTCCATGGTAAACACCACGTGGCCATCACCAAAGGTGCCAATATAGGGACAAAAGTGTTTTCATGTGACTGCTGCATGACACACAGAGTCCTTTTGTCACTGCACTGGGAGCTGCAAGCACTGCAAAGGCATTTCAGGCAAACTTCTAGACTAGAAGGGGACAGGATCAGACACCAAGTGCCACTAAAGTAATATCCAAAATGAAAATATCCAAACAGAAAAAAACCATCTAGTCCTTCTCCTCTTGTTTTTAAAGAACAGAAAGCTAAAGTACTTTGGGTTTGCCACTGCAAAACACCATTTAAATGGGGGTTGCTTTCTTTAGTGTCTACCACACTGCTTTACATAGGGTATCTACCAGAACTCATATCAACATTGTAAACATCCCACCTAAAACAAGAGCTTTTTGCTGATTGAATATAATTAATTTCCTTTTACTTATTTTTTCTTCCTAAAATATTTCTTAGGCTGTGGTTTTGGTGCTTGCAACACCAAAGGACTACACAAAGTGAAAACCTTCTGCCTTCAAAAGGCTGCTGGAACTGCAGGAGAAAAGTTTTGCCTCCTTTGGATTAGAAAATATTAAAAAGCCCCCTAAATTACCTGCTTCATTATCTATGAACCCTGAACAACAACAACAAAAATATCTTTTTCACAGTCTTGACATAAAATCTGTCTGGTATTTTGTGTTATATCTCAGCCAACCTGGAGATTTCCTGATCATTGCCTGCCAGACATGCACTTCAGAGACTGAGAATCTGCATAAGGAGGGACCACCTGCAGAAACTGGAACTATTTGAAGTGGGGGAAAAAAAAGTCACCTCTTACCAAGCTGAGCCCTGCAGCCACTTCAGCTTCTTCACTGGAATTTCTTTCTAGTTTGGATTAAAACAACAATCATTCTCATTTATGTCTGTCAGCAATTTCTTCACCACAAAGGTCCACAGTTCAGTGACTGCTCCCATGAACAAGCTGGGGTAGCAATGGTGTATCAATTTCCAACAGCTGCCTTGGCAATGCAGAAAAACAAATTAAAAGCTGACACTGATTTTACTTAATGGGAACCAAAAATGATGACTAGAAAAATATCATGGTTTCATTTCAGCACATTCTTAGATAACTTTCCTTAGTTACTCTTAGTTCTTTCCAACCCTGGGTATGCCAGTTTAGAGGAATAAGTGAAACCCTGCTTACAGCATTTTGCCTCATTCTTGACTGGTTCTTCATAATTTTACCATCTGGGCACCCACTAACACTTGCTGCAATAGAATTTTTTCCTCTTCTAGCAAGAGCGATATAAACCCCAGTATTAAAATCCAATTGCAGTGATTATGCACTGAAAATTGAGAAAGAAGTGCTTGGAGATGTGACATTTTAAAGCATCTATGTAAATTTAATTTTTAAAGGACAGAATGAGGCATAAGAAAACCTTCTCATACTCTAAGGTATGCATATCACTTGCACAAGAAAAGCCCAAATAAAATTATCGAAGTGACTGAAAAGATATGAAAACAACACAAGCTGGAATTGGTGGAGACTTGCTGAGATCTTGGAGACAGCTTTTTTCTTTTGAATGAATTCAAAATCCTTTCCCTTTAAAACAGCAGCGCAATTTGGATCTTTGCTTTCCTGATTTCACTGGAAAACACTTCCTAAATATTCCTGCTGACAAGAGCATTCAGAACCTGCCCCAGGCACTCTGCTGAAAGGCAAACACATTTTCTACTGCTAAGAGTAGGACAGGGCAATATCAGGGAAATGCAACCAGCAAAAACCCCAAATCCTCTTTTGAGCAGACAGAAACACAAAGCAAGAGGGAACTCTGAAGTGATAACACACCTGTGACTGGCTTTGATAGAGAATGTTTCCAGCATTTTGGGGAGGTGTCAACAGGACCATGACATCTGGTGAACGTGTAACAATAGCAAAAAGTGATGGGTGCAATGCCAGCAATTTAATACAGAAGGGACTTCTACAAACTCTGCCTTTCACAAGGAATCTTACTCTCACAAGCAGCCCTCTTCTTGGTGATGGGCTGCAGAATCAAACTAGAAAAAGCACACACAGGTAAAGGAGTTCTGAGAGATACTGCAGTTTATGTATAGAACTCTTTCTGTGGGAACAAATCTCTAAATTGTGGGGTACTGCTCGGTGCTGCCAGCCCCCAAGAGCATTAATATTTTAAAGCCTTGATCCTGTAGACTGCTGGTTTCCCAGAAGGGTCTATACAGATTACTCAAGACTTTATTTGTGGGGTTTGGAAATGGCTACACTGTATAAAAATGGTTTTGCATTCATTTTTTAAAAAAATTATCTTTACAAAACAACTTTTCCCTTTTTTTCTTTTTCTTTTTTTTTTCTTAAAGATATCATTATCTACAGGAACCCATAAAAATTTTTCCATATTTACATCTAGATAGCTAATCATTGACAAATATATCGTGAAATAAAATATTGAAAGTGAATATCCAACCTTTTAAATAGACATTTGGCTCACAGCATAAACAACAGAGAAAACAAATGAACAGAACAACAACAACAACAAAAAAAAGATCTGCTGTTCTTACAGGCCTGATCTTTTTTTTTCTGTTAAAAAAAATGAAGAAAGAAGAAAAGAAAAATATATTGGTGGGATCAAACATGCTGCTCCTAAGCAGAATGCCAGCAACAAACTGGCACTGCAAACCCAAGTTCTGTGAAGCCCACGAGAGCAGATCCTGGGGCACCGAGTGCCCAGCCCAGGCAGGACTGGCACCTGTGCCCAAGCAGCTCCTCACGCCCCCTTTGCCTTCTTCCCCTGGCCCCAGGCTCCCCTCCCTTTGTCTCCCAGCTGTTGAGCTCTGTTCTCAATGCCACAGCTGGTGATGGGTGCCCCGAGCAGGGCTGAGGGCAGGAGGGGACGGCGTGCCCGAACGCGCGGGCAGGGCATGGGCAGGGCCAGCCCTGCTGCAGGGGCACAGGCTGCTGGCCACGCACTGCCCCCTCTGCCAACAGCCCTCCTGGCACATCCCTGTCACCAGCAGTCCGGGAGGAGGAGGAGGAGGAAGAGGAGGAGGTGATGCCAGCACAGCTGGTAGGGCCGGAGCAGCGCCTGGGCTGCTGCTGAACGGAGGCTGCCCGCAGCTGGAGTGCAAACTGGGACTGGAGGGCTGTGGGAAAGCAAAGCTCCTCAAAATTGTTCCCTTGCAGGCACGAATTCTCGAAAATTCTGGCCTTCTGTTTGTTGTGGTATGCTGGGACATGTGCTACAGCTAGTGTGGTAAGAACTCAGAGCATGCTGTATTTCCTCACATCCACTCACACTTGCAAACACCCCCTCACTCACACGTATGTGTTGGCAGGATACATCAGCATTCATGTAAAGCTTTGGAACTTTTATCCCTCAGTATTAAGATCAAAAAGCTACTTAACTGGTACCTTACTGTTCACTGCAAATGTGCTTCAGAAGCAGCATTTCCTCAGATAACTTTCTCCTGTAAATATCACAGTGACCATAATATATCGTTAAATGTAATTTGCTGAAGTGTGCAGCCAATACCCTGGCTATATATATATATATATATGTATTTATATAATGCCACCCACCCCCAAATCTCTTCAAAGAAAGTCTGTAAAGCCGGTGTTGCAGTGTGAAAGCTTCCTTGAGCATAGGAGTTTAAACAATGTACCTCACCATCCAAAGGAAAGAGAAACAACTGAAACAGCTGTAGGCGCATTATCCCATACTTCTACAGTGTTGTGTCTAAATGCTGTGCTGGCTTGAGAAAGAGTCTGTGCACGAGTCAATCTGTCTTAAAATACTGCTGTCAATATTGTCATTGGTTTGGTTCTACAGTTGTGTTCTCCTCTTCATCCTTCTTGGCCTTGCCTTTCTCCTCCTCCTCCTCCCTGATGGCCTGGATTTGTTCTGAAGATTGGTGCAGCGGGGATTGCTCCGTGCCTTGCTTCTCTGACCCAGCTAGCCTCTCCTCATCCTCAATCACTTTCTGCCACATCTTGTGGTTCTGAAGCAGGTGCTGAGTGATCTGGCAGTAGATTTTCCTCCTCTTGAACTTCTTCTTTCCTGTAAAACACCATGTGACATTAATGTGCTGGGTTCTACTGCAGCAGGGAAAGCGACTGAAGGCACAGGAAGCAGAGTGCACTATGGCAGATTTTTAAACCCCAACATTTGAACAGTGTTAACATTCAGAAGGCTGTGCCTCTCCAGATCTCGGGGAAAGCAAACTGCTTTCCTGCACAGTTTGAGCCCCAGCTTCATCCTATCCCAAGGCTGCATGTTGTGCCTGACTCAGCTGCTTACAGAGATATCCAGGCTTTGAATGATTATGCAGAAAACATCTTGCTGAGCTGTTTCTGCTCATTTTACATCAAGTTCTTAAAGACTCTGATCAAAACACATCAAATTCTATGCCCTCCTCACCCCCAACAGATCCCTGCTGATTGTCCTAGGAAAAAAAAACCAGATTTTTTTTTCCTGTATTCCATTTTCACAGTCATCCATCACTCCCCCATTGCAGTGGAGGTGACCTTAAAGCTTAAGCACAACATTGCTCTGGCAGCAACCTGAGCACTAAAGAAGCACCCATAAAGCCAAATACTACCCCAGGGAGCTTGTTCCTCTTGGCTTTTGAAGCACCAGGCCCCTGCTCTCAGCCTGTGAAGTGTTTTTGTCCCTGGTGGTTCTCACAGCTCCTGACACACACTACAAGTGCTCTGCTGGCTGAAGTGGGGGCTTTCTTCCAGTCAATATAGTCTGTCCAACACAGATTCTTAACTCCTTAGCAGTACAGAGTTTGAAAAATTTTCCTGGTCATTAGCAGTGACAATGGCCATCACAGAACTGGAATAAGAACCCCTCCAAAGACAGCTGCTGATTTTTCTTTAAAGGAGGTGACGTAGAGGAATGTTTTGTACCAGATAAATTTGCGTGGATTAGGATTTGCAGGTTGCCTAAAGTATGGCTGTGTCAGGATCCAAAATGTTTAGCCCTTGAAGCTTTTGAACTGGAAACAAAGAGCTTTTCACTGAGCACAGACCAAATCCAATTCAATCCTTCATTAGAAAGCCCTTGGTTCCCTGCAGGAAACCTTCAGGTTTAGCACTAATAAGAAGCCCCTCTGCTGCCAATGCTACAGCAGGACATTCTCTCCTGGGTTTCCCAGGTGACCCCACATCTTGCTGTGGTGTTCAAATTTGTCTGAACCACTAAAGACTGAGTCTGTTTAATTCTTGTACTTGCACAAGACCTTCAGGGCGAGTACATGCTCCTGTATAATAAAAAAATTACTTAAGGCTACTTCAAGGTTAAAACTCCTAAATTTATCTCAAGTTCCTCAGTGAATTATCAGGAGCTAGATGAAGTGTTTTCTGCCACAATTATAGTTCTATCTGCCTAAAAGGCACTGTCATCAAAAGATCTTTACCAACATCTATACCAGTCCTAAAGTCTGCACATCTGACATCTCAACCTTTTATTGTTTCATTGAGAAAGTTTAAAAAGTCCAAAATTGGGTTGATCACAGGCACACACCTCTAAGGAACTGTGAGGCCCCTATATTGACACAAAAGATGTCACAGAATCCTGAGTAAGGTCCACACAGCCACATAAATTTAGGGGACCTGAAGACAGCAATTTGCCACACATTAGTATGATGGAGAAGAGGAGCATCCCCCATTTGGTATGAAGGAAGTAGAAAGAATTTGTGGAATATTTCAAAACTTCTGATACATTACTTTTTAAAGCATTGAAAACTACAGCCTAAAACCACCAGGCGGAATATTCAGGTACTATAACAAGATAGTTACAGTACCTTAATATTTAGTACACTTCACTAAGATCAGTCTGTTTGCAATGTGAAAAGGGTTAATAATGAGCAATGCTTTTAACCTGAAAACAGCATTATTTGACTCCACTAATGGTGATACAGAAGAGAAGTGAATATAGATATTAAATGAAAGGAAACCAAGGATTTCAGAGTCAGGTTAGAGACACTATGGATATTTGAGAACATCCTTAATTTTTATTTTTTTTTTTTTTTAATACAGGAGTATCAGTTTCAGGCTTTGGGATCTGTGTTAATTACCAGTTTCATACATTTCCTCCCAGCAGGCACTTCCAGAAAGGCCAGTCTGCCACAAACATGTGGCTCTGCCTGTTGCAGAACTGACAGGTCATGAAGTGCTAAATTAACCCATGGGTGTTACATTACTTGATGTGTACTGTTCTCTAGGAGATTATTTTGTGCATGTGAAAGTGCTAAGCTTTAAAAATGTGCAAGAGTGGGTGTGAAAAACAGTAATGATTTCTTAAATACCAACTGTTTACCTCTGGATCTTAGTAGAGATAAAAGGTTAATTCTGCACATCAGGAGACACAGATTTCAGTTCCACATCCATATGTGACTTACTGCACTCACTAAATCTTTCTCAGCTTTCCTAACAGAAACCAGGGATGATACCCAGGCAGGGCATGAAGGAACATGTGTGGGAAAGAGCAGAAAAAGTGAGGCTGTTGAGAAAAAAGTATTGGTATTTCTTTTCTTAGGCTGCTGTTTCCTAAAGCTTCTGGATACAGGGGAGAGAGAGAAAGGGGACTCAGAGGAGGGAACTAAAGGAACAGCAGTAGAAAATTCAGAGGGAGAAAGAACATGAAAGAAAGAAAAAGGTGATGCAGGATTAAAGGATAAAAGGAAGAGGTCTACAGCTGCAGTATTTTCTCTTAAAAACCACTTCTCACAAGTGCCTGAAATCTCCTTTCAAGGTAAAAACGTTTCATCTCAGTACAGCAAATATTGGCAGTGCTGCCTTACAGAGGAGAGGCAGGAGAATATGAGCTTTAGTTACTGGTTAGCCAAGTGATGCAGCTCCCAGCACTCAACACAGCAATGCTCAGTGCCAATTCTCTTCCCCCTCTTCTCCATGTTACCTTGAAGAGATGTGCATTAAAATGATTCCATTGTTAGAAACTCCTTTGCTCCATCAGCATTCCAGATCCTCATGCTATTATTCCTGTTTGGCATGTTAACTCATGGAAATGATGAGTGTTTACCTTGAAAAATATTTTCCCAAACATCCTTTTTTCAACTGAAATTCTTGCAGTCTGTCAACACCAGGCCTGAAAGAGTCTAGAAAGCCCTCATGCACAGATGATCCACCAGCAGAAAGCCCAGCTAAGGCAGAGGTAAGTGCTGAATGGGAACCACATTGGTGCTCGAACCACGGAGCATCTCCATTCACAATGCAAGTGGCTGCAGCTTCTCCAAGGACAGCCAAGGACACACTGTCACTCTGGAGGAGGCCCGTGCTGAACCTGGCCAGCTCACAGCCTCTGCTTAGTGCTTTGGTCACTACATGGAACTTGTTTGGTTGGAAAAGGGAAGCGTCAACCACTTACTGGATTCGGCGTTTTCACAAGTTTCCATTTCTGCTGCTTCCTCCTCCTCCTGCTCATCAGTGTCTCCTGACTCATCACTCTCTTCTATCCATTTTCCTGGCATCAGCCCTGCTGAGTCATAGGAGTTGCAGAGTGGTCCCACGATGTGAGTGATGAAGGACTCCTGCAGGTGTGCCAGCTGGGGAGCAGAGCGGTCCATGAAAGGGCTGATGGGCAGGCCCAGGCTGGCCTCTTCATCTCCCTGCAGATGAAAAACAGCTGTCACTCCTCAGAGCTAAATGAAACAAAACCATGCCACAAAAAGGACTAAAGCACATCCAGCCAGTGAAAAATGCTGAAAGGACAACATCCAGATGGCAGCCTGCTGTATTTGTGGGGTGCCCCGTGGCAGGGAGGAATGCTGGATCTGACTCCATGGTCTCAGAAGGCTGATTTATTATTTTAAGATACTGTATTATATTACAATATATTATAAGAGATACTGTATATAAGATACAATATTATATTACAATATATTATAAGAGATACTATATATAAGGTACTATATTATATTACAATATATTATAAGAGATACTATATATAAGATACTATATTATATTATATACTATACTAAAGAATACAGAAAGGATGCTTAGAGAAGGCTGAAAAGATAATAATGAAAACTCCCAACTCTTTCCAGAGCCTTGACACAGCTTGGCCCTGATTGGCCAGTGAGTTAAAATAATTCACATGAAACCAATGAAACAATCTCCTGTTGGATAAACAATCTCCAAACACATTCCAGAGCAGCAAAACACAGGAGAAGCAAATGAGATAAGAATTTGTTTTCCTTTTTCTTTCAGGCTTCTCAGCTTCCCTGGAGAAAATCCTGGGTGAAGGGATTTTTCCAGAAAATATGAATGCCACCTCAGCCTGGCACTTCCATCATGACAGTGCCAACATGGCAAATGGGCACAGTCACAGCTCTTTTCTTGCAGGAACTGATACCAACCCACTACCAATAATGTGAATTTAATCAGACTGAATTTAACAATGACTCTGCAGGAGGATGCCCCTAGCCCTGAACTTTACCCTGTGTTAAACCTTGAAAATTGTTATTTCATTTCTTTCTTCATATTATTAAAAAAAAAAATCCCTTCTGCCTGTGTGATTGTTAGTTCACAACAGCCTTGTTTACAGGGAATGAGACATCTTCTACAAGACAGGGCTATCTCACCAGACTAGTTCTGTTATTGATTTCATCCTTATTAAAAGTAAACTGGAGATGTCCTTTTGGCTTTGTGTCATAAATATTTGTTTCCTGTGACTATTAGAACGATCCCAATTAAAGCAATGGATGACATTCATTTGTTCAAATTCAGTAAATCTTTCCCACAAAGCTTTTTTGGGGGAGAGAGGGAGGCACAAGGCAGGTTTTTTCTCTCTCTTCTCATGATGTAAAATAAAGTAAAATTTCATTGCAGAGCCAAATCTGATAGACTCAATTCCCTGACACAGCAAAGCTTCTGGTGATATCAGTGAGCTCTCAGCTGAGCAGACATGACCAGACCAGATGCCATCTCCCCCCAGAAAATATCCAACCTCCCTCATCAAGCCTGACATGTAGCT
>JAYDZK010000056.1:70146578-70164363 GCA_034509185.1 Euphonia xanthogaster | reverse complement strand
CTATATCTATCTATAGCTATATCTAATCTATCTCTATCTCTATCTATATCATCTATATCTATATCTATATATCATCTATAGCTATATCTAATCTATATCTATCTATATCCATATCTATCTATATCTGTATGTATATCTGATCTATAGCTATATCTAATCTATATCTATATCTATATCTAATCTATATCCACATCTGCATCTATCCACAGCCCCAGATGTTCAACACCTGACGTGGCCAAAGGTACTTAAACAAGTTAGCAAGGCCATAAAGGTGGCTGAAGCATCTGTCCTGAAAGGAAAGGCTGAGGGAGTTGGAATTGCTCAGTCTAAAGAACAGAAGTATATATCAGGGCTGGTTGATCTCACCAGTGTACACACTAGCTAAAGGGAGGGTGTAAAGAAGAAGGCTCTTTCCAGGGGTGCCCAGTGGAGCAAGAACTGAAGTACAAAGAATTTAATTAAAATTTAGGAAAATATGTTTTTTACTGTGAGGAGGACTGAACATAGAGAAGTTGCCTGAAGAAGCTGTGAAATCATTCCTGGAGATACTCAAAACCCAACTGGACATCCTCCTGAGCAACCTGATCTAGGCTGAGCCTAGAGAAACTTTCTCCTCACTGAGCTGAGGGATAGGACAGGACTAGACAATCTCTAGATGCACTTTCAACCTCAACTACTCTGATTTAAACAGTCATGAATCCTCAGAATCAGAGATTCAAGCCAAGAATGGCTGTAAGAAAAATAAGGCAGGGGAGCTCCAACTTTTTTCCCTGCCATATCTGTCCAACTCACTAAAATAAAACTTCCATGCTCTGGGATATGATGTCTCAAAAAGCTTAGAGGAAGCATCACTGTTTACAGCAGATTTTTCTTGACCACCCTGCACTTTTTTCACCCGACTCCTCCATTTCTCCTAATAACAGGATTCACATGTTTTTTTCAAATTTTTGAAGGCAAAGATAATAAAGGATCTTTTTTGGAGCTAGATTTGCTGTTGCAGATCCTATAATTTTGTAAGCTGTTTCTCTTGTGAAGTGTTTATAGTTAAGAACTAAAATAAATATATCTGCAATGGAGAGCTTGGACTTTGCCAGAAGGTTAAGAAATATGAGATGGAAGCCATCTGTGGTTCTGAAGCTCAAAGTTGCAGATAAATATGTTAACACATTATCTCCTTACACAAAATGCTCATTGTCAGATGGTTAAGGTGAAGGTCCTAAATCTGCTTTTAGACACTTTATTTAAAGACATGCAAACTATTTATTTTATGAACCATAACACATTTAGGTCAATGAATTCTTCAATCAAATTAGTTCTCTGTAGCATTAACTCATTTCTTCATCCTTCATTTCTCTTCTCCTCATAGGGTGTTATGCAACAGCAAACTTGTACCTGCTCCCTGTGTGTGCTCAAGTGACAGCAGTGCTCCTCCAATTAACTCTTCCCCTCAGAGCCTGGGGTACAGCCATTGTAGATATGGCCACGAAAATAAACTGGGAAATGTGCTTAAAAACCTGTGAACATCCATTTTGTACATACAGCTGCTAAACAGGCAAATAGGGTGGCAATTATCATCACACTAAACTGTAATAAAAGAATCACGAGCGTTGCAATTCAGATGCCTGGAAATGCTGGAATGAATGACTGGCTGTGCCATTTAAACTGTAAAAACATAAAAGCATCTGCCTGTGCAATGTACTCTGCCTATATTTAATTTTACAAGGGAGGCTGAAGTACAAAAGCATTTTGGTTTAGTTTCAGAAATGAAATGTAAGCCTTGCAGGACAGCTAATTAGCAACAAACCTACAATTCACACTACTTCAAATGTGATGTGCTCTTTCTAGCTGTTCACTTGCTACGTGTGGGTGGTTAACACTGGTTATTTCCTGCCTGATCCCTGAGCATTCATAAAGCCATTTTTCAAGGCAGTATTACATTCATATTTATGGTTCTGTCTTCTTTTTCTTCTCAAGACAACTTGTATGAGCTCACAGTATTTGTCATACTAACGACTGATATTTTTGTCAGTTTGTGGGGTGTACAACAGTTTAGACTTGATCCAAAGCACCTGAAGGTCATCAATAGAAACTTTTTAATTGACTTCTGTAGAGGACACAGCCTCCAGCTATGCCAGGGAAGGTATAGGTTGGATATTAGGAAGAAATTTTTCACCAGAAGAATAATAAAGTACTGGAATGCCCTTCTCAGGGAGGTGGTGGAATCACCATCTCTGGATGTGTTTATAAAAAGCCTGGACATGGCACTTGGTGCTAGAGTCCAGCTGAGGTGTCAGGGCACAGGTTGGACTCGATGACCTTAGAGGTCTCTTCCAACCTCATGATTCTGTAGGTTTCACCTTTCTAACTAAGGGAAGGAAGAAGAGATGGCAATTCACACAAAAAAGCCCAGTGACATCTGACAGCCCCATGACATCTCTTTAGGGAGAGGCAGGCTCCAGCACTCACCTTGGGAATTGCCAGTTTCTCTCCCTTCTCCGGACATTCCTCCGAGTCAGAGCAGGTGTAGTTCTCACTGAAGGACACCAAGGGATTCACCCTGGGCTTGTGGATGGCCTGGAAGGTCAGCTGAGTGTTGAGCAGGTTGCTCACTGTCCTCAGGGACGTGCAGACGTTGGGGGGCAGCGAAGGATCAGCCAGAAGGTCTGTGATGAGCCCGTGTGCCTCTCCCATGACAGCGATGTCCACCGTGATGCTGGTGCCAGAGGACTGAAGAAGAGACAAATGATACAGGTGAGACAGCAGCAGTGAACAGCCTGCTGGGCACTGCCTCAAGCTGTGGTGAACTCTTCACAGCTTCTGCTAAAGCATCTGCAGCTGGGAAAATAACAACACGAAATAATTCTTTGAATACAGAGAAGAACGCTGAAGAGATCGATCATCGGTCTGCAAAGGCTTTGGAATTCCATCCTATCTGATTTCACAGCTTCCACCATCTGCAGCTGACTCAGCCCATCTGAATGAATTGTTCAGGTTCCCTGTGGAGACGTGGTCAATAGCCAGGGCCTACTTGCACAAACAGCTTTGGAGACATGGCTTGGGATGGGAGGAGACTCTCCTGAGGGATGCCTGAGTGCTAACTACAGAACAACTAATCTAGAACAATTAATGTTCACTGCTTAGGCCTAGATGAAAGAAATTAATCCCAAGCATATACTGAGATTTGTAAAATATCTCCATGCAACTAAATTGTAGCATTCTGGTATGGTAGCAACAACATTCTTCTCCAGCAATTGCAATTGGGCAGCTATACCAAAACTGAAATGGAGTAAAAAGTGGATTTTTTTTTAAACTTAAAATTGTCAAGTCTGTGACTTGACAGCTATGCAGTACAATTGCAAAGGTCTGAGGATGTTTAAATTCTAGTAAAGAACAGTGAGACTTGGATGCACACAAAAGTAAAACACCTAAAAAGGCAGAAGGCATTTGGAATTCCAATGCAGAAGTGACACTGCAGCCCCACTAGCTGGTGCACTAAAACCCTCCATAAATTCTGCATGGAATTGCAGTTTCAAGGCACTCCAAGAGTGACCATTTCCCCTTTGTTGTGTCTCTGACACAACAGCTCAGTCCTGCTGCTACTGTTTGAGGCTTAGCAGGTGTACGTGCAGTTTCCCAGAGAGACCACTGCAGCAGATTTTGTGCTAATTTGCTTTCATGTATTTCTTAGAAAAAGCTAAAATACATAGTTTGCTAAATGGGGGAGTTATGTCTGTGAAAAGAATGTAGAAGTTACTTGGAGTGGCAAGCAAAGAGCATGGAGAATTGGTCAGACTGGGGAAGAGAGTGATTAAACCCCAGCCAGGAATGACTCATGACAGCATTCACGGACCTCAAAACACAAAGAACAGAGTAACACAACTTGACACTGCTTCGTTCTCAGAAAAGGCTTTACAGGCAATAAAGAAGCATTTCTGAGGAAAGTGATATATTAGTTAAGTAAAGCTAAACCTCTTCCCTCTGCCTTGCCAGCTGCATAACGTGGACATCAGGCCCTTGGCACACAGATGTTTCACTCCACTGATCCCTTCTCATGTCCTGCTTCTTGCTGAGACTGAGGTAAGCTGCAGGACCAGAGGATAGGCTTCCTCACTCACCATCCTCTCCTGCAGCCAGGAAACCAACCAGCCTCTTCCCACATTTCTTTGCCATGCTATGAAATAACATAAACCAGAAACTGCTTAATCTACTGGCGTGCTATTTCATCCTACTGAAAAAAAAAATAAAATTAATGCCTGAATTTAACTTAATGGCTCTTTCATTGCTTTACATCTCAGGAGTGCATGCAGAGGATTCTGGCAGATGCTAAAGAAAATTCTTAAATTAAAGGACAAGGCTTGGGATGGGAGTAATTAATTATCTATTTAACCTCAGCTATGGCAAATGGACCAAAGGGGAGTAAGGCAGAATACATCACTCAAAATGAGATAGAAGCCTCATATTTTCAGCAAAACTGTGTCATCCACTGCTTGAAATTCTATTAAGCCTGGAGTAGTTGACAATCAGAGGCAGAGATTAATACTTCCATGAAGTAAACAAGTCTGACTCAGTGGGCTATCAGCAGAGGTTCTGTACAGCAGTACTGATATTTTGCAAAGCAGCCAGCATTGTTCTCCATGATTAGTGCCAAGTGGGGAGAGGCAGAGCCCTTCTCCACGGTGGATTTCTGCCACAGGGCCTCCAGCTCCCTGTGCTGTCATGTGTGTTGGTGACCCCTGCCTTAACTCTGAGACCCAGCAGATTTGTCCCAGTCAAATGCCAGGCTGTGATGAGCTCTGTGAGTCAAGATGCAGGAGTGCTTCATCTGTCTCAGGGTCAACTTAGAGCATGATCAGACTAGTCTGACTAGGTAAAATTACAGGTATTTAAAATATTGTTTTCTAAAAATTATTACAAACGGAATGCATGAGAACATTTAAAAATATTTTACTTTTCAGAGTTTGTAGTAAAAAACAGTGAAGAACTGCATATGCTTTGCAGACCATTACTCAGAAAATAGATGACAATGTGTTTCCCTAAAGGGCAAGGAAACCTGGAATTTAGTGTAAATCACTGTGATGATGTGAAAGCAAGAGAGGAAACTGCTGAAAATTTGAGATTAACGTAATCACATACATGCATGTGTCTTGTATGCACACAGATAGATATGCAGGGAGTCTTCTTTTAGGGTAAAAGTGCAGATAAAATCCATGCTCAGCCTCGAAGTTGTTTTCTGCTAAGTGCATAGCCTCTGCATGAACTGATTTGGATTCTTTGGATTTGGATTCTTTCCAAAGCACTTTACTCACTGAAGCTCCAAGGTCAGATACTTGGGAATTGTGGCATGAGCAACTTTTGCAAACACTAACAAACAACTAATTTGATAAAACAAAACAAAACAACGAGGAGCTGAGATAAGGTGAACTTAATTTCACAATGGTCAGTGTTCATTTGCTCATCTATGCCAATAATTGTGAAGGCAGTTCCCTCCCATGACTTTTGGATAAGACTGGCTTGCTGTTCATTTTGTGACTCCATTCCAGCCCTGATTTCAGCAATGTCATGCAGTGACTAAACCTGAAATGCTCTGGGGCACCAGAATGAGAAAGCAAACAGGCTGGGAACAAAAGCAAAACTAAACAGGCTCATTTTTAACTAAGATAAGAAATAAAAATAATTCCTTACAATGCTGAAAAACAGCTGGTTTAGGCCACAGTGCCATCTGGAATTCCTAAGTGGGCCCAAATGCACTTGCTGCATGTTTTGAGGCTTCCTTTTATGTACAGAAATTAAACAAACAAACAAACCTAAACCACACTGCTGCATGTGCAGGACCAAACCACAAAAGGAGCATGTCCCAGTATCACACAGATGATTTTTGTCAGGGCAGGAAACTCTTATATTCATTCAATATGAAAACAGTATCCTGGAACACTTTAATAACAATTTAGAATTTTTAGGTTTAAATAATTTGTTTTGGAGTTTGCAACATGACTAGAAATTTCTCTAAATTTGCATAACCTTCACTGGGCTTTTCTATTACAGTCCACAAAATCCTCTCTGTTTTCTTCTGTTAAATTATATTATGCACAAAACTCTAAGAATAGCTTTTTACTCAGTAGGAGGAAAAGGCAGATAAAACTGTGCAGGAAAAATGAATTCAGGAAAACAGGAATATCAAATTCCTTGAGCCATAAGACCAGATAGATAAATTTAGGTATGAACTACTTGTGTTGGCTCACCTGGGGAGCAGATTTAACATCCATACACTCAACAGATGCCTTACCACAAAAAAAAAGTCTTCCCCCTCCCCATTCATGTTTTGCATATGATTCTCATCCAGCTTGACTAAAAACCACCACTCTCTGCATCCTACAAAGGGGGTGATTATCATGACAACACAAAACCAGTCAAAACTTATGCAAAAGGAAAAAAAAAAACCCAAACCAATTATCAAACACTAACCACAATTCATTTCACACAGCCTCGTGTTAGGGAGAAATAAAATCTTCATTTGCTGTGGCTTGTACAAGGAAAAGCAGTGAAGGCAGAGATGTTGGCCTTTCACCACGTTGCACTCAAGAGCACTCTGTAAGCAAAAGAATGGGGAGGCAAAGGGGAAAAAAAAGCAAAGCAAAGCAGCATCCAGCCTATCTCCAATCTTCACACAATTACCAGCAGCTATAAATCACTACTTGATATGGTTTCCAAGTCACATCATAAATGTTCAGGCCAAGCTGTCTGGAAACAAAATTAAAAGCAAATATAATTCTCCATTATTTTAATGTCCACGGAGCAATTTGAAGGATAAACATCAATTGGCTTCTATGGAAATAATGAATCATTTTAAAGGCGCCACAGACTTAACTGCTCCACCTTTCACTGAATGACTAAGGGAAAAAGCGTGCATGCAATTCTTTCACATTTCACTTTTCTCTATTTAAAGCTCTAGAAACAGAGTATTTTTATTTTTGCTTCTCTCTTCTTTTGTACTAGCACGGCTTTTCAGATTTTCTCTTCCTTGGTGAGCAAAGAAGATGTTTATGAGACTCTTTTCTCCAGCTTAATGAAGCACAGCACTCCCACTGCTCTCTGGAGGTCAACCAGCCACAGGCTCTGCAAGGCACACTCTTTGCTAGGGCTGAAAACAGCACCTTCCTGTTGTCTCACCACATTGATCAAAGAAAACCCTCCCAAGGCATCTCTGGAGTCCCTGGCTTTGCTTTTGAGTCTTTAAAGCGCCCAGGGCCACATAAACCAGACACTGAGGCACAGGAGATGAGCCCACAATGAAGGAAACTCTAAATCTTGCTCGAGCCATAAGGATTTGAGTGCGAATCCTGGTTCCAAGATGCTTGGGATGGCACCAGCACAGCAAGGCAGAGCTACCTGACAGCAATAACCCTGACAGCAATTACCCTGAACTCTGATCTGCAGGGCAGAAAGTGCCATGACTGCCACAAGAAGTGTGTCTGTAAGGCCACAAAGATGCCAGACTCCAAGGATCACAGAGCAGCCAGAGGAAGTGTTTCAAAGCAGCTCTGCAACAGCAGGATCTGATGAAATGGATCTCATTAAAGAGTTAAATTTTTTGTCCCCTGCCTGTATTGCAGTGAGCCCTTTCCTCAGCAGCAGGCAGCCCAGCCTGGGGCTGGCTGGGCAGGGACTGAGCAGCCTCCTGCAGGGCTGGCTCTGTAATCTCACACTATATTAAACTGCCACTCTTCTGCTACTGCCAAGCAAGGCCACTGATTTGGACCTTGCTCCTGTATCCCACCACTGGCTAACGCAAAATTTCTAGGAAGAAAATAATCTCTGAAACCCGCTCCCATCTGCCACGTTTGTTTGAATCTGACACAGAGGAGCATGACTGCTCTCTTTAGAAAACCAGGATGACAACACCACCATTCTTTAGGAAAGAGGCACTGGTTTGAGAAGGAAATACTTTTTCCCCCTTCTTATAAAACCTGTGGAATGTATCACTGTCTGTAGCAGGCTTTGTCTGGGGAGGCAGCTGCAATCCCCACATCCTGCATCTCCACCTCAGGTGACACTGCTCACCCAGCTCACAGTTACAGCTGACTAACTTTCTTCCATTACAGGATCCTTCAGTTCGTGACAGCTTTGTCAGCCAAAGAGCTCAGACTGAAACACACACTGCCAGGTATTTGTCTGGGCTGAATTATTTCAGTGTTTGAGAAAAATTGCTCAGACATTTACAAGGAGACTGCTGGAGTCTTTTATCCATCCTAAAAACTCTTTGTAAACTGATACCACTTAATCTGCAGCAGGCACTGGAGGTGCAGTAAGGCCTTTTGCTTTCCCTGCCCTGATATGTCCAGATTTGGTTGTGAAGTCCCTGGGAAAAAGGAAACCAAAGCTGGCCCTGCACGACCTCGGGGGGTTGTCAGAAACCCACCATGGAAGTGACCTGAGTGTGCTCACCCCCACACACTGCAGGAGTGCACAACATTCCCAAGGGCAAAGGATCACACTCAAGAAACAGAACAGGTCTGAGCTGTGCTGCAGTTTTGGTGCCATCTGTAACTTTTGAGGGAGGCTATGGGTTCTTGCTTCCAGGTCACCTAGCAGGCTTTTCCAGATTGGTTACACACACACAGAAGGAAAATATCCTCGTGGTCACTAGCAACCGAGCAACAATAAAAAGATAGATGCAGAAATAATCTCAAGGAGTGGGAGGACTGGATTTGTCCAGACTCAAGACCTACAAAGTAGGAAAGTCTGAACCTGTGTGGAGGCAAGTACTGGACACAACCCAATGCAACATAATTAAATCCCTGCCATTTATATCTGACAGAAAGGACCTCACATGAACTAACTCCACTGGTACTGACATCAAGTGGTGATAATTTTCCACATTTCCTCCTGCCACAGCTGTAGAGCACAGCTGGAAAGCCTGGAAGGCAGAGGGAAAAGGGACAGAGGGCATGCTGGGTGGCACAGCATGGCAAGGGGCAAGAGCCATACATGTGCCCTGCCCTGGGCTCCTTGGGAAATCCCAGTCCAAGCACAGACACCCAGCCAGTTGGGATGACCTCCTGCAAGAGGCATGCCACGAGGAGGATCCAGGGAAAGCAGCTCCTGGAAGGAGGGGAGAGCCCAGGCTGAGCTCCCTGGCTGAGAGCCGCCGGTCACAGCCTGCAAACCTCGTGGAAACTCTGACGCTGGTATTTGATGTTCTCAGCAGAGCCCTGGGGACACAGTCACCCAGCTCCAAGGGACTTTCCGTGCTATTTGGCTGCCTAAAACCACTAAAACATCACGACTCTCCAGCCCAAAGAACTACTTGATGATGTAGAGCAGATCACAGAGGCAGTCACAGTCAGGGCTGATTACTTACAAAGTAGATGCCACTCCAACCAAACTAGGAACTTTAAAAATTATTGCTTTTAATTAAAGCACAGCAGATGGGAAAAATTAAATTCTAAATGGGACTCAAATCTTCTTTGAGTAACACAGACAATTCTGTGCTTCAGAGGCTGTCCTCAATTGTCTTACATTATTGTTCTCCAATTTGCACATCAGATGGTCACAAATTGGCAGCTGGAAGCTGATAGTTTGTGTTCATGTGCAGAAAACAGTGACAACTGTCTTCAGCCTCAACTTGAGCTGCAGCAACACAAGTGGGAGCCAGCAGGAGTGGGGTGCTGGGTGCACACACAGGGAGGATAAAGCATCCATTAATACCTGGGGATCCTCCCCGTTTGAGTTTACAGCTCCAACACGCCTGCTCGGCATGGAGAGATATTTTAATTCTACGGTGAACTAAAACAGAGCAGCCAAATTCACAGCATGAGTTAAAAAAAGATCCATTGAAAGCAATAATCACTGCTCTGCCTTCTGTGTACTAACTAATCCTCCCACATTTTCAACTTGACAGTCTCAGTTACACCAGAGCAAAGCCAAAGGAGCCACGTTCTGCCATATTTTCTCCCTTTCAAAGTTCTTCAGGCTCTTTTGGGATACAACTTGAGAAGCAACCTCACAATTAGCAGCAAACTGCAGAAATATGTATGAAAATAAACCCAGCTAAAGATTCACATCCACCTCAGTCCTTCACTAAGAACTGTTGAAGAGTATGAGGAAGAGAATTATCAAATATCATAAAAAATTTAATGCAAATAAATGCAGCCTCTAAATGAAGACAAAAGATTGGGGGGGGGTGGAGTTGCTACACAGGATGTCAAATATATTTTCAATTACTAAAAAGGAGCTGTCATAGGAGAATAAACTAAAAAAAGAAAACCTCATAAGGTTTTCAGCATGAGTGTTGAAAACCAGAATCAGAAAAAAAATTAGAAACCAGGAAGTAATTATCAGCCAAGCTGTAGATAAAGAGCCTTTAATGTTCAGTCTGTTCTTACTGGAATTACAACAGGGATTTGGAAATGACAGCAGGAGCCAGATGTATATCTTGGGCCATGTTTCCCATATGCTGCAGCCACAGAGCAGAAGGATGCCATGAAATTCTCCAGTGACCATGAACACTACTGATACTCCATTTTTAAAACAGGCTTTCCCTGAAGCCAAAAACAGACAGTGATATCCTGCACCTTTTGAAAAGAATAAATCCTCTGCACATCAAACTCCAGTGAGAGCCTCACTGCAGACAAATTGGTCCAATTTCAACATTTTTTTCTTCTCCATCAGCCCTTGTGGTTTGCATTATTTCAGTTCTCCTGACTTTAAGCACTCACACTAATACCAGTTAATAGCCACTGAGTGCTAGAGATGCCTCCTCCTCTTTCTCATGACTTTATGTCACTAATGAACTCCTCTGTGAAAAGAATTAATCATTTTTTCTGTAACACTTGGCTTTGGATTCTTTTATTATGACTCATTAAAAAAAAAAAACAAAAAACAAAAAAACCCAAAAAACCCCAGCTGTAGCCCTAGGGACTTGCAGCCCCCAAATCCTTCATCAGAGCTGCTGCAGAGCTATGATTTCTCTAAAGTACAAGCTACTAACATCCAAAGCCATGACCTGCAAAAGTCACACTTAAGCATGCACTAGATGTGAAAATCCCCCACCTCTCCTGGATTATTTATTGGCAGACTCTTCAATGAAGATCAGAACAGAGAGAACCAGTAATTCATATACAAGAAATACAAAACTCTATCCTCTACATGCCTCCTGTGATATTAAAATAATTTTTTTCACTTACCACAGATATAAACTGACAGAGCAGCAAGCCCTGAGGACTGCTTTCAACCTACTTCATCCTTGACCTGCAAGGACCAACTTAAAGACACACAAGGTTAGTTTATACTGTGGGCTTATTTTGCCTTTGCTGACACAAATGAAACAAACAAAAAAATATATAAAATTGCCTGCTGAGATACAAGGTACACAGCTGATAACCACAGGTCAATGCCTGCATCAGATGGCCATTTCCAGCCACTACTGTTCTGGCTTTTAATCTACACACTGGATGCTAAGGGCTCTAGGATTTTCTAAGTCATTTCAGCAATCTCTAAGTTCTTCCATGTAGCTGGTGACAGACTTGTCTTGTGCACAGTTTTAATCTAAGAAAAGTCTTACTTTCAACTGGTGCCTTTTAGGTTGTGAGCAGTGCTTGACTTGCACTTTAGAAAAAGAAAAAAGTAAAGTGCATGTAATATTCCTAATTATGACACCCTGGCTGCTTCTCAATTCTAATTAGAGACAGACCCAATCTGTACTTCTGCATCATTAATATCTCACCATCCTGAACTCTGACTTTCTGGCTCAGGGTCTGCACTATTTTATGAGGGCCAAACACTTCTGTGTTTTTGGAAAGCTTGGATTCAAACTCCCATCTAAATATAACAGTGCCAGCTTCTCATTTACAAAAGGCAACAGAGCCATAGAGACCAGCAAACAGACACAGATCAAGAAGCACTGGTGCTTATGCTGGCAACCACACCAGACAATGATTTCTGTCTCCACTGTGAGTTATCTTTGCTGCTTGGATGTGGATATTAAGGAAAAAAAAAAATAAACTGTGGGTTGCACATGGGGCTTTTTTAAATGTTAAATATCCTTGGGAGGCTGAACTTCAGTAGTTCATCTGAATCCACTGCAGTAATAAATCAGTGATGATGCACCAGCAAGTGCAACAGAAGCACTTATAGCACTGAGTAGGTACACTGCATAGGACCTGGCAGGCAGGTTAAAAACCTTAACTGAAGTTTTGTAAGGAGTTTGAATTTTTGAAAAAAAATTTGAAATTAAAAGTCTTAATTGAATTTTTATATGAGGAGGTGTAGAAAAGAAGTGTCAACACACAAATCTGTTTTACTGTGTAAAATCAAAGACCTGGGAAGATCAACACAGAGACTTGACATTTTAGCTGAGAACTGATGCTGTCAATTGGTGCACACAGTGTTGGGCTATTTGCTGATGAGATTTATAATCACATGAACACAGAGAACAGGGTGGTGTCCTCCCAAACGAGAAACAGCAGCTCAAGGATTCAGAGTGCACTGACAACTTCAGGAAGACACAAGAAGTATTTTGTACTGACAGAAAAATTATTGGTTCTGGAATTGCTGGCGACAGAAAGGGCTTATTTTGGCTTTGCTTCAGCAATTTTAGGACAGTTTTACTAAAAGATAGGAAAAAGAAACTGCGTCAACTTCTGAAAATTTAAATCTTTAGTTTGAAAATGATGAAATGAAGTTCCTTAGTTATTTTTTTTTCAGAAAGGTCATGGCTTCTCTTTGTGAAGAACAGCCGGGTGCCCATACTTGCATTGTTTTCTGCATTACTTCTGCAGAAGCTTAGTGTGTCTCCTGTGGTCAGAGGCTCACAGTTGAATTAAGTGGCATCCATAGAGGATTAGACTCCAAGAAAATTTCAATATTCAGGTTTGTTAACACTAGTGACCTAAGGCAGGGTATTGAAGCAAAACATCATCCCTAAAGTCAGTTTAAGTTGGAGGGGTTAAGCTCAAAACAACAAAGATAAAAGACCAGTTTAATCACAAGAAAACACTTGACTTCACAGCCCTGACCTTGGTGGTGGAGCAGTCACGTGCAGCTCTCATCACAATGCTTTGTAGAACATATTTGTGAGCAAACTGGAACAGGCCACATGCTGAATTGTTTGCCACACCGTTCTCTGGCTGATCAGCTGATGAAGCATAAGGATTGTGTCTTCCTAATGCTCTAGGATCTTCCTGACTGCTTCCATCTGAGCGTTACCAGTGGCCCCAGATATCCTACTTATCCCATTAAAGTAAAAAAAACCAAAGGCATAAACTGCTGATCAGTTCTCTCTGTACACCCTCCTTCTTCTCCTAATGCATTTGAGAGACTTTTGGCAACAACATAGGAAACAACCTTCTCTAGAAAGAAGAATCACTTCATTTAAATGATTTCTCTTTTAATTACTGTCATTCCTAGCTAACACAGAGCAGAAAATGCATATCAATAATGCTCACTGTGCAACAGGTTGGCATTTTTCCAGGAATCTGAAGACTACCCTCAATCTAAGTAAAAATTTATTTGTATCCATTTCCTCTTTTAATGCAAGCTACAACTGCTGTGGAGAGTGAAGCTGAAGCATTCTGTATGATACTACAGCAAAATGAAGTACCCAACCAAATTAATTTTGCACAATACCTTTATGCACTTGCCCTTTTATGCACTGACAGATCAAAGAAACATGTTTGGCTTCCCATCAATAAAATCAAGGTGGCACAAGGAGGCAACATGATGAGGACTCATCTTTGTTCTGCCTTTTAGGAAAGATGCCTTCCTTTAGGATGGCATTTTTCTGGCATGATATAAACATGTCTTTAAGTCATAACTAAGTATATAATTAACTAATTCTTTACAGAGCCACAGTAATATTCCTCACACACATGTTAATAGCTCTGTTTAAATAAAGGAAGGGGAAGTGACTGGAAAGAAATGAATTAACATTTAGTTGGCCTTTTTTTTAAGCAGAGAAGAAAATGCAAATCAAAAACTGTCTCTAAAGACTGTTTCATATTTTGTGTATAAAGACAACCCTAGAGGCCCGTGCCAGCTCCAAACAGACATGTTACAAAGAGGACTTCACACTCAGCTCTGAAACCTGATTAGTGTGGGTTTGGGTATACTCTGAAACAGTCAAACAAGATAAAACCATGTTCTGACCCTACATAAAATACAGGGTCTGCTTTAAGGGCTGGCTGATGTGACCAGCCAAAATGCAATCCAGCCAAAGGATGTTCCACCAAGTGCACAAAATAAATTATTTTAAATAAAACCTGTCTGTGGGCAGGCTTCTAACCACACACAGTAACTGTTTCTGCTTGTAAAACGAGGTTCATTTAGCTGTGTATAAGCCATTTATGAACCCACCTTTGACACGAGAGAACCTTTTCCCCCTGCACCAAGCTGCCAGGCAGGGAAAAGCCCACGTGGCCCCAGAGCTGCAGCTGAACTCTGCTCCACCCTGGGCAGCAGCAGCCCTGGGGATGATCAGGAATGGGGTGGCCAGCAGGAGCAGGGAGGTCATTGTGTCCCTGTCCCTGGGGAGGGCACAGCTGGAGTGCTGTGCCCAGCTCTGGCCCCTCAGCTTGGGAAGGACATTGAGGCACCTGAGCACATCCAGAGGAGGCAGCGAGGCTGGAGAGGGGCTGGGAACACAAACCTTGAGAGGAATGTTTGAAGGAGCTGGGGGTGCTCAGCCTGGAGAAGAGGAGACTCAGGGGTGCCCTTGTCACTCTCTGCAGCTCCTGAAAGGTGCCTGGGGTCAGCTGGGGTCGTTCTCTCCCACCAGGCAGCACTGACACAACCAGAGGACACAGTCTCAGGCTACATCAGGGAAGGTACAGCTTGAATATTAGGAAAAAAATTTTCACTGAAAGAATAATGAAGTACTGGAATGTCCTCCCCAGGGAGGTGGTGGAATCACCATCTCTGGATGTGTTTATAAAAAGCCTGGCCATGGCACTGGGTGCTATAGTCCAGCTGAGGTGTCAGGGCACAGGTTGGACTCGAGGATCTTGGAGGTCTCTTCCAACCTCATTATCCTGTGATCTGCATGCCAGCCCCTCATTACTGACAGGACATAACGAGGCAGAGATCAGAGAGCAGGTCTGGGCTGGAACCCAGCCCTAGCAAGCGAGCCAGGCACTGGGAGCTCCCAGGGGATGGACCAGGGGAGCCCAAAATGTCCCTCCTCTCTCCGAGGTCTCTGCCTGCCCACCAGGCTCTCACGGGGACAGTGAGAGGAGGAAGGGCAGGAGACAGGCTCAGGCAGCACAGATGTGAGCACATCCAGCTGCACCATGAAAATCAGACCAGGAGAAGGGGATGGCAGTGAGAGCATTGCATTCAGACCTAGCCTGAACAGCTACGCCAGGCTGGAGCACAAACACTCCCAAAAATGAGCAGACACCTTGTGCCAGGTGGCCACTCCAAGAGAGTCAGAGCCTCAGGAGAGGGTGTGAGGCACAGCCAAGGTACAACTGAGCAGGACTCTTTGCACGGGGATCATTTTATGATCCTGCAGCTTTAGGTGCAGAAAAGCCTTTCCCAGGGATCAGCAGATGGCACTGCTCTTCCTTCAAATCAGGACTATAGCTCTGCCGTGCCCACGAAATGCCATCATGGATTTGGGAGGAAAAATATCTCAATCCATGCTTTTTTATATATTAGCCCAGTAATCTCTCACTGCTCACATTCTTTCCAACGATCTTGCAAATCTTGTACAAACAACAAAGAAATTACTGTGTCTGGGGGAGGTGGAGGGAGCCTCATAACATTATGAACTGACTCTCATACTAAAATATCCCATAGCAGAAGGACTGCAGAAGTTTCTCTAGGAACTCAAAAGTCCCCAGCAACACACGCAGTGCTTGTATTAAGAAAGCAAAATTCCTTTCAGAGAAATAAATCCAACACATAAGGTTCACATATGCATGCCTCTGTCTTCTCCCCATGTTCTGTTTGTTATCAGAGCTGCTGAAGATGCTAAACTCTACCTGCAATAGTGGAGTATTTCAGCATGAAAGTATTTTCTAAATTTAGCTGAAGTTTACTGCACTTTTTTCCCCCCCAAAAAGAGCTCTTGAGAGTATCCACGTACAAATAATAATGGAAGATAGAAAATGAAAGCACATTAAAATGCTAATAAACAAACACCAATACACATACACACAAAAACCAGTGTTTCCATGTGCATGTTAGTGTAAACAGCTTGCTTCCTTTTTGATGTGAATTGCAAAAAGATGGAAAGTATTCACATTTGCATGGCCTCAGCTGGGTACAAGCTGATGTCAGGCTGTGGAATACAGCTCATTTGGGATGGAAAGGACATGTTCAAACTGCAGTCTCAGGAGCCTCTGATTCTTGATGAGAAAGAGTGATATTTCTTTATTTTCCTTGTTTGCTTTGTGTTTAATCCACCACAGGAGTCCTCTGCACTCAAGACCTTACAAACTAAAAAACAGAGGGGCAAATTAATCTTGCAGAGTGACTCCTGTGACTTCACCAGGAGTCACAGCAGAACTGAAGTCTGCCTGCTGTGCTCATGAGCTGAATTCCCTCACAAAACAGAGTTTTTGATTTTCTCTGAGCAACTCCCCTCCCTAGAAGTTGACAGGCTGTTTCCTGCTCCATGATCTGTGAATCACGACGTGCTCGCTGCTCCCTGGTGAAATTAAATTAGGTATGGGAGCACAGCATGAGCAATAACTTTCCCTGAGATGCCAGCCCTAAAGAAACTCTGCATTTTCTTCCCCCAGTTGAAGAATGGAGTTATGAAGGCAGGGTCAAGTTGGTGATTACTCTCCAGACTCTGCAACATCACCCAGTCTGCTCTGAGCCAGTTTAAAATTATTTCTCCACTTCCTAGTCAAGAATATAATTTGAGGAGTCCAAGAACTCACTATATTTATTTGTGTGTTCTTCTGTGACCACTTATCAGCAGGTGAATAGCAGCAATGCCTAACATCCACAAATGCCATGATAAAGCACCAGGCCTCAGTGCATGTCACACAGCTGGGAATTTGGTAAGACAAGGGTAAGCAATATTCACACGTGGCTTATCAAGCAGGAAAGGGGAGTTTGTGATGCTGCATTTCAAAGTGCCTCTCAACAGCACTTGGTTAAGGAATAAATAGTCACACTTGGCAAGATCATAGGGTTATGTTGCCCCATTTATTTTTTTTTTCAGACATGTGGCCCTTGGGAACTTGCACACATCTTTATCACTACAGTGTACTCTGAGCAGGGAGGCACCACAGGGGCACATCTGAAAGCTGAAACTTCCAGAAAATAAAACAGTAATAGATGAAAACCTGGTTTGTGAGCTCAGATTATTGCTCATTCTGGAGCCTATGGTAATCTCTGACAGGTTTAGGGGAGTTTCAGTTTCAACCTTGATGTAGATGCCAAAACCAGATTATTTAGTCTCCTTTCTGCATCACCACAGAGTCCATGGGCTCCAACAAAGGCAGTTTGTGTTTCCTTCAAGGAAAAAACAAAAGGTGCTCCCATCTTTCCTTCTCAGACAAATACATTTAACCTGAGAAACTACTCTAAAGATCCCTTAATCTGCAAGAAGCAGAAGTCTTCATGCTACCCAAAACTGAGTGTGGCTTTCCCTTCTCCAACGTTCCCGTGTTCCTTGTGAGCCCTGCAGTTCCTCCAGGTTCACTTCTCCAAGGTCCACTGAAAATCCAACCATAAGCTCCCTCTCTGCTGGGTTATCTGCCAGACAAGGGCTGCTATTGGAGTCATGGTGTCAGTGAGAGGTTGTTCTGGCCTTCAACCTCTGCCATGTCCCCTG
>JAYDZK010000056.1:70116104-70142197 GCA_034509185.1 Euphonia xanthogaster | reverse complement strand
AGCCCTTGGAACAAGAGATTGTTGGGCATTTTGTGCCTTCTGATGAAAAGCTGCTGAACTCCCAGCAGTGAGGCTGTGTCACTGATAAGGAATAATAAACACCTGAGTGTGAGCATGAACTGCTGTCTCAAGTGCCTTCAATCCAGCCCCAGAGAAACCAATATAAATGCAGGGCCAAGTACGTGGTCAGGGCACTGGAGAGGATTCCTCTGTCCCTGTTTGTGTGCCAGCCCCTTGCTGAGGGCTCTGTTTCCCCATTCACAGCTGATAGTGCAGTAAACACTTCTGGCAGTGGAAAGAATGTGCCCTTGACACAATCCTGGCAGCCACTGCAGAGCCAGCCAGGGAAGGCAGAATAAGGAAATCCCAGCCCTACTGGATTTGCAGGGAAACGTCCCAACAGAGGCAGGAATGAGCCATCTGATTCCATGTTCTCAGAAGGCTAATTTAATAATTTATAATACTATATTATGTTAAAGAATACTATACTATACTAAAGAATATAGAAAGGATATTTAGTAAATGTTAAAAAAGATAATAATGAAAACTTGTTATTCTTTCCAGAGTCCCAACACAGCTTGGCACTGATTGGCCAAAGAGTGAAAACAACTCCCAGCAGAATCCAAGGAAACAATCACCTGTGGGTAAACAAGTTCCAAACACATTCCACATGAGCACAACCCAGGAGAAACAAATGAGATAAGCATTGTTTTCCTTTTCTCTGAAGCTGCTCAGCTTCCCAGGAGAAAAGTCCTGGGCGAAGGGATTTTTTCAGAGAATGTGAATGCCACACAGCCCCGTGCACTGAAGGCTACAGCTCTTACAAGGTGCTCTTTTATCCATCCCACTGAGTGCTCACCAAGGGTGTGAAAGGGTCCTGGGGAGCCCTCACTGCCTTCCTCTGGAGGCTGAGTATCCTCACCTGGGGACACTCCCACAGATTTTACAACAGCAGCATAAATCAGTCAGGAGCTCAACCAAAGGTCTGAGTGCAGGCGCTATGCTCACATTTTTATAGCCCATTATGGAACAAGAGAATCAAATATTTCCACTAGGTTGAAAGTGCAAAGGTATTAATGTCCTGGGAAGAGCAGAACTCACAAAGGCTCCAGATAAAATCTCTGTACTAGGATCAGCAGTGGTAAGAAATTACCATTGATTCCATGACAGCCTTGCAAAGTTGGGGATCTCTGAGACAGCATGATCTTACTCTCTCAAAAAAGAGAAAAAAATAGAAACATAGGTTCCCATCAAGCAAATCAAGCAGGTGTTTACTTCAGTACTGTCACTTCATAATGGTGTGATCAAATTTGTTTCCCATACCAGGGTGCTTTACTACCTTTACAGCAGCCTTCAGAACCTAAGCAGAGATATGTACAATTATAATTATTTTGAGAGAATGCACTTCAGCCACGTTTTCACTGGCACCACAAGAAGACAGAAAGGATTTCAAGGGAAATGGGGAACTACAAAAAGCCACGTGCAGACCACAAACTGCAACTGTGCCTACAGTCAAGCATCTCACCAAACGGGGCCATTTCAAGTGGAGCTCTGTCACTGCATCCAGTGCCAGCTGATGTAGAAAAATGCTGGAGTTGCAGCTGAGCTTTGCCATTTACTGCTTTTACTTTCTGATTCCATCAGGAGAAAATGATTTCTGACAAAGGGCAGCTAATTCACATTTGTGAACCTGCCTTTTTGCTCACCCCTGAGTCCTCTGCTGTGCTGCTGGAATCTGAAATGTGAGGAATTCTCAGAACTTTGGGCTTGTAAGCTAAAGCTTAGGATTAAACACAGGATTTGATATGAGACTTTGGAAAAGGCTTCTAAACTTAAGTGTTAGAAGTGGATTTATAGTTTAAAGCGGAGACATGTTAAGTAGAAGTTTAGAGTTTTAGAGTTTAAGATCTAAAATAAAAGTAGTTATAGAGGTAAACAAGGAGTTTAGAATGTAGTACTGTAGGTTTGTGTGTCCTAACATGATTAAGAAATCTTGCACTGTAGTATAAGTCTGTAAGACAAAATGTTTAAAGATTAAGTCAAAAACATAAATATCCTTGTTCACAATGTTTTATTAATTAATAAATCATTAAAAAGTCTTATAACTAAGGATTTTAGAACCTTCTGAGCTATACTGTTACGATGTGAGCCAAACTCGCCCTTCTTGCTTATGCAAAAGATAAAAATAAACTGCATCATCAAAACCAATTCAGAAGTCCCATCTCAAATTCTTTCTAAAATTCCTCACCCTGTGCCATCCAATCTAGCACATACATCATTGTGAAAAGTTTTAAATTTAATTTACTACTGTGTTGAAGTCTTTAGCACGGAGCAATGTGACAGATTTAACCAACACTTATTAAAAATAAAGCAGAATGGAGCAAGCCATAAATAAAATAAAGTGCTGGCAAAGCCTGGAATGCAATGAATACATCTGCCCTTACAGCAGTGGCCAAACCATAGTGCTTTATCATAGGAAAGTAGCTTGAAATAACTTTGCAGTGTATTTGATATATGATACTGCTCTTTTAAAACCAAGACTAGAGCAAGCTGGTGAACTTCAAAGTGAAGTTGTTTCCGGTGGGAGGTTTATTTTGTTATGAGCCTGACATACTGTAGCTGTGACACTGAGCAGAGTTGCAATGTCAGGGTTCACAGAGTTCACCCACACTCCAAAGGCAGGCAAGCACATGAGCCTGACAGCAAAAAATGTCACAGGTGGGGGGGTTCTTCCAAAGTCTCATTTCCCAAGCAGTTTATCTCACACAGATTGCACACAACACCCCCCTACTCAAATCTCAGCACAGAATGCGGCCTGGAGTGAGTGTTTGAATTTCCTTCTGTCTGGTGTATAATAAATCCAATTCGTGTCAGGCAGGTTTGGCACTAAGCTATGTATTTGCACATTTCTGTTGGCTTAAGTCACACTTTCTGTTAGGAAAGCTGCTCAGAAAGGTTTATTTCCTCCACTCTTATAAATTGCTGGCATAAACAGCCATTCAAAAATGTAACCTCAGTTACTTGGCATTCTAATGGTTTACACTGAAACCCACAAACCTGGCTTCCTTGTTAAAATCCCTGTGTGTGAATTTAAGTGCATTAACTTTCAAAATATTTAAATTCAATGTAAGAGAATTAGAAGGGGGTGGAAGACATCTGACAGCAGCAGCGCTCACTTCCACTGCTGTCTGACTGGAGAGTGACACAGGAGAACCCACACAGATCAACCCTGAACCAGCAGAAAGAAGAGACAGGGAGGTAGCACATCTTTTCTTTTCAAATGTGGCTCTTCCCTTTCTATACAGTTTCCTCTGCAAAGCAGTGTGTCCCCTCTCAGCATTATCTCCTTCTCAGCCTTGGTTCCTTTCTAATTCAGTGGGAGGGGTGGGAGAGGGATTTGGTTGGTTTTTTGTTTTGTTTTTTTTTAATTTTTTTGTATCTGGGAAGGTCAGCAAAGAGTTTAAATGTTCTAAAAACCAAGCTACACAGCAGCTTCAAAAAGAAGTGCAGTCAGTCAGATGGAAGACAAGGTTTGGTATGAAGCACCAGAGTGCTTGGACAGTGGCACAGATTCACCTGGGTCGTGCCTGAGGGTGCCACAGCATCCCCAGTCAGAGAGTGAAGGCTTGAATAAAACATGCATTCAGTCACTGACTCATGCACATCCAGGCACACAAACTCTTTGGCACTTGTCCCCCTCTGAAATAATACAGGGAAAAAAGAATCCAAAGAACTATCCCACGGAAAATCATTTTGTGCTTCACAAATTCTGTTACAGAAAGGGGATTTATGCACAAGCAAAGTGTTTGTGTGTGCAGCTGGAACTGAGCTTCTGGAGACAGGTACTGAAGCAATGACTAAGTCTTTTGTGTCTCCATTTACCTAAAACTTGATTAGCACATTGACATGGAAAACACAGACACTTTCCAAAAAGGGTTGCAGCACATCTACCACGGGAAAAGGAGCAGTGCCAGAACATCATACCATTCCTACTTTGCTAAAAACCCAGCAGCTCTGGTCACTTAGCAGATCTTGGAAGTATTTTCCTGACATCTTGCTACATCATCTGAGCCTGGTAAATGAAAGGCAGCTTTCTTTCTGCTCCCACAGCTTCATCCCTGATGAACACCCTGCAGCTGGCTACGGGGGCAGTGCTGGGAAGAGTTTATGGGTAGGATTAAATCTGGCTCCCTCCTTCAGAAGGCTTTTTGTATGCATGCAGGAGAGAGCAGAAGGAGAAGGCAGAGCTGGGCCAGGAGCACTTTGGAAGGAAGCACCACTGCTGGGAGCTGAGCTGGATGCTTAGGGGGTGCTCAGACAGCAATCTGCCCCCTGCCCTTTTCTACACGGGGTATTTAGGGATGTGCAGTTTCCTCACAGCTGTGTTGGGATGGCTGTTTTGTTTGCTTCTGAGACAGAATTTGGTCCATCTTTTCTGAACTATATCCACCAGCCATGTATTCCTCACACATGTGCTGCTAATCCTTTTCCAAGCGTCTCGTATATGGAGGGGGGAAAATGAAAACACAGAAGGGAAGTAAATAGCTGAGCAGATAGAGATCAGCAAGTCCACTGACACTTGACATGAAGCAGATGCTGAATGCCTTGACAGGGATGCTTCTGGAGTGATGCAGTGAAGTACAGAGACACCAAAGCTAAGCAGGGAAGAGCTGGAAGGAGAGAAGCCAGGTGAGCTGAGAAATTGGATCTGTTATTGAGGATATCTGATCCAGGCTGAACTGCTCCCAGTACCAAAGCCAATTCACTTGTGTCTGCACAAGTGTACTGTCAAAATCAACACTTCCCAAAACAGGTTGAGTTTGGTAAGTCAGGAAGGAAACAACAGTGCCACACTGCAGGAACCCTTTAATCTTAAATTTAAGAGTGTGCCAGCTCAGTCCAAAAACATTTTGTTTTGCACCCTCTGCCTACATCCTTTAGTTGCATTCACTGTAAAACTTTACACTGTTTGGAGCTCTTTAATAAAAAAATAACCCTAAAATTCCATCAAAACTCATGTATTTTAAAAATACTTATATGTTATAAAATTCCACACCCCAAAACTCACTTAGTGACTAGTCACAGTCATTTTTAAGCTGAGCAAATCAGAAGTGAAGGGGTTAAAACAGAGGCAAAGAAAAGGATCCTTCTATACTGCATCCATTCTACTCAGGAAACCTTTCCAATGTCCCCTGCTACCTCCCCCCAAAACCAGCACACCCCACAACAACAGTGTATGTCTAAGAATTCAGCATCTCCATCAAACCACAACTTCTCTTTGAAAGCAGTTAAAAAATATTTTGCTCCTATTTCTAATAAAATAATTTAGATAAGAAGACTTAGACTGTATCCAATAATGGACTCCTGTGGAGTCCAGCAGCATTTAAGCAGCACAGAAGATATGATCTGCTTTGAAATCTGTTTTGCCTCTTTGCTGTGGTCACATGTTCCTTTTGTTCTTTTTAATATAATGTAATTTTATAAATTTTATCAGAAAACAGAGGGGGATGAGGTGATCTAATTTCAGTGGGAATGTCAGAGGAAATTTGTGCCTACTGTAGCAGCAAGTAATGATATGACTCTATCAAAGGAAAGAAATTTATTCTTTTAGTTGTCCTCCTGCTGGGAAGTGCCTAACTTCTTCCCAAAGATCCTATTCTTTAATTCATGCATTTGACATGACTGCTACCATGTATGTTATTCATTTTACATTAAATCAAGGAAGTAATTAAGACAATAATTACAAATATGGGCTAATCCACAATTAATGAGCACCCTTGGAAGTACTGAATGCTCCCACATATGTCAAACTACCATACACAGCAGCTAAAAAAATTACCCAAATGGGCTCACATGTCAACTAGGTATTCATGGCTGGAAATACCAGCTACTTATGACAGAGTAATAAATACAAAATATCTGGCATATCACCTTCTCTGCTCATGAACTGGCAGCATTTTAGCAAAATAAAGCTCATCGTGTGGTTCCTGTCTTCCTACCACCCCCCAGATACCTGAAACAGCTGAAGCTTCTGGGCCACTCTCAGCCAGGGCTGACAGCAAAATGAAAGCCAAAAGTGTTTAAACTCTGGCCAAAGTTCTTTAGATGACCATCAGTTTTCATGAGGGGTGATGCTTGGTATGGCCTCAGAAGCAGAGAGGGACTGGCTTCACTATGAGGTCAGTGGTCCCCCCCTTTGTGGATTTCCAGTGGTGACAGGGATTAGGGAACAGGGGTGTATATAGGATGTGAAGCATAAATTACTGACTAATTAGGCTGAATTAGATTTTTGCCTGCAGAGCAACCCATTTAAGCTGTAACTGCCAGCCATGGGAATCTAAATGATGGCACTTACATCATTTAGGAGCACTGCCTAGCTGATCTCCTGCATCAGGACTTTGTGCCCCAAAGGGGAGCAAGATGCTCTTTCCTAGGATTTATACTTCCTGCCTTTCCTTTTAAAAGATAATAACATTATTCCATCCACAGAAAATAAATCACTAAAAGTAAGAAATCCAAGAAATCCTTACTCCTCTGAACACTCCTCAGACCTGGACAGAAGTCCTGCAGATTGCTGAAGAGCCAGGAGAGCTGGAGCTGCAGACCTACATGCACTTCTCCACAAGACTGATTATCAGGGAACCAGCAAAAAAACAAGAACTGGTTTCAAAATCCAGCAGTGCAGACATGTTTCATGCCCAGGAAGTAATTTCCAAAGCTGAAAATACAGGCTCTGCAATGGAGCTGCTTTCTCCAAGGCCAGTCCTGGAAGAAAACAGCCCAGCACATACACCAAACCTCTAATTTGTTCTCCAGAGCACATTTTCCTGATACATCAGATCCAAATAACAGCAGATAAAATTTTTGTAACAAAGACATGATACATTTCCTCATGCTTTAGGGTTTTTTTGCATTATATAATACAGCTTTTTAAATGCAGCAGACACCCACCTCCCTCCTACCTCCCCATACAGTCTGTCCATATACCTATGAAAAGTATATTATTTAAACATTACTCAGAAAAAAAATGCAAATCTAAAGAAATTACATCTTGAGAGAAGAACAGAGAAAAAAAAAGCTGCACCCAACTGCTAGATTCCACAGAATGTGATAACCTTTGCATCTGAAAAAGGATGGGAGATCCCATCCCTCTGCTAACACTTAAAGTGTATATTATGGGCTGTCCAATGTTAAGTTATTGCACATCAGAAGCCTCAAATGCTGCCACTCTGAGCTGAGCCTCTGGCAGAAATGCCCTGCAGAATCTCTGCCAAAAGCAGGACTTTGTGTCCAGCACCAGCAGCTCCTGCACCAGCAAACACAGCTTGGTGGGAAACACTCCCTAATGCAGGCTCACAATCTGGTTTGGGGTAAAGGCATTGCAATCACTGGAGTTCTGTCATCATTTCTGCCATTCAGCTGACACCTGACACTTGCCCTCCCTTTAAACACCAGATTTTGAAAAGAAAGCACATCTCAGCAAAGTGTCAGGGTAAGCTCCTGACTAAACCACCACCTCCAAACTGTAATAAGAAAAATAAAGCAATAAAAGCAAATTATTGATTGCACTTAAGCAGCAGATTCCTCTCTAACTGCTCCAATACAGGTAATCCAGGAAAGAGAGATGGATGACTGGCAATTTACTCCATCTCCTGAGACCATTTGCCTGGAGGAGGCTTCTGTTTTCTCTCCGTGTTTGTGCAAGATGGAATATTCCTCCTGTCTTTTTCTTCAACTACTTTTCCAAATAGCTGAATTAAATACAACTTCAGGAGGGAAAAAGGGCATGGAAACTCAGCTCTTGTTCTCTAAAACTGGAGGGATTCTTCCTCCTCCCTTTTTCTCCTAAATTAAATCACAAAGCACAAATATGGTAAGCATAATGCCTCTGTCTTTTTCAGTTTTGCCATTTTTATGCTCAATTTTTATTTGCTAGCTAGAATCTATATATGTACATATCATCATTATATATATGCTGTATAGAACATATGTAGAGAGCACTGGAAGCCTAATTTAAGAGTTCTTGCTCTGCAGTTTCCCAAGAATGTTACAGTTTTTCACCATCCATACATGGTGCAAATTTCTCACTAAATATATTTTGCTCAACCTCTGCCTCGCTGTTTGTTCCTCAAACACACCACCCACAGCAGGTTCACCTGCCAGTCCAGACTGCACCTTTCTGTCATTAGACCCTCCAGAATGTCACCTCTGTGCAGCTGAATGACACTTCTATCTCCAGACACCAGAGACAGACTCAGTGTCAGAGTCCCCTCATCCTCATACCCATCCACAGGCTGCTTTTCCATGCTTTTGGTGTTTCTGTTACCTGCACCTGATGTTAGTCTGGCTGCTGCTGCCACTGAGGAAATTAGTGACAAAAATTCAGGGCAATCCACCAGGAGGATATATCAGTGTGCAGGGATCAGTTTTTGACCAGGTTGGTCTTTGGAAACAGAAGAAAAATTCAATCCAGCAGCTAAAGGTTGTACTGCTGGAGACTAGCAACAAGAACCAGCCCAAATGCAAAGGTTCTGCATTTCAGGGGGTCGGGATCAGGTTCACCAACCAGGGAATGGCCACAGAGCAGGCACTGATGCAGGTGCAGCAGGAGTGGTGGCTCATCCAGCAGGGAGGTGTCACCAAGGCTAAGGTGGCCCTTCGTAAAAATTGCTTCCATGGCAAAATTCTTCTTCTTTTGAAAGAAGAAAAGATGTGTTACTGTCACAGAAGAAGGAACAGAAGGCCCAAAATGCAGAACAGACACCCTTGGAGAAGAAGTCTGCTGCCTCCCTGGTGTCCAGGGCAAAGGGGGGAAGCAAAAGCTTCCTGCCCTGGTACAGCCCCTGATCCTAACCTGTCTGTTCTCCCAGTCACTCACTACATACTAACTAGGCCTCTAATGACTGAAAAATAAAGAGGCATTTCAGCTTTTCATAAGGAAAACAAAAAAAAGGGGACACAGGCCCTAACACAGAAGAAATATCACCAAATGTGGAGGTGAAGGTCAGTTACTAAATGCTGATATGCACTCTGGCCAGCTGAAAACATGTCAGGAATGCCAGCCTGGATAGAGAGCCCAGCAATATGCATAAAGGACTAGGCAGGCATTACAACTGGAGTGAAGTAAGCAGTCAAGCTGGGGACCCCAAAGAATTATCTGAAAAATACCAATCATATGAGTGAGCTGAAAAAATTGCATCTAAACCAGACCCACGATCAAGAAAATGTTGTGGCCATATGAGAAACAGGCAAGGCTATGTTAAATTCCCATTTCATGGCAATGGCCAAAAAAGTCTTTTGACATGTCACTCCAGCATGGCAGGGAGTATGAATGGGACAGATTGCCTTCCTAGTAGGAGGGGTGATCAGGCAGGTGAACAAAACACAGAGAACCTTCCTCCAGAGGAGATGAAATGAGATGATGGGAAGAATCACATCAGTGAAAATAGTGCTGCTGCTTAACTGTTTCCCTAGTAAAGGCAGCTGATATCAAGAGACACCAATCTCTAATTAAAGAGAAATAGGAGGAGCACTTGGAAACACCACCAGGAGAAAAGGCTGACCCAAAAACTGTTCTGTGCCTTTATGAGACTGCCACCTCAAGTGGTTCCTGCAAGAGCACACACATGACATGCTGACCAAGAAAGGTTCATCTACAAGGACTAAAAGCCTGACTTGAAGAAACAAGCTGAGTGCAGATTCCACATCCACAAACACCTCCCAAGCACTGAAAAACGGAGGTAGAATTTTCTGTGAAAGACACTTGACCATTAGAAACTGGACTGGGATCCCCAGCTCATGTCTCTTGGGTCAGTTGTTGCTAACATTGTCTTGACATTTAAGTGGAGCACTTCCCTTTGGCAACAACAGAACTATGTGTGCCATATTAAAATATCTTGGATTTGTTTCTTTCTGCTCCTATGGTGAGGACTTGCTAAAAATTCCTGGACTTCAGAACTCCAGCAATAATTCCAAAACAAAATATTGGAAGTACATTTTTTCAGATGCCTGTAGCAACAAAAATAGAACCTTGAGCATCTCAGGAATCCAGTGTCCAGTTGCATAACTTTTCCACTCTCTTCTTCCCAACTTCAGGACTCAGTGTTGGGGGGTGAAGGGGGTTGGAGAAAGAGCATCAGAATCTTGAAACAAATGTGCTGTCTATGCAGCCCCAAAGCCAACAGGACACCCCACACCAAGAGATGAAGGGATTTACTCTGTGAGTGGGGCAGGATAAAGCAGTGTGCCTTACATGTTCACACCACTCAAAGCACTTCCATTTCAGCTTCTACTTTTTCTCCTCTTCCAGCTCCACTCGATCCTCAGGAGAAAATGAGCACTGCTCAGCATGAGCCCAGACATGCTGGGGGCTGGGGGAGCTCACCCCCAGTGAGCTGCTGACCCACTGTCACAGGGTCCAGACTCCTTTGGTGAAGGACACCCCGTGCCTTGTGCTGCTCCCCCACCAACACCATCACCAATTACTACTTCATAGCACCTCAAACCCCAAATCTGGTGTCTGCCTGTAAGCCAGGAGGTGGCAGCTACACACAGGAGCCACATGTACAATCCTGCATTATAACAACTCCTACCTGGATGGAAACGAGTCAAAACCTACAGGGTGATTTTGTCCTGGGGCTGTTCCTGTGATGAAAATGCAGCCACATCATAATCCCAGCAAAATCACATTCTGAGACAGAGCTGTCTCAAAGGCAACGTTGATCCTTGAAGATTCCAATCATTGACTTCAGCTGTTCATCCCTTTCACAACCCACAGAGTTGTGAGGAATAGAAAGCAGCACTGCAGCTTCTCTTGTCAGCTAAGCCCCCCTCCTATTCTGCATTTTAATGAAGAATTTAATCTAAAATCATTATTTGCAGATTGTTCACTCAACTCCAACTGTTAATTTAAAAGAAGCAAGCACATGAAGCCCTCCAGGAGTCCTAAAACACAATCTCAATATGCACAGTTATTATTTTTAGACTCCTATAAAAATTTGTCCATGGTAATATGACACAAAAGCTTATTGCCATTCCATGTTTCTGTTCCTATCCATCACCTAACTCTGAAGATTCAGGTCCCCCTATCCTGGAAAACTGAAAATGCTGGATGTGTGGGGTTTCCTCTGAAGCCAAGCGCATGTATATGAGACCAGCATATAAACTTCCAAAACTGTACATCACAGAAAATCTCTAATTTTTTTCTCAGATACCAGAATAGACAGTATAAACCATGGTGTTTTCCTCATTTTCAGAGAAGTGAGCTCTTGTGCTTCAGAAGCAAAGTTACTGGAAACAGAGGTGATCTGGATTTCTACCAAACTACTATCCCTGTAGTCTGAAAAGGGATTACATGTTTGAAATCACTACCTTGGTAGCTGGTTTTTAATATAGCCCCAGCTCTGTTTGAAAGATTTTTTTCCTGGCTTCACTTTTCTATCTACAGCTTTTTTTGCCTCCTCATGAATTGTGTGTGTTTGTGGGGGGGAGGTGCAAGGGGAAAACAAAGAGTATCTCCAAGGATGAAGGCTCCATAACCTCTCCACGTGACCAGTGCTTGGTCACCCTTACATTAACAAATTCCTGCCTATTTTCAAACAGGAATTCCTGTATTTCAGTTGTACCCATTGGTTCTTATCCAGTGGCACCCCTGAACAGAGTCTGGCTCCATCCCCTTCGCTCTCACACCAGGAATTCATACACATTCACAAGATCCTCTTGAGCCTTCTTTCTCTTTCCAAGGCTGAACAGTCCCAGCTTTCTCAGCCTCTCCTCATAAGATGCTCCAGCCCCTTAAGCGCTTCTGTGCTCCTGTTCTGGACACACTGCAGTACTCTGTGTCTTGCTCTGCAGAGCACACAGCTGTGCCCAGCACTCCAGATGTGTCTCCCTGGTGCTGCACTGAAGCAAAGGATCCCCTCCCTCATCCTGCTGGAACTCCCAGCACTGCCCAGCATGCAGCTGGTGGCTTTCTTTGCCATAAAGACACACTTGGTATCCACCAGGACCCCCGAGATGCTCCTGTGCCAAGCTGTTCCCCAGCCAGCCAGCCCCTTGGTGCCTCCTGAGGACTTTCTCCCCTTGCTCGGGCTGAGCAAGGCTCCTGCTGGCCCCCTTCTCCACCTGTCCCTCTGAAAGGCAGCACCACCCCCTGGCTCTGCATCACCTGCACACTTCCTAAGGGTGCAGTCTGCCCAGCATCCAGGCTATTAACAAAGACACCTTTCTCATGCTCAGTGTTGGGGTAATTGATGCTCAGTAATTGATGCCTCTCTCTCTCTCCTCTATTCACCATAACCAGCAGATTTTCTAGCCCTGCATAAGAGCAGCAACTTCATAATTATGAACTCCAGATTCAACACCTTTTATCCTCCAGCCTTCCTTTATGGACTGCAGGAATTCCTTCTGCTCTTGTCACATTCAAGGTTACTCAGGAATTGAAAATGGAGCAATGCAGAGCCATTACACAACGAACCTTTGATCTCTAAAATCCAACCCCACATGAAATTTTCTTTTTTATGACTTGACTTGAAGATTTACTCCAGCTCTAGCTTATTCAAAAATCTCAGGAGGCTGCTCCAATAACTCATTTTGAAATTTTGAACACTGATCCGTCAGACATAGAACAAAATTACAGCTTACTGCTGAAGTCAAGAGAAAGAACATCTGCTGTTGAGAGCAGAGCTGATCAGCTGTGAGCCTTTCCACTGGGGAACTCATAAAATGAGCTACTAGAAAATTCAGCATGTTTTCTTCTAAGGAAGGAACAATAGGAAATACTTTCACTTATTCTTCAAAACTATCCCAGAGAGCAGCAGTTAAAGCAAACATCTGCCCCAGTATGGACACAAAACTCAGGGGGAAAAAAAACCCCAAACCAACCAGTATTAATAAAAATGCTTTTAAAATGAAGTTTCCATTATAGAGGCAAATGAGCCAGTTCATTTTGTCCTCACTAGTGAAGACATCTTCCAACAACAATGGCATTGTGGAAACTCAGTGAGGAAGGTTAGGGCAGCCCACATCCCCCAGAGATGCCACTATTAACAAGCCAGTGGAAGCACCCTGGCTGAAAACTAGGAATAAGCCCTGCTCAGTAAAAAATTAAATACAATAATCACATTCATTCCATAATTGGGTTCATCTCTGAATAGAGAAAGCTAAAATTTTGCAATGATTGTGTTAAAAAATGTACGTGGGAAGGTGACAAACACCTGGAATGCACATATGAGGGAAGGGAAATTTAAGGTGTTACTGGAAATGAAAAGAACACCTTGTGGCACTACTGCCAGCTTTGCACAGTTGTCAGGAACTAAAATGCAGTCTTCTATCATCACAAAAGCCCCAGTGCAGCCTCATTTTAATGTGGGATGTGGTTTTATTTCATTACAAAGCATCTGACTGTATCAGTCATTATTAATGTGGCCATCCCTCCCTTCCTGAGACCCTGTTTGCAGTTGCTCAAAGCTTTTTCAAAACTGAACTTTTGTCCTGACAACAGTCAGCCTGTATGTGGAAAATTCTACCCAGCACAGGCATTTCCAGGAGACCAAGGGACACTTGGACTCATTTTTAACTACTCACCTCTTTTGAGGTGCCCCACTCTGGTCCCAGAACATTCTCAGAGTAGCTTTTGTTTCAGAGACTGGCATACAGATGCCTCTATTTTGGCAATTAGAGAATTTGCAACCTGAAAACCTGCAGAGAACTCTAGCTTGTGGTAAAGCAGAGAACTTGAATTTCAGGGGATTAAACTCTCTGACAGTCTGTAACTTTATGGGTCTTAAAGGCAGCCAGCAACTTTAACCATCAGATGCCAATACATTCCCCATCCCCTTAAATCCAACAAACAAATTTTTCCTAAGTTTGCAACTAGAAAACAAAACCAAAAAAATCCAGAGGAATCAAACAAGCCCCCCCAAACCCAAACCAAACCCCAAAACAACAACAAAAAAAATCCCCCAAACCTCCAGAAAAGCACGAGAACAAAATCTCTTAACCTAAAGACCTTAAGACTCCAAATTTATAAAAGGCAACTGGGAAATAAAAGCTTTAGTCAGGGAATCAGACCATATAAAAAGCAGGGTTCTGAAAACAAATGAGATAACAAAATTATGAAAACTGCTGAAAATTAAATTATGAAAACTGCCAGGAAGAAAGAAAAATGCAGGCAGATTAAGGGGTGGTTCAGGAGTCTGATCACCCCAGATGGAAAAGAATCTCCTTCCTCTGCTCTGAATGGTGACAGTTCACAATCCCACTTCTCAAGGCAATTGCCAAGGCAATCCAGACCTGCACCACACCAGGGGACATGCACTCCCCAGCCTGAGGAGAAGCTTGGGAAAAAAAATTAAAAAAGAAAATGGGAGAAAAAAGGACAAGACAATTATCAGCTTCTGCACCGATCTCTGCTTTTCAGAATATCAGACAGATGGCACTGTGCCAAACTGCTTGCACTCCTACCATGCTGCTTCTTCAAGGAGTCATTTCACCAGCATACATTTCCCACTCCTGTGTGCATTTCAGTGCTAATTCCTTTTCCAAACTGCACTGACCTGCAGCATGGCTAGGATCCTACAAACTGCAACCTTCCTGAACTGGAACTTGCTGACTGAATAAAGGAAAATACAATTTGAGTGCTGTCAGGAAGCTTCTCTGTGCCACAGCTGGACTGCCTGACCAGCACCAGCAAACCTGGGAGGAATCAAGGTGCAGAAGGGTTTTGAAGAAGAATGGCAACATTTCTGGAAGTCTGTGCTGAGCTCCTGCTGAGGTATGAAGAACTGACATGGGCAGAGTGAAAATCATTACTGAGCTTCCAATCCACTCCTGTCCCCCTGCCAGTCATTTTGGGATGGAGAATTTGAGAGCAGAGAGGATTCTCAGGGTGGCTGACAGCATCTCAAAGGGTTTCCTCCACCCTGGGGGCGAGTGCAGGATGTGGAAGGTTGCAGGAGGTTTGCCCACATCACCGGGGTCCCTGCCAGTGTGACAGGTCCTGTCTCACCTCAGAGCAGCAGGGAGAAACCTGCAGGACACACAGAAATGGTCCCAGAGAGTGCCTGTGCTCAACTCCTCTTTCTAAGAGAAGCAAGGACAAGCCTGAGGCAGATTGTTTCTGTGAGATGGCTTTCTGCTCTGCGTCGCTCACCTGCTGCAAGAAAGCAAGGAAGAATTTCCTAGGTCATTCCTTAATCCCAGGCTCAGCTCTCTGCACCTTTCCTGCTGTGCAGGAGCAGCTCTCCTCCCCCAGCTCCACGTTCCAACCAAACCAACCCAAACCCTGCCATGAGGCCCCTTCCTCAAAACATCCCAAACCCTGCACATCTCTGCTCTGCCACGAAAGCTTGGAAAGCTTCTCTGCTGAATGAAGGGACAATGTAAGGTTTTATTAACCAGGAATAGCTGTGGAGACCCACAAAAACATTCTTAACAGGAAGCCTTTTTTAAATTTTTTTTTAATTGTAAACTGCTTTCAGGTAAAGTAGAAGGGATTTGGTTAGGTGCAAGTGCCACATCCCAGCAGGGCCCTGCTTTGTACTGAACACACAGTGAATACATGGAAGCTGCATGAAGTAATGTTATAGCAAAGCCAGAAAATCCCTTGGTTTATCATTCTGCAGTTATGACTCAGTCAGCATGAGTGCATTTGCTGCTGAGCACCCTTCCACAAACCCCGTGGAAGTTTGTCCCATCCACCACATCAATGGCAAGGAACAGGATATTGCAGGGTGAATGCAAACTGCCCTAGGCACAGCTGGGCTGGAAATCACTCAGGTGAGGGAAGCATCACTTCATGGGCTTTACACTAACCCATCACAATCTAATCCTACAGAAATCATTACCATTGCTCACACTGCTGGAAGCAGGAATTCCTGCCTAAAAATAAATATTCCTGCTTTTATTGAACTGCATAGCACAGTCCTTTCAACTCTCCACAGCTATAAAAATATACACATAAATATATTTGAAAAACCATCAAGTATATAAATCCCTGTAGCAACTATTGGTCATGTTCTTCTTACATCATTGTGGAAATCTGGTTTGTGTTTTTAAGTTCACAGCCACCAATGAAACAATTAGAAGTTTCCATCACGGGTTAATGTGGGAAGATTTTTCCTGTCTTAGGACCTTAGGCCAAAAGGTTACACCCTATGGAATTTCAGGTAGGTGGAAATACTCAACAGCATCACAGCAAATATTTAACACCTCTGGCTCATCTGGTTACCCCAACATTTTAAATCCATATCCATTCGATGACAGCATTCTCACTTCAAGATCTCAGGAGCAAAAAAATTAGCATTTTTTATTCCTAAAAACGAGATCCTCAGGCACATACAAGAAATTAAACCAAAGGAGAATTACTCCCCAAACCCCCATACTGAGCCTTCAGGGAGAGCTTTCAAGCAATCTGAACAGCTGGATGGGCAAGAAAGGAAAACACTCACAAACTCCTTCCTTAGTTATGTAAAGGTAATTCCTTCTGAAATTATTGACAAAGCCATTCAAGATTAAAGAACTGAGAAATATTACAGTTTGTTACATAGAGGCCAATACATGGCATTTAGTTTATCACTATTTGGCTTAAATTTACCCATGCAAAACACCCCCAGGATAAAGATGTATCTTCCACATGTGAAAATGAACAGAGAGATGAGCCATTTTTCATCAACCAAGCCCAAAAAGATCTAATTCAGGGTTTCCAGTTAAATCTACTTTCCTCGCTCTTTCACACCCATAAAACACAAAACAATGAGCAGAAAATTCCTTTGTCATACCAGAGCCTGGAAACCATGGAGATCTCTGTGATGTAGTGTCTGAGAGCATAAACAATGCTCAAAAGATCAAAAATAAAATTATATAACAGCCTAGCTCCAAAAAAACCACCCCAAATCAACAACCTCCAGCTACATTGTCTATAGACATCATAACTACTCTTGGTTTTTCTCCACTTTTACTTCTCAGGCTGCTCAGCCTTGCCTAAACAGTTCTGGGTGTCACTGGATTTCATGCAGAGTATGCAAGATGAGGAATAAAAATCATTTTGTGACTTAAAAAAATCCAGAAGGAATGTTCAAATAGAGTAGCAAACTTCACTGTGGACTTACAGCTTCCACTTTCCTTAAATTCACACCTGCCACATTGCTTTACACTAGGAACTAGAACAAGCCAAATGTCCCACTTTTGCAGTTTGATTTTATTTCCTTCCTTAAGTTTTTTTGTTTGGTTTTTGTTTTCATTTTAGGTAGCAATAAGCCCGTTTTGTTATTTGTTAACACAAATATCTTTTATCTACTCTGAGTGGAGAAATAACCTCCAATGTCACTGCTTACCTGTCAAAACAAATCCATTTCGTCAAGGTCAGCCTAGAACACAGTAAGAGACTGCATCCCTTCAAGGACTAAAGAATGGATTTGCACCAAAAGGCAGAGATATTATTTTCATACAGTAATTTCTGAGCAGGATCAGCCTAAAACACTCAGGGAGTTGAATCTTTGGGGTTGTCATCTTGCACAGTAACTGCATTTTCCTTCAGTCAGCCCTCACAGACTCCCACCATGCCCAAGCAAACTCAATTCATGTCCATCACTGTCTGGGTCTCACTCTCCTGGGGTGGCAGATGGGTCAGGGAAATTCCCTTTCCTCTTCTGAAACCCTGCAGGGGGCTTGAGGGACTGATGGTGGAACTGATGCCCAGCTCCGTGCAGACACACACACCTCACACCCAGGTGAGGAATATTTGTTTTTCCCACATACTCTTACAATAGGATGCATGATGCAACACAGCATTAGGGTTAGAGGGATTCAAAGGAAATGCTGGAAAAGTAAGGCTGAAAACCAGATTTCCTTTGAAATAACATTAGTGCCTCTGCCTCTTAACAGAAACAAGATCACAAATGATTCACTTCCTAACAGAGCATTTATTTATCCTTTTTTTCCTAGGAAATTTAGGAATGCTGGACTGATCTGGATCAATTAAATTCTTTTCAGTGCAATAAAACTGTACTAATCAACTATGCATTATTATTTTATTGAGCATAATAATGTGACAGCATGGGATTTTTTTTTTTGACAACTAATATGTCTGAGATCTCTAGAAGTGCCATGATTTATCTTTAAACATAAAATATGGTATGTAATCTTCCCTGCCCTTCTGCCTCTTAATAGAAATGCACAGGAGGATGCTTCTCAAAAACTGGGATGCATTTCTGTCTTTCTTCCTGTCAAACAATTGTCTCTTTTCCACAGATAAAAACTACCATTCATAGTCAACTGTTTTATAAATGGAAAACTGAGATGGAATTATGACTGAGAAGAGAGTGGAGCTGTTAGCTCACCAATATTCTTTCTGCAATTCTTTCTTTTATTATCTGTACATCCCAAGAAAAGTATTGAAAAAAAAATCAGAGAATCTTGGAGTGCCTGGAGCAAGAAGTAGGAAATAACACTAATCACACTGCCATTCATCACATCTCAGCCCTGCTTCTGGTGACAGTATTTGCTTTTCCCAGCAGATGTTTACATATGTTCTGTTTGCATCTGCTTTCCTCTCCTCTTGCTTAGCACACTTGGAATGACACATCAAGCAAGAGGACTCTGTAAAAGCTGAGGTTCTGCCAGAGCCTCAGTGACTTCACACACACACACATGTATGTAAGACATGGAACACAAAAAAGTCATGCACCAACCCATCAGACTAAATTTCCTTTAGCAACTCAGTTTAAAATACTTTTCAATACTCAGTTTCAAACACTCCTGAAGCCTTTAGAAAAGTCTCCTTTTTGAGACAGGGAGACTTTTTTGGTAAAATACCTCTGCATTAATGGGCTGCCATGGCATCTCCACCTTCCCAAGCACATGCCCTGGCAAAATCAGCTTTACCAGCGTTTGGCAGCATTCATCTTGGGAAGGACAAAGAAATAACGAGCAGCTGGCTCCCTGTGTTCAGAGAGCCCCTGGAGCCCCAGCAGGGCACTGTAATTCTCTTTGCAGTGGCACTGAGGGCAGACAGACACCCCAGAGAGATTCCCAGAGCACAGTACCTGGTCCCCAGCGGGAATCGACTCCCACCTGCGCTTCAGCAAGGACAGAGATTTCCGGCTCATCCTCCTGAATCTGCTCTAGAGGCTTTGCCAGACTTGACCCAAAAAAAAAAAGAAAAAAAAAAAAAGGCTTCTGTCCCAAACCTGTAGCAAGAACCTCAGTTCTGACTCCTGCTCCTCATGGTAGCTGGCAGAGCTCCCAGAAGCACGCAAGTTTTGGTGAGCTGCAAAGTGGAGACTGGTCAGAGCCCGGCTTGTGCTGCTCCTCTAAAGCATCTGAGCCCAGCTTGAGCTGCTCCTCTACAGCATCTGAGCCCAGCTTGAGCTGCTCCTCTACAGCATCTGTGTCCTTGCAGTGGCACAGCTGAGGCAGTGAGCAGCTCAGCTCCCAGCCACGAGCCACCTCCCAGGAAGGAGCCTGGAGTAGGTAGACAGCACCAGACGCGCTCTCTCTGAAAATAGCTGTTGCTTAGGAACTGGAGGGGTAAAACGCAGCACCTCGGATGGAGAATGGAGAGCTTTTGTGGTGAAAGAGAATTAAAAAGGCTGGACCTGTGCTCCTCTCTCCATCATCCTGCTTCTACAGTGCTGGATTGCTCGACTGCACTGACTCTGAGGCTACGCCTACATCTCCAGCGAGCCAAACAAGCCCTGATGACAGAGCAACAAATTACTCCCACACAGCCAGGAGCTCTGGTAAAAACAAAAAAACGTGTGCACAGAGTGTGCCCTGGGGCCCACCTGAAAGATCCTGGCAGCAGCAAGTACTCGTGTGCAGTGTACTGTGTACTGTGTTCTAGCAGAATGATTAAAGGACAATTGGCATCTTCTTTTTCTGCAGAGCAATAATATTCCAAGGATGAATTCTGCTAGTCCCACTTTCCAGCATCACAAACATGCATGGATATTTTCCCCTCACGTGATGTGGTTCTACAGATTGCATGCATATATTTGAGAGGCATTTCCTTAGGTGGATTAAATATTCCTATACACTTGGGAATTCCTTTAATTTGGAACTCAGTTTTGAAGTTTCATGCCTAAATTCTTAATTCTAACATGTATTAATCTTTAAAATTAAGCACAAAATGTAATGAAATTCACTTTGCACTTCCTGCTTCCTTTCAAATCCATAAAGAAAATTCCCAGCACGAAGCTCTTACAGCAGGCAGTGCTGTCTTCAGGGATGAAAAAAGAAAGGGGAAAAAAAAAAAAGAACAAGTATGTAGCCAGGAACTCCCTGCTCTTTGTAAGGCAACCTATAATTCCATCTAATTAGAGCAGCCTTAATAGTATAATTACTCTAAAAGAAAAGGAATCCTACAACATACATATACATGTGGGCAGTCTCAAAAGGGGAGCGCAGTGATGGTCATGGCAGAAACCATGAGTTAAATATTGTAAAGACAGCTTGGCACTTGTGCCATTAACATTCTATTGAATTGCAGATGCTTATCACGAGACAAAGTGCTGCAAACAGAAATTCCCGTGGGCCCCAGTGAACTTCATTTGAGATCCATCTCTACCTGGAACTGCAGCACTTTGCATTTCACTCCTACGTGCAGAAAAGGAACAGAAAAGGAACATGTTTTCCAAGTGAGCCATTAAGGAGTGTGACATGCACCGTAGTAGCTTTCCCTCATGTTTCAACACATGCCATAGAAAACCTACTAGCTCTTAAAAAAACATCCCCTTCACTGAATCAGAGCTTTTTTTAATGAGTCTTGATGGAATAACTTCAGGAGTTCATACATGGATTTTAGATTTACATTATGGTAAACCAGTGATTCCACTTCCCTTTTGTCCCTTCCTAGTTTTTAAGGTATTTAAGTACAGCTAACATATCATTCACCTTAATTTTTCAGCAAGATCTTGTTTTTTACAACAGGTGCATTTTTTAAAGGACACAAGCTGGCAACAATGAAACTGAATCACAAAAGGATAAAAAAAGTCTTTTCTATTCTGCAAAAATCAGAACCTCCTTCATTTCTCCTAACCTTTCAAGGAACTTAATTAAATAAAGCTTAATGCTGTTCCTATCTAGAAAATTTTCAGAGTCGTGTAAAAGAGACAACTAAAGCTACAGTAGAATAACTGAGGCATATTTTTTTCTCTCCAGTGAAACTTTTCTCCCTTGGTTTTTGTGTCTGGGCACAGGACAGCACATGGTAACCAGAAAGGCTGGGTCATTCTGGGACTCTTCATCAGGAACTGCAGTGAGAGAACAAGGGGGAATGCCTTCAAACTGCCAGAGAGTAGGTTTAGATTAAATGTTAGGTAGAAATTATGTCTTGTGAAGGTGGTGATGCCCTGGCACAGGGTGCCCAGAGCAGCTGGGGCTGCCCCTGGATCCCTGGCAGTGCCCAAGGCCAGGCTGGACAGGGCTTGGAGCAGCCTGGGGCAGGGGAAGGTGTCCCTGCCATGGCAGAGGGATGGATCTGGGTGATCCTTAAGGTCCCTTCTAACCCAAACTGTCCTGTGATTCTACAGTGTTCTTCTCCCACCTTATTAGAGATCCTTTAATGCTCTCATGACAGCTCTGGAGTGTCATTTGTACAAAGTACCCAAGTGAAAATCCTTCACCTGAACTAAAACCCAGCACAAAAGGCTGGAGCTCTAATAGTGAATTTATGCTCTCTCACCACGAGATGGGAAAAGCAATTTTACCCAAGCAGGAAAATTCCTGAACATCAGTACTGGTAATGATGTCTTGTTTGCAGCAATTGTAAGAGATAATGACAAGAGATAGTAACTATAGATAATTTTGAAATGGACTGTGATGCCATTAACACTGCTGGCATAATTTCCTTCCAGGGGCTACATGTGGCTTCTCTGCACCTCCCCACACAGTTCTAACACCTGGGCCAATGATGAAAGGATTCATGGTGAGAGAGCCATCCGAGTTTTAACAAGTTTGTCAGGTTAAAAAAACCCCAAAAAACAAACCACCAAACAGAACATACCCAGGCTGTTTGAAATGGCATTGCTCTGATGTCCTGATGGAGACAGCTGAGTTAGAAATGCTTTCTCCATACATCTAATCCATCCTTCTGCTACTGAAAAAAACCTTTCTGTTGGATGACTCAGCTCTGTCTGGATCAACTGTTTGAATTACAGCTCCAAAATTATATTAATGAAAGCTGCCATGGTTTTATGCCTTTTCGCATTGCTCCAAACCCTGCGAATATTAACGAAATTAACAACTTTTGCCAAACTCAGATGGAAAACTTGCTTGAATGCCTCAAATGTACAAAAAGCCAAAATCAAGCACAAAACACTGAGCAACTGACCTGCGAGCCTCTGGGTCCTCGTTTGTGATCCCATTCAGAATGCCCCATGAGCTGCAAAACAAAGAAAAGCAGAGCTAAGTGATAGATTGCACCCATTAGTTTTAATTGAAACACTCATGCTTTTATATCCACCACGCATTTTCCTTGGAAATAAACAGGTCTGCTTTTATGATTTACCTCACACAGCTTTTGGCTTCATCATGAAGCCAGGTGACATTGCACCTCTGCATTCAGAGCCCAAACACATCTGGCATCACAACTCTGCTCGTGCCAAGAAAACCACCACTGCCATAGATTCAGCTTTAGCCAAATGTTTAATACTGATCTGGCAAAAAGCTGATACACAACAAGGAGATTACCAAACCTGATTAATCAGCAATGTACATTTTCTATCAGTGATAATTAGCAAAGCTTTAAATCTGCATCACCATTGAATTATGGGGTTTTTGTACATCTGCTCAGGGATTTCTTCTGGGCATTGTTTGCTTCTACACACAGAAGAATTGCTTAATACAAATTTAAAAATATGTGAATGAAAGATAGGAGGGTTAATACGACATGGACTGACTTACAGCCATGACCATTTTCTTGCTCATTTTCCCCAACATTCTTTCCCAAAGGAAATGCCTTTCCCCCCAGTTCAGAGGTAGGCAAGGATATTTACAACCCACACTTATTGCAGAACATCTTTCCAAAACACTCATCCCAGGACAAGAGGTTAAAACTACTCTGCAAAATCAGGAAAGCCACATGCATCTCCTATGATGAGATTTTTTTTTCATCTTCTCCATTAACTGTTCCTCCTTATCCTTTTCTTTCCTTTTTCTTTCCCAAGGGCTCCTTCTTTTTAAGTTATTACTCACAGCTACCTACCTCCATAACTGGAGATAAATCACACATGCAGACAGGCATCAAAAATCAGAAATGTCACATCATTGTTTTACCTGATACAGCCTAGTGACTGGCCCCCTCATTTTACTGCAATCCTTTCCTATTTTCCATGCACTCTTGGTGGAAACACTGGCTCTGCTGGCTTTCCCTGTTTGCTCTCCATTACTGCATGAAGCACAGCCTTGATGGTTTTTTAAATAAATAACTGGTGTGTAAAAACTACCAAGAGATGCACCTACCAAAGGTTATGTGCTCCAAAGAAACTCTGCCAGAACCCTCCTACCTGTCTTTCCTCTGTGGACCAAAAAACCCTTTTCATTTCCACTTCCTTAGCCCCTGTGCCTTGGGAGGAATTAACTCCTGCTTTCCTAACTCACTTGGCTAAAAGAAAATTAATTTAGCTCGAGGCTGACCACTGGTGGCTCTCAGGGTGATGCCTTTACCTGCAGGTTCCTATCAGTGGAATGAGCACAAAAAGCAAGCCTCACAGGGAAGAAAGCAGGATTAATTCCAGCCTGGCTGTGGCCACTGTGGTTCTCCAAGCTCCACTTGGCACACACACCACACCTTCAAGCCCAAGGGTAGCCTAAGATCCCCCTGCCAGGTTTTTCATGCTCCTGCCCTCACTGAACCCAGAGTGTAATAAATGAGCAATGAAATAGCTGGCTCTCACAATTAAAGAACATATATTATGTATACAGTGTGATAAATGTTATAAATTTACATTAAATCCATAAATTTATTATTTATATTTTTTATAAATTTATATTAAATTTATAAATTTATTTTAGAAATTTATTTTTACAAATTTATATTAAATTTATAAATTTATTTATATAAATTAATTTTAATAAATTTATATTAAATTTGTAAATTTATTTTTTATAAATTTATTTTTTATAAATATATATTAAATTTATAAATTTATTTTATGTTTCCTCCCCCCTTTTATACTCTTCTCAGGAGACAGCCAGGGAAGCCAGGGCATTTAAGAAAGTCAGCTCATTACTACAGCAACACCTGATCTCCAACCAAGAGTCCAGAAATTCATCTCCACCACTAGACAGCAAAGAAAGAGTCAATAGACAAAACTTTAAGAGAGGCCAGAGTTAAAAAGCAGAACATCCATTGTGAGGATGAGCCCATAGTAGAGAAAATCCTTTGCTCCCAGCACTGGGTTTATTTTCTCTATTCAGAATTCTGTTGTAATTTTTGCTAAAGTTTTAACAAACCTTTCAAAATATTTTGAAAGTGAATATCATTTCTCACAACAGCTCACTGAAAAGTGAAAGGTTGCTTTCTTACTGCCACCAAAAATGAGAGGTGCACTCCAAGCCAGGCCTGGAATCACTGCTCCCATAGGCAGGGATGCTCCCAGTGCAGCCAGTCCCAGGAAAACACTCAAGTGTGCCAGGGTGGTTACCTGTGGTCACTGCCATATTTTTGCCAGGATTTTTCAGCTGAGAAGCCTCAGAAAACAAATATAACCAACAATTATCTGATTGCTTGCAATGTGGTCTGGAGGTTGCTCACCAACAGGTGCATCTTTGATTGGCTCCATGTGAATTGGTTTTAATTAATGACCAATCCCAGTCCAGCTGTGTCAGGACTCTGGTCTGTCATGGGTTTTTATTGTCCTTCTTGTTAAGCCTTCTGCTGCCCCCTTTCTTTAGTAAATATGAATATGATATGATATATATGATATATGATATATCAGCCTTCTGAGAGCTTGGAGTCAGATTCTCATCTCACCTCCTCCTGGGGACCCTCACAAACAATTGGTGACCCCATGATCACCACTAATCCTCACACCTCAATCAAGCCTCTTAAACATTCTTTCAGCTCTAGGCACAGTTTGCCCGTCCTGATCCCTATTCCTGCCTGCTGCTTCCCATCTCCACAGTGAGTTTTCAGCCCCACAGCCAGCTCCTGCTCTGCTGCACCCCTGCTCCTCCTGCCCAGCCTGCAGGGAGATTTTGTCTCCCCATCTCTAATGCTGCCCCTCCACCACTGTGGGCAATCCCAGGGGCTGCACAGGCTGCATGCTGCAGCAGCAGCTAAGGCTGCAGTGAAAAGTGAGTCCAAAGGCTGGAACCACTCATCCTGGCTCCTTTCCCAGTGTCTAACTCTCAACATCACTCCAGAAGAGAGGCAAAGTCACCAGAGAAGCAGTCCCAAATTCACTGGAACCAAACAGAGAGAGACCTTCCTTATTTTGTCACCATTTCATGAGCAAACTCCGTATAGCAATTAACACAGCCCTTGTCCAATTTAATTTCTCTACAAGGGTGCCTTGGTGGAAGCAGCCACGTTGGTATTTTTGCTGATCAGTCCCCAGCATAAAGCAGCACCCACACCACTGTTCTCTCCCTGGGCCTGGATGTTCTGCTGAGTGACAGGGGCTGTGGCTGTGTCACTGCCACGTTTCCTGAAAAATCCCTTTGCCAGGATTCCCTCTCCTGGGAAGCTGAGCAGCCTCAGAAGAGAATGAAAACAAGAATTATCTGATTGCTTCTCCTGTGCTTGCTGCTTTGGAATGTGGTCTGGAGATTGTTTACCAACAGGTGCATGTTTGATTGGTTCCATGGGAATTGTTTTTCCTTAATGACCAATCAACATCAGCTGTGTCAGACTCTGAGGAGTCAGTCCCCGGTTTTCATTATCTTTCCTGTTAAGCCTTCAGTCTGTATCCCTTAGAATAGTTTTAGTATAGCATAATATAATTAATATAATATAATAACATATAATATAATAACATATAATAATATAACATATAATAATATGACGTGATATGACGTGATATGACGTAATATAACGTAATATAATATAATATAATATAATATAATATAATATAATATAATATAATATAATA
>JAYDZK010000056.1:70103322-70116004 GCA_034509185.1 Euphonia xanthogaster | reverse complement strand
TAACATAACATAACATAACATAACATAACATAACATAACATAATATAATATAATATAATATAATATAATATAATATAATATAATATAATATAATATAATATAATATTTAGCCTTCTGAGAACATGGAGTCAGATTCTCATCTCTCTCCTCATCCTGGGGACCCCTCACAAGCTCAACATGGCTGTCCCCAGCTAAAACAGTGAGGCTGTTTTTAAGCATTATATCTCATCCATGACCTATGAAACCAACCCTTTCCTACTGTTGTTATAAAATCTTACTTGGCTTTAAAATGTATTTCTCCCTTGCTATCTAAAAAGCTGTGCTCATCTCATGCTAGAATGTTCTGTGCACGTGGTGGTCCCTACAAACACAGGAGTGGAGGAATGAAAAATGAAATGGATTACACACAAAAATGCCTCAGAAAGAAGAAAAACCCCAGAGTTTATGACAAAATCTCTGCCAGATCAGCATTCTGCAGAGGGACAATTGCCTCAGTGTGACACCCTTTAGCTCAACAAGCCACACTGCTCAGTTCCTTCTGAACATGATTTTCTTTTCATGGACAGACAGTAAGTGCTGGAGCATGATACCCAGAAAAGGAGGAAAGAAAGTATGCCTGAACTATTGGGCTAGGTAGAAATCATGATTTCCACAAGCTGAATAGAAATCAAAAGATGAAGAAAACAGAATTGAAAGCAAAAACAAAGCCCAAAACCAAACAAAAACCCCCCACAAAAATAAAAATAAAACCAAACCAAACAACAAAACAACTACACTCAGAAAAAACAGAGCCTGTGCATAAATCCACTTGAGTGAGTCAACCTTCTGAAATCATGGAAAAAGAAAATAATACACTGCTTAACTGGTGCATGCATGCAAAGAGAGATACTGACATAAAAACGCATTTGGAAGTAGGGGGATTTATGTTCATCACTAACAGATGGGTTTGCTCCAGACCCCACCACCTCCTCTGAAAGTTCTCTGGAATCAATTTGGCCCAGAGTGATGATAAACAGCCTCAGAACATCAAATTTATTATTCCTACTGACCAGGCAACCAAGGCTACGTGTACCAGCAGCAGAAAAGGAGGGATAAAACTGAAATCAAACTCCCACACAGCTTACATGCAGGCAGTCTCTGTCAGGAGAAAAGGAGCTACTTTACATTTCATCTGAAACTGTCCTGGAAACCCATCTCTGGCAGCCTTAATGCTCACAGATGCAAGCAGCTTTTAGCAGCAAGAACGAGCCTTGCATGCTCAGGAATGCACAAAAACATGGCCTGTGCTGAAAGCACTGCTTGGTGCTACCCTAAGAACTGGCTGACAGGGAAAACACTGCCCTGTTCCAGCTGGGGGTGAGCACTGCCAGTGCAAGAGGAGGCAGGAGTGGGAAAGACCCCAATACCAAAATCCCAGTTCATCTCCTTTTAGAGATGCAGGGTGGGGGCCTGAGCTCTAAATTTCAGGTTTTTGCTGCAAACACCATGAAGTTTCTCAGTCTGAGGTTTCAAAACTTACGTTCACTAATGCAGCAATACCTTCAGAGGAGCAGGGAATGGTGTAAAGGACTGTCTACATTCCATCAGATTTCTGAGATACCCATACTGAAGTGGAACAAAGCCCTTAAAAAATTAGCATCTTCAGCCCTCGCCTCTCTAAATGCAGTTCTTCTCCTATATGGTTATTTAATTAAAGCCCCAGCAAATGATTACATAAGGATTTCAACTTTCATTAAAATTCATAAACCATAATTCTTAGCCTCCTTAGTATTAGAGAACTGCAGGAAAATGTGACCCACACAGATTGTAGAAGATCTAAGTAAATCTAAAAAAGACAGAAAGTAAAGTAGGACAATTTAAACCTTTTCAGCTGTTTGTAAGTCCTGCTTTTCCCTTATACAATCTTTTCTGGACCAGGGTTTTAATTTTTGTATCTTGAAACAGCAATACTGCTAACTATGCAATGGCTGGGAAAAAATGAGATAAAAAAGCCTCCAACAAAGCCAACCAGAAAAAACCAACCCCAAAGATGAGTCAGAGTAATAGAAAAGGCATAATCTTATTATAAGGACCTCCCCAACTGAGCACAATTCAAGAAAAAACCCCAATATTTAAAATGCAAGCAGTCCCATGGACATTCTTTGAAAGGGGAGGGAATCCTCAGCAGCAGAATGCAGCAGCATTTTGAAACCATATGGACTTATTAAAGCATTGTTTAAACTCAGCACAGTTTCATTAAGGGAATGAGCAGATCCTTTTCTTGTAATCATTAAAGAGGATCAATGAATTAATTACATTCAGTGTTTAATAAAACCCTTTAAATCCATTAAAAGTCTATTCTAATTCTATTCAGATTATAGTCTATTACTCTGGAATTTTATTGTGACACATATTTACACATACATAACACTTTTACTGTTCTAAAAACAACCAGATGGTGAGGACAAAAGTGAGCTAAATGGAGAAACCAAAGACAATCAATGGGATTCAAGAAGACTGAAACAGGATCACACAGTCCAAAGGCACCTGAGAACCCTGCCCCAGCTCACTGCCTCCTTCCCCTGGATTTTAAAGATTTAGACTGTGGCTGGATACCTCATGCCCATTACAGTGAACACAAAAATCTCCTGCTCTCTCTAGTGGAAGGTGGACACAAGGCAAAGCACAGGAACATGAGAGAAATTGCTCCTCTGCTCCATCTGGGATTGGGAGCCAAGACTTGCATCCAGCATTTCCCACTGAACTGGCTGTGATACATGAACAGGGCAGCCTGAGCTCTCCCAAACAGCTGAGAACCTGCAAAAATGCCTTTTTGCCACTCCTGCAAGGATTTAGCACATTCAGTAGTGGTAAAAATGAATTACCAATGAGATGACGAGAAGTTCTGGCTGGGTGGTAGCCAGCAGCTTTAAGAGTTGTTTATATTTGGGAATCAGCATCCAGAGGAGCAAGATAGGAGTACCCAATCAGGCTGGCACCTGGTGTCAACCTTCACCAAAACAGCAGAGCTTCTATTTAAACATGAGCATAACATCTTCCCCTCTTTGGGAGAGATCTGAATGGGCATGTTGAGGATGTGAAACAGTGTCCCACTGTTGAGCTCTCTGACACTGCCTCCTTACAGCTTGTGCTGAATGGGGCACAGTATGATCCATATTCTCTGAATATGGGCATTAGCCATGCTCCGTCAGGATCATATTTCCACTGGAATAAGAAACTGTTTGTTACCAGCATGGAGGCACAAAATGTTCCTGATAAGTTCTTTTTTGGGTAACAAAAAAAAAAAAAAACCCAACAAATTATTTCCTTGATTACATATTAGAGGAAACATTTATTTTTACAAACATGCAGGAGTCAGGTCACACAGAAGCTAACAGGGTGTTTTTGCACATGCTATTTTGAGTAGGATTCCTTCTATCCAATAGACTGTTCCCTGCATTTTCATGGTAATCAAGATAAACGAGATGATTTACTGATTTGATTGATTTCGGGAGGGAATTTTGGTGTGGACACCATCAGCAGGGGTAGCTGGCTGGAGCTGCTGAGATTCACTACTGCCAGATCCTGATAACTTAAAAGGGGAGCAACTGGCTGCTCTGACCACCTTCCCCACCAACTGGCAGAACTGGACCTTGTCCTGAGGCATCCCAGGTGCTGAGAGTGATCACACACAGGCATGTGCAGGTCACGACACACAGACAGCAAAGGGCTCCAGTATTTGGAAAATCAATCCCTTTTCCACAGGCCCTGGCCAGCTCCCAGGGTCAGCACAAAGCACCAGATGTCAGAGCTGCGCTGTTCAGCCAGATGTGTGAGCTGCATGCTCGTGTCATCACAGCCACTGTGGAGAGGAAACTCTCCACCCAAATGCTCCCAACATCTCCTAGCCCTGCAAATCACCAGGGCCAGACTCAGTTCCAAGACTGGTTAAAAAAAAACCAAAAACAAAAAAAAAAACCAAAAAAAAACCAATAAAAACCCCAAACAAAATAATTCACCACAACAAGCCAACCAAAGTAATAAACTGAGGGTGAACATTTAAGAGCCATTCAGTTGCTTCCTAATCCAAGACATTGTTTCAAAGGTTTCTGGGCTGCTGCACAACAGCTGGAAGCAGAGATTAAGCTTTTTGAACCACAGAAATGGAACTTGGAACTTGGCATTGCTTTGAACTGGAGGCAGGGCACCAACGTTGTACCAGCGAGGTACAAGGATGGGTTTGAGGAGGAGCTGCAGTGAATGTCTTCTCTGCAGGCTCAGACCCACGTGGGGATGGAGTTAAATCCTCTGAAGCTGCTACCCTGGGGAAGCTGGAAGCCCTGGAGGGAGCTGCTGGGAGGAGAACCTGGCTGGGAGGTGCAGCCAGGAGCCAGAGCTGCAGAGAGCAGCATGGGTCAGGCAGGCACTGCGCTGAGCCACCGTGGCAGCAGGGGCTGGAGAAACCAAGGCCTTGGAGAAGAAGCAAGGCTGAGGGGAGCCCCACGGGCACAGCAGCACAGGGGACAATCCCAGGGCAGCAGCAGGGACTGTCCCCAAGGCATGGCCAGCAAACCCCCCCGAGCGCTCCAGCAGGGATGCAGCTCCCAGGGAGTGAGCTCATCCCTGGCACTGGAGACACAGCAGGAGTCTGCAGGCTGGGGGAGGCTCTCATGGCAGCAAACAACCTTCTTATTTCCAGGCAATACACTGCAGCTGACTTCTGCAGGGCAGGAGGATGCAGGGATGCTGGTTTCCTTACAGGGGACACAGCAGTGGGCTCAGAGCAGCTGCTGTGCCCCTTGCTCCACAGCAGCCCTGAGAATGAGCAGCTTTCACTGCAGAGAATGTGAAGCTGCTGGGAAGCTGGAAAAAAAAAAACAACAAAAAAACCCCAAACCAAACGTAGGTGGGAAAAAGAAAAGGCACAGGAATATCCACCCCCACAGCCAGTATCTGGTTTTATACAAATTTTTGTCACAACTACTTAAACAGATGACAGTAGTAAAACAAATCCATGCGTGTTTCTATTATTTTCACTCCTACCACTGAATTTCTCAGGTCTCTATTAATCCTTCACACATCAAGGAGGATTTTAAACAACAGGTTTGGGAGGCAGAGCTGTAGTGAAATAGAGAAAAGATCTGATTTTGAGGGGAGTGGGGCAGCAAGGGAGGAGGTGGCTTTTGCCCCTTTTTTATTTTGGCTTTTTGGAAGCAATTCTTGTTCTTCAGTAATCCTCCACGATGGATTCCACTCAAAGAGTTACTTGCAGATTTTTTAACAAAGGCTTCCTAAATTAATGATCTTAATCTGGAAATTTCATTTCAGAATAAATTATTAAAACAATTAAAATGATCATAAATACATTTCTTATCCCCTTGAACTGATCTCGTAGATAAATAATAGGCATATTGATCTGGTGGACTAGTAATCCACAGGTAAAAATGTTCACCAAATTTTCCATGTATTTTTCATATATGAAAAATTTTCCCACTTTCTCATTCTGAGCACAGTCATGAAACCAAAGCCTTAGAGAAAAATGTCTACAGTGGGGAGATAAAAGCTGTGGGCACAGCTCCTCTGATACCCTCCCAGCTTAGCCACAGAGATAATTTAGCAACAGTCACTCAGAGAAGAAGATTCCTTGGTATGGGACTGCCAGGGCAACACAGCAACGTCAAGAGTGCTAAACATAGCAGCAAGTTAATAGCAGCAACTTAACAAAAGAACAAAAGTACGTTGATAAAAAGGAGAAAAAGTACTATTTAAATGTTGCTTGCTATTCACAGCACACACATGAAGTTCCTGGGACTCCCAGCTACCCAGTCAAGTCCATTCTGGTGCAATTAAGTTCCTAGAAAAGTCAGAAAGCTCATTTACTTGTTTTTTTTTCTCCCCATTGGGAACCATTCACTGTGCATTAAGAATCCCATTCACAGTACCAAGCCTGGCACAAGCTTGATAATTACACAGCTACTGCAGCAGAGTTAGCAAAGTCTGAAATCATGGTGAGGTATCTAAAACCATTTTTTCCTTTGTTAAAGAGTCTGAAGATTTCTACAAAACAATCTGCTCTGAAATCCATGTTCTCAATTCTATTTTCTCTTTAGTGCACAGTTTTTCTCTCACTTCCCATCTTTTCAGAGATCCTGGCATCACACAGGCTTCATCTACACTTGGTGCTGCTAACACAAAGCTCCAAGGTGAGGTTTGTGTGAGCAAACCCTTTAACCTTTTAGACTGGTTACCAGTGCACAGAAGGGTCTCTGCTGCCACAGAAATGCCTTTTTGCACAGCAATTAAAAACCCACTGGAAAAGCAGGTAAAGGTTTGCAGGGATTTTTCAGTCAAGCTCTGATTTCAGGCAGATCCCCCTCAATATGAACACAGAGAGCTCATATGGAAGGCAGATGTGTTGAGGAAGTTTAATGAGTTTAGCTCATATGGAAGCCCAATGAGCTTAGCAAGTGCACTCATCAAACAGCTGACCATTCTCTGGGAGTTTGCAGAAAAATGGGAATTTTCCAATTTGATTCTCAGGGTTGCTAAGTGTCTACCTCACGGGAAAAGAAACCAACCCAAACCACCACAAACTGACATCCTTACTGGCAGTCTCAGCAGAAAAAAAGCCCTTAGGACTGAGTAGGCATGGAGGTTCCAGCAGACATTTAACCTTTGGAAGTGGTTCCAGTTCCAGCAAGGGAAGTGAGCCGCTGCAGCAGGGACAGGGACACGTAGGACTCGTTGGTGTCACCTCTGCCCTGTGCACACAGGATGGCATTTTGGCACACAGCTCAAACCTCTCAGCAGAGCAGAGTCACTCCCAAAGAGGAGGGGGGCAGAGACTGAGAGGAAACACCAGAGATACCAAAGGTGGCAGTGCCACTGTGCCCCAAAAGTGGGAATTCTATAGCATCAAATCCAGCAGCCTGATCAAACCAGATCTCCTGTGATACCATGAGCATTTCCTGAAAAGGAAAAACCCCAAACTTTGCTTATGGTGATATGGCAACTCAGTGTCCATCTGGTGTGAAACACAGAACATGGTGACTCCAGGAATTGGTCCCTGGTGAGGCCAAAACAGAGTGAGGCAGAGAGCCAGCAATGTGACACAGCTCCAGCAGCACATTTTACTGAAACACGTTAACTTGAAAGGTGGCACTGAGGGATAGCTGCCATCAAGTCATGACAATTTTAAGATAAGGAGAATTTGGCCTCCCACAAAGCAGACTGACCCACACAAGCTTCTCCCACTCTGAGAGCATCCCTGAGTCTGGGCAGGTGAAACCTCAGCCTCCAGGGTTGGCCTGGAAAAGAAAAAAGCATTGCTCTGCCAAGGCTTGTTTCAGCCTGACAAATGAGCCACTTCTTTCATTAACACCCCATTTTCCTGCTTCTGAGGCTTCACAAAGCCTGATATTTCAACAGCTAGATCATGTCCTAAAATTACACTGTAGAGTCTGGTAGCTTACTAAAAACCCTCAATGTCAAAACTCAAAGTACATTTGGTTTAAACACACCCTTGGGGGGATTTTCTACTAACTACTTTCTATTTCAGACTATTCACTTTGAGCTCAACCAGCGATGCTTCATCACCCATCCAGGAAAACTCCCCTCTCTGCCACCCAATCTCAATCAACCTGCCAAATTAATTATCACCCTGCATTTGGCTATTGCTAAGAGGGGGGAAAAAAGCAAATAGATGAACGTAGCAGTGACCCGAGCAGAAATGGATCCTCTGAAACGGAACTAATTCAATCAGCTCAGTGATCTCCTTCCAGCAGGACACATTTCACCCACTCCATCCCCAAACGGGCAGCCCAGCTCTCCCATCTCCTCCAGCTGTCCTCTGCAGGGAGCTCACGTGGGGCTCAGATCCCTCTCCAGCAGCAAACCAGGGATCTTTCCTACTCATCCTTGCAGCTGCACGATTTAAAATAAAGGGGAAAAAAGCCAACTGCCACACAGCAAATTCACAAGGAGAATTTCCCACTGACATTTACATGCAGATTCCTGGCCACAGAATATGTGTTCCAGCTAGACAGCAGTAGGATTTGATTACCTACCTCAGATTTATGGGACCACAGGCACCAAAACTTTGGTGCTCTGCTGGCTCTGTGGAATGAGCAGAGCTCAGAGCAGGGCTTTGCTTTTGACACCCCAAGTCAGGCCTTACAGCAGAGCTGTCAGGACAAACACACAGGAAAAGTGCAGAATTTGAGGGTTTCAGATCAATGCCATGAGTCAGACACCAAACCTTGTGCCAAGTGCATTCCCAGCCTAGCAAGTCCCTGTGCATGCATGGCCACAGCATTTGTGACCCTGCTGACCCTAAAGGGCCTAGCTCAAGGAAATACACACATTTTAAGTTCTCCCACCAGACAATTTTAAGTGACAGTCCTGTTGAAATGCATGCAAAAACACCTTTGGGCCATAAATTTCCCTGCTGCTGGAGCTGGCACCAATTCCCTTGGGGTCCCTGTGCTGCCAGGCACAGCCTGTGTCAGCTGATCCCACCACACCTGAGCACTGGGAACACCCAAAGCTGAAGGACCAGGGCAGAAACATCAGCCTCTCCTGTCTCAGTGCGCTTCACCTCCCACCACCCTCCTCCTTCTGCAGAGCACATCCAGAGCAAGATCAGAACGGGGCAAGGCAACTTAAACAGGGCATGAAATGCCAGCTGACAGCCCCACACTGAAGCGAGCTCTCCCTTTACTGCAGAGCTGGAATATCAAGTCAATCCCACCCTGCTTTTCCCCCTTCATGGTTTTTAACACGCTCTGTGCTTTCCTAGACATCACAAATAGACACCAGCACTGAAATCTGGGTGCCTGTGGGGTCAGGATGCAGGAGCCCATAAAGGAGAGCAGGAACAGCACAGCAACACACAGAGGCAGGACTCTGAGTCATCTCTAGGCAGGTGCCTGCACAGCAACAGTTTGTCATTCTCACCCATCTGCTGCTCCAAAGCACACACACACACATGCTGTCACATGGGCTCTTCCCCATCTGGAGGGCAGAGATGCTGGGAATAAAGAGGCAAGAGCCAGCAGGATGCACACTGGGCTTGTGCTGAGCAAGGGGGAACTGTCAGGCACCTTCATCCACCCCAACAGGAGAGATTCCAGTGCAGGTTTCTAGAAATCAGAGTAAAGACAGACTTTGCACAATGGCTGCAAGGTTCTCCCATGATCTGAAATATTCAAACCAGTCTGACTCTTAAGAAGCCTAAGAGGAGAGATTTCAGAGGAGGTTTCTAGAAATCAAAGTAAAGACAGATTTTTCACAATGGCTGCAAGGTTTTCCCATGATCTGAAATATTCAAACCAGTCTGATTCTTAACAAGCCTAAGAGGAGAGATTTCAGGGGAGGTTTCTAGAAATCAAGTAAAGACAGACTTTCCACAATGGCTGCAAGGTTCTCCCATGATCTGAAATATTCAAACCAGTCTGATTCTTAACAAGCCTAAGAGGAGAGATTTCAGAGGAGGTTTCTAGAAATCAAAGTAAAGACAGACTTTCCACAATGGCTGCAAGGTTTTCCCATGATCTGAAATATTGCCTTTCAAACCAGTCTGACTCTTAACAAGCTTTGCTTCTCAGGTTTTATTTTTAAATAAAACCATGTATGTTCCCTTAGAGGGATATCATAAAACACATCCTCCTGTGACACTGTCTGCCAACATTTCATTCCACGTGGTCACCCAAGTGCTGTTCCCATGACACTTCCAGGGTGTGACAGCAAAAGCAGAGCCCACCAAAGATGCAGACTCTGCCACGGTGTAAAGGATGCACAGAATATACAATCTTTGGGGGGTGATGGTGAGAAGGAGAAAGGCAGAGCAGCACAGAGGGGAAGGAGCCCTTTCTGGAAGGGCTGACCCTAAAGGAGAGATGTGCAGCTGACCTCTGTTTCAGGCCCCTAGTTTTGGTTCACTTAAACTGAATCATGTGAAAACTGCTGAAGTGTTCATTGCTGGAAGAATATCCCATATTGAAAATGTGTTTGGACTAATTTGCCTTTCAGAAACAGGCTTCAACAAAATTAATCACACCATTTCTGTGGCAAACTAAAAAAAGGAATAAGTTGCGTGTCAAAAAGGTCCAGCTATTAAAAAATAAATTGAAATTTGTTTCAAAAAATAAAATATAATAAATTTTAATTAAATAATTGCACATATTTCAAAATATGTGCAATTACTTGCCCCATCAGCATTGGTCCTTATTTTCCCCCAGAATTTTATTCCTTGAATAGTCTAGCTTTTCATGGTGCAGAAATATACTTTTAATCAAACTTCATCAATAAAAACAGTATTTCCTCTTCTTATTGACAAGCTGTTCAACACTGCCTGAGAAAGAAAAGCTTTTGTTCTATTAATTTCATTACAATGTCTTCAGTCCCTTCATTTTGTTGCTGAAAAAGTAATTTAAGTTCCTTTTTCCTGTGTCCCAAATACCTTTTCTTTCATCATCTTATGTCCAATTTGTGCAAGAATGCTCTTTGGATTGAGCAGAAGTGTTATTTTACTAGAAATAGATCTCTTTACCCTAAGCAGGAGGGTCCACATGGAAAGGTATTTATATTTCTAACTATCAAAACAGAAAAAAAAAAAAAGAGGGGGGAGCTCTGCTCAGAGCTAAGTGGCTCTGCAGATCTGGTTTTCTGACTGTGAAAAAGGAGCTCTCCAGATCTGTATTGATTACAGATTCATCATTTCCATCAATTCAGCATGGCCTGGAGGTTGTGCTTTGTTTTTCCTCCTGTGCCTGGGAACCAGCCTGGTCTTCCAGGAGCTCTGGTTAAACACATTTAGTCTGGGTTTTGGAAGGTGGTTTGAGTTTTTGCTATTATCTGTCAGCTGCAAATCAGAGAACTCTTAGTAGACGCTCCACTTGCAAAGCATTTCCAAGCCACCCTGCAAACTTGTTAACTCAGAACCTTCCTGAGGAAAAGGAGAAAATTATTCATGTCACAGATGGAGAACTGAGGCATTTACCCAGCACAGTACTGCAAAACTGGGAATAGAAACTAAATCTCCTCAGTTCAGGGGGTCAGACCATAGGCTTTGTTTTGATCAACTATTTATGTCTAAGTTCTTTTTTTGGGGGGGAGTTAAGGGTATACACCAGGGAACAGTTATTCTTATTTTTTGCTGCCAGGAGATCCTATCACTCCTTCTGAAAATGAACTGTTCAGCCCTCTAAGTATCAGAAGGAGGACAGGCTTCAAGCACCAACAGCCTTCCTTTTTAAGAAAGTGAAACAGGACAGATAGAAAAACTCGAAGGATAAAAAAATAATGTTTATCCCCTGTACCTGGGCTGAACTCAGGCATCTTGCAATCCTCTTTCCTCAGTTAGAAGGACGTCAGCTAGAGAAGATGACTTGAGCCAAGTGAAAAACTTTACAGCTGTGCCCAGACCAGGGCTGAACCTTCCCCAAGCTTTCAAGGAATGGAATCCACTCCAGCTCTGCCCATGGATGCAGAGATGAAAAGGGACAGGAAGAAGAAATAAAGAGCCAAAATGCCAGGAGAGAAATTATTCTCCTAAACCCCTCTGATTCACTGAGGTGTGTGAAGCATCTCTGACATGAAAGCATTCACCACAAGAGCTCTACTTTCCTCTCTTCCACTTTTGATTTTCCCATGCAATTCCTTTTTTTTTTTTCAGAAAGGGAAATTATAGATAATTGCAGCTTGCCCACTTTTATCAGCATAAAGACCCAAATCCCACAAGTTGCATCCTGAATATCGAGTGCCTGTGTGCCTTGGGCCCTCTCATGGGTCCCTTTATCAGGACAAAGACTCCTTGAAGGAGAACCAGGGCCACCAACAACTCTGGTTCAGGCCAGGGTGACAGAGGCTGAGAAACAGATGTTTTATGAGCTTGGGAGAACTACAGAAGATGAAAAAAAAAATAACTTCCCTTCTCATACCTAAATATAGAACATAAATAAAAATGTATGTAACAGAAATAGTTTTGCTAACCTTCGACTTTTCCTCCCACACATCCACGCTGTTTCCCCCCACCACACACAGTGGAACCAGCAGTTTAATTTGGTTTTGGGGAAAGACAGTTCATGGTGAAACACCTGCAGTGCTTTAAGAGCAAACCAGCAAGTCCAAGGTGGATCAAGGAGCTGCTCCTGTGCTCAGCTCTCACCGAGGAGCCTCACAAAGGTGAATATTCCCAGTGCCAGGCTGGACACGACCAAAGAAGGGGAAAAAGGGTTTCCAGTTCCTTCTAATGGCACTTTTTGTTGGCCCTAGGACTAAAACGTGGCATCCAGCCTCCATATGCATAATGCTCCCAACATCTTCCACAGTATTAAAAATACAGAGGATGGAGAATAAGGTGTATGGGAATACAGGCAGTGCCCACACTGATAGCTACTGACAAGCTCTAAACATCTGGAGTCTCTAAAGACAACAGCACTAAATACTTGTACTGTAACCTACAGAAGACACAGCTGGATTATTTTCTGCTGCTGTAAAAATTACAGCATTTCAAGTGTTACATCATAGCATTTTATTTGCTTAGAAATTGCACTTCCTGGAGTCTGAATCATAGAGAAAAAGTCTTCAAAATTTTTAAGGGAGGGAGGAAGGGGAGAGGAGGGAGAGAAGGAGGGAGGGAAGGAGGGAGGGAGGGAAGGAGGGAGGGAAGGAGGGAGGGAGGGAAGGAGATTACATTTTCTCT
>JAYDZK010000056.1:70051568-70075094 GCA_034509185.1 Euphonia xanthogaster | reverse complement strand
GGGCATTTTGGGGCCATTTTGGTTCATCTTGGGTGCAGCCCTGGCTGGGCTCTTGTGCTGCCCAAGGTGGATCCATGCAGGAGATCCTTTAATAAATCCCTGCTCTATTCCTTAGCTCTTCCCAGTCTCTGTTCCAGGGCAGCCTGCACAAGGCATCACCAATACCAGGCTCTTAACTTACCTCAGAAATGACGGGGAAAATGAAATGGCAAAAAGGACAATTTGGCTGACAAAGCTCCCACTCCTGCTATCAGCAGGCTAAGCCATGGCAATGACAAGCAGCAGGAGCTCTGCTGAAAGGCTGCTGTGTGTACAGAGCTGAAGAACAGAAATAGCATCATAGGAACCCAAACTCAGGTTGTTTCAAAGGACACTGAAGAGATTCACAGAGCCAGCTTACAGCATTTGCACACTTCAAGCCAAGGACACAACCACTTAACTGGTGCAAGTCTCATAAACAAAAGCATACATCGTACACACACACACAGAAGAGTTTGTGTGTTTAAGGTAATTCTTGGTTTCTCTTTCAGGGGATTCAGTCCCAGCTGACACAATGGTAGAAGGTGACCTGACACATCATCTGTGTTGCAATGCATGCATGTGTTGCTGGGGTGAGCTAAGGATAGGAGCTAAGCCTTGGCTCTGCATTTTCTGGCTTTTTTCAGCTCATGTCAGCCTTTACTGTTATTTCCACATAGGGAGAGGAAGGTGTGATTAAGAGGAAGAACACTGTTGCTTTGCTTGACTGTTTCTTGGCAGTTGGTGGATTTTGCTAAAAACCTTATCAGAGTAAACCTCTTTCATGCAGTGGAAGCATTTTCATGTAGAGAAAAAGATATGGTGAACTGCTCCCCAACCCAACACTCACACAGCCTCCCTGTCAGCAGGGCTTGATGCCTCTAACCTGCAGGAAAGGGAGACTGAAGTGGAATCTCTTTGAAATAACCTTTTAAGTCCAGTTTCAAATACTTATTGGGAAATAAAACAAACTAGCACACTCAGGCAGACAGATGATTCACTCCCAGCTCCTAGCACTACCCCATTTTACCTTTCCTGGAAATACAACCCACCCAGTAATTTTTCTTATTTCTCTATTCTTCCTACCACCTATTAAATTGCAGATGCCTGTGTCCCCCAGCAAGAACTGTGAGATATATTATGAACCATTCTGAACTCCACAGACTGTGCTTGTTATTTCTGGTAGACAACAGAAAAGGTCAGCAATTAATCACTGTCTGCTATCTGCACTTAAAAAGTGGCAATTATTGACAAATGTGTTCCCACTTCAAGCACGTTACAGAGAACTGGTGAGAAGTCTGGACTACTACAAAACCTGAAAACATTAACTGGTCAAACAGCTTTTGAGCCAGAACACAAACACCAGCCTGGCTAATTGAAAAGATGACGTCACTGCACTGATTTATGAAAGGCACTGCTGATGTTTAGATTAGGAAAATTTACTTGAGATGGCCAAAGTAAACTCCATGGCCTTTGTTTTGGACAGTTCAGTTTATGAAGCTGTCATTTAACAGAGCCATTAGAAATAAACAGATACGTGGTGACAGAACCTATGGAAGAGGCTGGGCTGGGGGAACTGTTTTATTTTTAAACCCACATACAACTGGCCCAGCAGTGCTTCCTCCAGGCTCCCACTCCTGTCCCCTCTCAGAAGGGAAAAGTTTCCAATGCAGCCTCCTGCCTAAAATACCATTAATGACAGCAGCATATGTTGTTTATGATACAGGTCTACTCAGTGTTCCAACAACTACAAAGTAGGGAATATTCTATATTCCCAAGAGAAACAGGCTGAAAATACTCTCCCTGAGTCACAAATATTCACTAGGCCACAACTCAGGTAGTTTCCAAGGATTCAAGCTGTGGGTGAAATGTTTTACAGTCAGAGCAGAGAATTAAAACATTTTGGATGCTCAGAATTATTACCAGTTTATGGACTTTAATTACAAGTAGTTTTCTTTCCTTAGCAATTCTGGTTCTTTTTGCTATCTAATATATTTGACAATTACTGCTTTTCCCTGGCCGAAGACTGGAGCACAAGGATATTTCAAGGCATCCTACCCCAAAACCTTGGAGTTTTTCCTTGTGCAACAAGGACAGGCACGGCCTCCTGTGCTACTGCACTGAAACAAGTGCATCCATTCCCAAAAGGAACAGCATAAACTCCTCCAAAATCTGACTGCCAGGCCCTGTGATGCACAGTGAACTCAATTTTTTTTTTTTCTGCCTTTACTCAAATTTACCTCTTGAACCAAACATGCAGAAGAGCTGCTGTCCAGCTGAATGGGGGCTGCTAAAATCCAAAATAATCACTGGATCCCAAATATTTATTGGCTCAGCTGCTCAACACAAAGAAGGAGGGAAAAAAATTAAAATGTCTGCTTGTTCCCAAAGAATACGGGCTTCAGATAGAGCCACTCCTAAAGAGCATCGATAGGCACTTGGAACAAATATAAAATTTTGGGTGAGATTTCAAGAGAAGGATAAATATCCAGGAGAATACAGGACTAAACTAAGTAATAAATGTCATAACTGCCTTGCAATAAGGGAAAGAATAAAAAGGGAGTAAGGGAGTAGCTGAAGGAGGACACCTGTTTCAATAATTTCATAGAAAATGGAAGAAATGATCGAAATCTTGGTTTGGGAGCCAGAAGCTCTTGGATTGGACCCAAGACCCCATGAGTCATGGCCAGGGTAAAAATGAGATGAACTACATACCTGGTAACCATCACATAATTAGACTTCAACTAGAATAATCAATCAGGGATATCAATTAATTTAAAGCCTCTGTCTTCCAGGTGCTGTACTCAAAGTATGAGGAGCCCCAAAAGAGTGTCACTTGTTGGTCACAAAAATATCAAATGATATATTTGAAATATCAAATGATATATTTGAAATATCAAATGATATATTTGAAATATCAAATGATATATTTGACTTCTTTTCTGAAGTCATTAAAAAACCATTGCCATCTTGAATTTCCAAAGACTTCCACCTGTCTTTGGTGGGGTTCTCTTCAGGGAAAAGGGATTTTTTGTGTAAGGGGAAGTTCCCACATTTTACAATAAATGCAATCAAAAAGCAAGCAGACCTCAAAATTCCCTTTTATAAGTAGTAGAATTCAAATGAGTAGAATTCAAATCAGCTCACAAGTAATTCCTGGGAATTTTAGATAAGTTAAGCATAAACTGCTGAGGGAAAAAGAGACTTCTCCAAAAAAGAATTGCTGTGTTTTCTACCCACTGGACCACAGTAGGGCAGACTCCTCCCTGCACCAATTAAAGTAACTCCAACTGGCTTCAGTGGTTTACACTGAATTTTTAATCCATGTATCTATATTAATGTCTCAGTAAGCAGCTTTTCAAGGCCTACTGCAGTACAAGTAATTTCATACATGCTACCTCAAGTAGAAATTAAAGTGAAAAAGTTTAAGCAAAACCTGACAAATCCGAACAAAAATCCCCCACGACTTCCCAAAAGCACAGTGTAAGGGAAGGAAAAAAGAGGCAATTTCAAATGCATAAACTAAAAACCACAAAAATAAACATTAACACTGCCCCCCTCCCAAAAAAAAAAAAAACAACAAAAACCCAAAAAACTCAACCAACAAAAAACCCAAAGAAACATGCCACAAAAAAAGAGAGAACAACACAAAAAATCCCAGTGGCATCTCAGAAGGCTCTGTCAGGGACCCAAAACACTCTCAGCTGGCTGATGAGCAGAGCACTCCCAGTGCTCCTTCTCCACTGCCTCCCAACTCCATGTGCATTTCCCTGCTCTCACTGGACACCTAGATTTAACAAACTGATAGAAATTTAAGACCTTTACCTTCCTCTCCAGGACAACTAAAACTGTTTAACAGGTTCAACACAGCCTGGAGGAGGAAAGGGAAATTAATTAGGCATCTTCATGCAAGGAAAACAGTGCAATGGTATGGTTTTATTTGCAATGCCATCATCTCTACTCAAAAAAAAATGAAGATATTTAAAAACAGTACACAAAACAATAACAAAATAATAAACAAATAATAACAAAATAATAAACAAATAATAACAAAATAATAAATAATAACAAAACAGTACACAAAATAATAAAATAACAAACAAATAATAACAAAATGATAAACAAATAATAACAAAACAGTACACAAAATAATAACAAAATAATTGGCACCCATAATTATAGGAGTTGCTTATCTTGAAGAAATCGTAGCAATTGACATTAAAAGTAACCTCCCACAACAAACTGCACCTCCTGATATTTCACCTCAGTTTTGACAAGAGCTGAGCAGCAGCAATGTCTTCCTGATTTTTATTTTTGCAAAGAAGTCCTTAAGATGATGGTTTAAAACTCCAGTATTACCTGTAGACAATTGAAATACCATAAAATCTTTTTGTAGACATTTAGTAATTTATGTCTACAACAAAGACAGAAGCCCTTCTCCAGGACTGTTGAGACAGCCAAGATTAAACTCTTCCTCTCCTAATGCTCTGAATTTAGGAAACTCACTCTTAGAATGGGATAGTTTAGGCAAAAAAAAAAAAAAAAGACATGCACACTCACTCCCATCAAAAAGTGCCAAACAGCATTCCACTAACTTTCCAAAAAACCCCTTCTGGAGTGAGAATATGGAAAAACTTCAGCTCTGAATTACCTGCAAGCTCACAGCTCCTGTTTTCACACACTTCTGACAATCAAACTGCATTACACACCTGCAGTGCTGCCCTTGCCATAGGGAGGCTCTCAGGTGCTTTCCACCTTGCATGGGGGCAGAGGCAGCTCCAGCAAAGCTGTGCTCAGCTGATGATACCCCACTCCCATGGCCCTCAAAAGCCTTCACAGAAACACTGCAGTGGGGCCTGCTCCAGGCTGACAAACTGGAGCTATTTCACAAGATTTTCCTCATTGTAAAAAAGAAAAAAAAAAAAATGTACTTCTGCTTGGTTGATTGGAAGCAATACCCAAAATCACAAAGCAATTGGTGTCAATGGACACTGTGGTACAGCTGCACCCATTTAAAAGAACAGCTGCTCAAGAAATAAAAGCACATTCTTTTCATCCAGCCACAAAACTTTCAGAAACATGAGTGACAAATCTGCCTAAGTGGATATTTATTAGCAACACTAAGGGCTCCTCCTTAGATCCCCAGTGTTTTGTTCCAGGCCCAAATCTTCTCTCAGCATAAAATTACTCATTTTTTGTGACTGTCCTGGCTTCTAAGAGCAGCTGCTTTTGCCAAGTATTAATAGTGATTATTTGTCCTCAGACTCATCATATTCTCAGTGCTGCCCATACACACGAGGGTGCTCTTATAAGGCCCCCCAAAAGCAGCTGCTCTTTAGAGCTGCTCCTATCCCCACCAAGGCCCAGCTTTACTGCAGGCATCTGGGTTTGTGGCAAAGGAGGAGGTTTCACTTTTTCCCATGGCCTCTGTGTCATATCCTGTTCCTCAGAGTCCTCCCATTCCCCTAAACATGACTTATCTCTCCAGCACTTCTCTTTCTCAGACTCCAGGCTGACTCTGCTGCTGACAGTGGAGCAGCATGGATGCCAGCTTTGCATGTAATTACATAAAGATTTCAAACCATGCTCCGCTGTTTCCTGGCCTTTGGTGATTCTAAGAAATAAAAACTGGAGAATTTGAGGTTTGTGGAATGTCCTGGAATGCAGGATAGGAGTGTTATGCAGAAGTACTGTTTATATTTATTTGGTACTGTAGAATTTTGTTCAAATAAACCTTGTAAGTGATAGGAGTAAGAAAGTATTTGTTTGCAAGACTGCATGCTAAAATGACTAAAATGTGTTACCAGATTAAAATGTTACAGATGCACAAGCACAAGCCAAGACTGAATTTTGCTGTCCTTAATCAAGCAAGATGACCCCAAAGCTACTGGAGGCCCAAGACAGTTTGCAAGAGGAAGAACCTGGATTTTTAACATGCTGGTGTGTGAAAGCAGGACAATAACCACCCCCTAGAGATGCTTACATCTGGGTCTGAGAGCAGATGCTACAGCAGTACAAAAGGTGGGGGCAGATTTGGTGGGTTTGGTTTGCTCCTTTTGGTGGCTTCTTTCCTTCCCTGGAAATAATCCAGGGACAGCATATGGAGAACAGGACACAGCAAAAAGGAAGGAGTGTTCCTGAGAAAAATGTTCTCAACAGATCCATGCATGGGTCAGGAAATGGACAGCTGACCCCTGCTCGGGAAAGATTTTATCAACGAAGGGATTTTTGGGTTTACAATCAACATCCTTGCAGAAGGGTGAAGGAAGGCAGCACAGCTTATCACAGCTGCTGCTTCACTTCTCAACTTTGCACAAGAGATTTGAGAAACTGCTATGGAAATGCTGGCCTTTAATGCACAAAAACCTTTTAGGGAGGATCACAGAGCAGGGGTGAGTATCTGGTAAGAAGTTCCATCTGCTGAAGCCAGTGGCTCAAGCAGCTTCCTCTGTGCAACCTGAAGCCTCTTCCAAACACACACTTTGCTCTGCTAGCCAAGAAAAGAAATACAAGATGTGCTCACATTTGGCCCCAAATGAAAGTCTAGACATTATTATGGGTTCTAGTGAATATCAGTAAAAACAAATCTTCTTCTTTCTAAACAACTCTCCCCTAAACACCTCTAAGGAACAAAGGCTAGAACAAAAATTGCCTCAGTGCTCACCCAGAAACACACAGAAATAAATTCTCTATTAGCCTGCAAAAATTAGGTGATGAAGCAGTCCCAGAGCAGGGGAACCCAAAAGCACCACTTAGGGCAGTCCTGGAAGGGAGAAGAGCAGCAGGGGAGGGCAGCACAGGTGACCAAAATCAGGGCTCAGTGCCAGTTCTGAGGTCAGCTCCGTTCTCAGCTGTGTAGGCACGCATCACTCCTTTATTGAATGGACTACTGCAATTCCACAGCAGAGCAGCAGCAGCCAGCTTCAAGAGAGTCACTCAAATTTATCCAGAACACACACACAGATTCGAGTTTATACCCTTTCTGAACTCAAGGGTGAAGTGAACAATGTGTTTTCAGCTGCATCTGAACTGCACAGACAGCACAGTTCCACATTTTCCTATTCTGAACTGACAGAAGAAGGTGCTGCTACAAATGTAAGGCCCACATTATTATTGAGCTCTGTTCAAATATTCCCCTCATTTAGACCACAGCCCTCAGAAATGGGTCTCATTTTTCTTTCCCACTCCTTTTTGAAAACCTAAGGCAGTAATTCAGACATGCAAATGTAAGAACTAGCTACATTTTCAAGTATCTTCATACCAGAAGGTACCACAGGAGGTTTCTAAACTGCTTTTCCAACAGACACATTTCTCCACTTTGAGAAGCAAACCCCTTCCACAGTGCTCCAGGTTCAGAGGGAAGAGCTGAACCCATGTTTTTCAGGTGGGATGACCTGAGGCAGTACAAGTGTTGAATTAAAACCCCAAGCCACCATACAAACTGGGCTGTCTCTAGCCCACACAAGTCCTTCTGCATCCTTAGATTGCCATGGCTACTTCTCCAGCCTCTTTGGGATCTCTCTGAAACACACACAGATCCACTCCAAATTCATTTTCTATCTTGGCTATTAAAATGAACTCCATTTCCCTACTGCAAACCTCACAATTCACCACTAAGTGCTGAGAACAGAGCCAGGAGAGATGAGCAGCATGTACACTCAGCAACAACTGGTTATCTAACTTCATTCTTCAAAAGAAGAACCCACACCCATGCAAAACAAAGTAGTTAAGAAAGAAACAGTAAAATGTATAATGCATTCAACTTCATCTTACTCTGAGTCAGTGAACAGACACGAACCACTACAGTCACTGGCCTATGTAAATTTTTTGTCTTCTCTAACAGCTCCAGGATAAAATAATCTAAGGAAACCCCACATTTTAAAAAGTACTTTCCTACACCACAGCTCTGCATAGGTAGAACTGGGATCAGTCATCCCTAGCAGTATAAAAAGGCTTTGGACTCCTATCATCATCAGTTTATCTAACACATGCTTTACAAGCAGCACTAGCAACACCCTGGTGGTTTAAAACTCCCAGTGCCAACAACATTGAATCAACAGCACATTTGGACCAGCCCATGAGCCATTTGAACCCTCTTAGGGAAGACTTCCAAGCTCTCTTTGCTACATTCACCGTTGTTTAAATTCAGCCTTCAAGGCTTTGGCACTCTGGGCACTTGGTGGAGGCTGGCACAGAGGCTGGGCACTGTCCCTGTCTGGGGAGAGGCATGCACTCCAACCTGCACCAGCCCATTCATGCATCCCAAGGACATCACCCCAGCCCCAGCTGCCAATTTTTGGTGCCACTTTACAGCAGGGCTGACTCTGTAATGGGTTTACCAAAATGCAAGTGAGAAGCTGTTAGTCACGTTCAAGACCACCAGTGTCCCCATTTGAGACCCTGTTCTCCATTATTGCTGCTACTTGACGTGCATTCCCTTTGCCCTGAGACATTCTTTCCATTGAATTTACAACAGAATGAACATAAAACAGACCTTAAAAAAAAAAAAAAGCCATTACTCTGAAATAATAAGAAACAGACAAAGCCATAGCAATTTCTGTTGGCACAGGACAAATTAGTGGAATTTAACACACAGCCTGATGAGTACCTCCCACCAAAGGCTCAACCATAGACAGATGAAAAGATCAGGAGTAGCCATTGCCAAATAAAAATTCCTCTTGGAGCTAAGAGTAATCCAGTTCCAAGGAAAGTTCCAAGCAAAGACTAAAAGCATTGCAATGCTAGCAGAGCTCCCTGCTTTTTCAGTAAGTCAGGAATTAGAAACTTGTTTGCTCTATGAAGAGGAATGCATAACACGCTCGACCATGACAGGGAAGAACTGGAACAGATCACACCCTATGTCCTTTCCAGATGTAAGAGTTTTAAGATGACTGGGTCCTGAAAGCAGGATGAGCCAGATGGTTTTTCATTAGCCCATTATCCTGCCCTTGTGAGTTCCTCTTTGCTTCCCAATCAAGTGCACTTTCAGCTTCCAAACACTCTCAATCTCAAATGAAACATGGTCTCAGGAAACAGTACGTTATTTCAGAGTGAAAAGTTTGATGTAAAATGCAGTTGACACAGGATAATATTTGAAGTGATCAATTAATCAGGTCAGCATTCTGAAATGCCCAATTATATGGTTAACATAAGCATGCTGAGAGCTCAAAAGCTGAGCTGGATGAGTAACAAAATTCTCTGGCTTTGTGGTTCAGTAAAAATGAAGAAGGGAAGTGGGGAGAGCAGGAATTGTCTTAGGCCAAGAAACAGCAACACTTCAAAGCAACCCCAAGAGCAGGTTCTTCTCAAAATGAAGCTTTATGTCATTTTTGGCTAACATATATTTCTATGAATCTTTTAAAAGTGAAACATAATTTAACATTTCAAAACAAGTGACAAATTCTGTTTTGAAATCAGGTCTGACAAGTTCTTTACCTAGCTCATTTGGTATTTCTAGAGTTCATCCTATTGTTGTCTTTAATTCCTTGGCTAAAAATGTTCAAATCATGTTAGTTCTCCTCAATTCCTTAAATATTTGTGACGGGGACACAGAAGGGACATGGCACTCCACTAACCAAACTTTTCTCTGCACACGTCAGCTTCAGATGCCACTGAAGCTTTAAAGACTTCAGTCCCAGATGATGCCCACACAGCTGCTGATGCCAACATACAAAACCCAGGGGAACATGAAAAGACAGTTTATCCTGAGTTTCAAAATGACTTCTCTCAAAAGTGCTGCACAGTGAAACTACTGAGAGGGAAGCTCAAAAAAACCCACATGAATCTTTAATTAAAATATTTTTTAAGCATACAGTAACTGAGGTTGGAAGGGACCTTTGAAGTCCATCTGGTCCAACTCCACCCAAAGCACAGCCAACTTAGTAACTTCATGTTTCTCATGCTTTTTCAAAGAGACAACAAGAATAAGCACAACCACAATGATTTAGAAAGGGATATCAAAAGTCTTTGTGACTTCGATAAAAACAGAGCGTGCAAGTCAACCAAATTAAACCAAAGAAAAAAGGAATAAAATGCAAGCACCCACAAGTGCTTTCTAGGTTATAGAAAGTGATGGTGATTTAACACTCCCCTTTACAAAACACACAAGTCCAAGAGGAGGCACGATATGAAACCTAGACAGGAACTAAATGGTGGCAGATGAATGAAGGCACCTCAAAATTACTCTTTTCTCTTAATGCATTTTTTCCTTTCCACTGGTGCCCAAAATGCAGACACTCAACACCATTCTTTGTAAATTCATGATAAATTAAACCAGAAAAGGGAATGTCTTTAAATGCTGTTTCTCCATGGTTAGACTTTGTGGATGTCATACTTCTGGCATGGGCAGGTCCCTGAACAGTTCATTGCTGTTTCAGTTCAGGGTCCCTCGCCCAGATGGGATCAGATGTCTAAGAGGATGGTCCAAGAGCTCCCTGACAAGCAGGTATTTCCACATCTCCTTAGTCTCTGGGAGGGTCTCTTCCTAAGCCCTAGAATTTGGATGTGGTTCTCAAGAATGCTGTATCTTACTCATTTCCAACCACTTTTGCTTTTCTCTCTCTTAAAAAAAAAAAAAAAAAAAAATACAAAGACCCCCCAAAATCCAACAACTCCTAAACTTTTTTTTTCTTGTAAAACCCAGACCACCATCATTGAGAGAGGCCAAGAAGCTCACACATAACATGGTAAATTTATCTGTACATTTTAACTTTTTAATGTCAACAAAGGTACAAACAGGCTGAGATCTAAGATGCACAAACCCTTTGTTCAGGGCACCCATGAGAAAATCAGAGTCCTCCTGGGTGACCTTTCACAAGAATCTCAAGTGCAATCCCTTTATGCAGGGTGAGGTGACTGAGCAGGAGGATGAGGTTAAGTCAGCCAGCCAAGACTCTTCTGTAATCAGGAGGGAGTGCCAGGGAACCCCTGAAGGGAATTCCCACTGGTGTCAAACAAGGAGAGAACTGAGAGGGAAAGGAAGTGGAGGAGAGTAATGAAAGGGTTCTGAAGGGGATTTAGGAAAAGAGCACAAGCACTTTCCTTGCAGCCTTCTAAGGCCTTTAAAAGCAACACTATTAAAACACATAAATTGAAGGAGCCCTGAGAGCAAAGAGAACACAGCCCTTGGGAAATGGTAAGGCTAGAGCTCAAGAACAGTTCTTTCTGAAGAATTCTCTGTCAGGTGAGAGACAGAGATATATTTCATCAAAAACAAACAATACTCACTGTGTATTTTCATATTCTGTACAACTTGAGACTGAACTGTTAAATCCTTATTCCCAGTGTAATTAATTTTAGATACTGGAGGGAAAAACCCACTGTCTTTGAACATGAATGGCAGCAGGGTGCACTTAAAACTCTCTCCTTTTCAAACATATCTTTACACTTGACTTAAAAATGTAGAATGGGAGCATAATACCCCATTCAGTGCTAGCAGCACTATGAATGAAAGGCTCTCTGCACATCTGTTCAGTGATATTTAATGCATGGCCTAATGAGCACTGGCATTTCCCACTCACAGATTTGTAGGGATTACACATGGGCCACAGCTCTGCTGACAGATCCTTGCTCCTCTGGAAGGGCTCTGCCCACTCCTCCAGGCTTTGGTTTAATTCCTCACAGAAATCAGCACGTGCTTGCAACTCTGGCTAGTCACACTCAGCCAATGGCATTGCATGCACGTTGTCCAAACACCTTGGAACATCAAAAGGCACTGCCCAAACTGGCCCTTGCTAGGAGAGAAGGGAATGACAGGGAAACACAGGAAGCAGAAACACTGGGGGTTTTTCACAGAGCTGGTGTTCAGGAGGCATTATCATAAAGTGTACACAGCCATGTCCACAGTCTCTTCCCAGCCCTTTAACTCACTGGAGAGTTAAAGCAGCAATTACAGAAAACAGCAAGGAAGTTCAGAAGACACTCTCCTTATTACATAAAAACCCAGAAAAAACAAAAACCTTGATTTTTTTTTTTTTTACAGTTCTGGACTTGGAAATGCAAAGCACCTAAGTGAATTTTGATTTGCACATGAAAGCACACTCACTCCCCACTTAATCTCTTAAAATCCAGTAGGGAAAGTTGTTTTACTTCAGGGTAGTAAAAGGACAAGCAATAGAGCAAACTTTTCAAGGCTTATTCCTTGCATTTGAATATTCATGGGGATGAAAAGATCTGAAATTTGTGCAACATTAGTCACAGTGAAGAGGTCCAACACAATGACAACGCAAGAGCTAACACAACATCTGCCTGGAAAGAAACCTGACCCAGCCTAAGGAATATCTTGGTTTGTAAAGCTCCCTGTGGACTTCATCCAAGATGCTCTGTGGATCTGCTCTCTCTCTGGTCCCTGCTGCAGACTTGCACTCCTCTCAAGCTGGCTGCCTTCTCAGCTCTCTGCATAACCTCAGTGCTGCCTGAGCCAGCTGCTCTGCAGCTCCTGGGCCTGGAGTCATCTCCCATCTGCACCTGCAGAGCCTTCCTCCTCCCTCATCCTCCCCCTCTCCACTGCATGAATGGCATCCCACAGCCTAGCAGTGCTGAAACACAATTCAAACCAAATAAAAAAAAGAGAAAAAAAACTTTGAAAATAAAGCCATTGGAAACAAGGTGGTGTTATCCACACACATGATGATGATGGAACAGGAAACACAGCGGGATGAAAGCAGGAGCAAATGCAACTTTCAGGATGAGGAAAAGCTGAGCAATGAGGCAGCTCAAATGAACTGCACCAACCCACATTGCTCACTGCTTGTCATCCTGCTTGGCCCTCTTCTCTTCCAGAAAAGGCCCTCAGAACCTTTCACTGGATAAACTCACCACTTAAATATCAGAAAACTCTTCTGTGTACTTAATGCAAGTGACTTTTGGGTGGTGACTGGCTGCTGGAACAGCCATCCTGGCTACAAAGCCACGCTGCTCCTTGCCCCCATTCCCAAGTGATGGCACTGTCACCTGACACCTCTGCCACCCACATTTGCTGCTCCCTGACTAAATGCAGATCAATTCCTGGGCACCACATGGGCAATGGGGAGCAGCCTGCCCTCCAAAGGGAGATAACAACCCTGGAGCACATGAAATAAAGCACTGAAATGCATGAAATAATAGTGGTCATCTGACAGTGGGGAAGAACAAGCTGTAAAAGTGAGGGGTACAAAGACAACTCAGCAAAGACTGAGGAGCCCAGCTGAGATATCAGACCCTGTACATAACAAAGAGAAAAATAATGGAAAATTCTGATTAACATCCCCCCACCTGTGGCTACTTGTAGAAGACCTGTGTTTCCCTGCTGTCAATGTGCTTTTCACTACACAGCATTACAGGTTAATAAAAACCTGCCTTCCAGAAAATACCTAATTATGAAATTAATTATTCTTAACTATCTTTTCATAATTATTCTAATTATGAAAATATTTCATACACCCAACCTTAGTGAGAACAATAGATTTTAACAAATTAAGTTTGAATTCACAAAACTCACACCAATGAATTCAATTGTAGCCTTTGGTTTACTCCAAGCCACCAGGTATGGAAAACACGGCAGAAACCTTAAATATTTGGTGCCGGGGCTCTGCACATTTTGTAAGCAGCAGACATTTCCATAAACCTGTTAACCTCTTGAGACAAAGGGTCCCTTATGGCATGTAGGAAGCCTTTCCAATCTGTTTGTTTTTTTTTTCTTTCAAATTAATTTTTTGCAAGAACTCACAAAATGAAAGAAAGTGATATATCAATCTTTTCCCATTACCCTTGGTGGTGATCAGGACACATTAAAAGATGTTTTGCTTCACAGAGGTTGAGCAATGGGATGCCTTACAAGGACAGGGAAAATATCAAGTCACTCATATCTAAAAGGCCAAAATAAATTCCACAGTTGCAGCAGTAAAATCTAAGAAATTGAAAAATACAAACACTCGCTGAATATTTCAAACAAAGGAAATGGAAAAAAAAAATTAAATTAAAATACGCTCTGGAAAGCAAATGGGAACAACAACAATCCAAATACTAGATGGAACATTTTAATATTATTCATCCTATTCCAATTGCTAACACTACATTTAAACATGTTTTTCAGACAATCTACAACTTCCCGTTGGTTTTCCTCTACAAAAAACATCTTGCTCGTGTCAAGACCCAAAGTTTCAGACAAAAGAGAGAGAAGTGGAGTTTTATGAAAAAAGAAGAGAAATACAAAAGAAACACCCCCACACCACTTTTAACATGAGCAGCAAAGAGATTCAGCTCTCACTGAAAGGCTTCACCTTCGACCATCTGTGCCTTAACTGCTCTTATTCTTTAGTCATATATCACTTATTGCTCCACGCTGTGAGGAGAGGGGAGGGGGCCTGGGGAAATGACAGTAAGCAGAGCACTTGCTCATTTAAATAACTCCCAGAAACGTTCTTATCTACCGAGCAAACATTCCAGTGTTTTAATTAAGCCAAGCAGACAGAGCTCGAATGACCATGGATACAGCAATTTATGAGCAACTCTCAGCAGTGCAGGATGCACTTTTGCTCCTGAGGCCAAGCTTGCCTTTGAGTCGTTTTTCCCCCCTTTAAGTTAGGATAGATGGGGGAAAACATTCTGGAAAGTAAGCTGCATGGAGGTTCCTTAACCTACTTTGTTACCTCCTCTATAATTCAATGTTTCCAGCATGCAGCTGAGTAGATAAATCACTAGTACAACTTGGTGGTCTGGGATGGTTTTTTTATGGGTTTTGTTTGTTTGGTTTATTTTGGGTTTTTTGCTTGGTTTTTGTTTGTTTGGTTTGGGTTTTTTGGTTTTGTGTCTGGTTTTTGTTTTTTTTTTTTCCCTTAAATCTGCTGTTAGGGAAGCAGAGCACTGAGTAGTAGAAATTTCAAAGACCCGTCCAGAATGACCCACAACTGCTGAAAAGAAAGGGTTAAGAGCACAGCAATGATTGTGCAGTGCTTTGGCAGGAAGCTGGAGACCAGACTGAGCTGCAGGGGTGTCCCTGACACAGATCTGCACAGCCACAAACTTCCCAGTGCCTTTGAACACACACCACCAGGCTTTTGTAGCAAGAGGAGTCACACTGGCTTGTGTGCTCAGCATCTGTCACTGCTCCCCTTCCAGTGCTGGAATTGCACATGAGTGCAAAAGGCAAAGCTCAGAGGGGCCATCAAGCAGCTCTATTAGAGCTGATGTTGTTCCTGTTGATTTAAGAGAAAAGGTTTATCTCCAGAGAGTACAAAAGGAATCACACATCCTTGGTCACAACACCTGGAGTCTCAAGTCAAACTGAGTCAATCAGCAAGGCATTACCAAATACAAATGGAGGTGAGTGCATCTTAAACCAAATATTTCTCCATGTTATGGAAAACCAAATTAACAGGCGTTCTGGAACATGAGCAGAGAGCTGGAGGTGAAAAGAGGTTCCATCAAGACTGCAGTCATGCAGAAGTGGAGCAATGCTTTTAAATGACTGAATAAGGAAATGTCACAAGTCTAGTCATAAAATATTTTTTTTCACATAACCTTCCAAGTGATCTGTTCTTCATAATATAGAGAAATGGAAGAATTTTCCACTGCAGAAGATCCTGTGAACATACTTCAGAAATTTACTTCAGCAAGAAACCAGGACAGGACAGACAGGTTCTTCCTTTCATTATTTGATGGCATAATTCTTTCCCCCTTCAAAGCAGCAAATACACTTTTCCAAAACCCCTCTATTAAATCACAAAACCATCCTGGAATACTTGGTTTCTTAGATATATGTCTGCTCTCCCACATCAGCATAACAATTTCAGTTGAAACCAGTGCAGACAAGCTTTAGCAAATTCATGCCTTGCAGTTGTCTTTACCTTATCACCAGTCACATAAATAACTGAGGCTTTTATTTCAAAACAGATCCTAAATACTTCAATAAGTCAAACAAAAACGTATAGGAAATCATTCACTAAATACAGCCCAATTTAAAACCCACAGCTCTACACAAATTTCACTGTGAATACTTCAAAAGCATCAAAACACAGTAGAACCAGGTGTCTGTGTACATCCAAAAAAGAGGACAAAAAGGAGCCCAAAAAAGTACAGAATTATCTGGAAAACCAAGACTGTGACCCATGAAGATAATCCATGTTTAGGTTTAAAGTTTGGGAATCAAGAATAAGGACCCAAACTCCTTGCATTAACATCTAGGACTGCAGAAAATTTCAGGAGGGGGAACAGACCTCAGCCACAAACAAATCACACATGGACACTGCACAGGTTTTTTCTGAGTCTGTAAACTGAGGTTAATATGCAAAAGAGCTGTTAAATATTCTCTCAGTGTTGTTTCTCATTTTGTAGTGGCCCTTGATTTTAAATTCATCTATCCTTTTTTTAACCTCCTACACTTATGTGTTCATATATTCCCCATTCTCAAGAACTCAAGAGAAAAATCAAGCAGGAATGTAATTATTAAAATCCCCCTGAGCTGGAACAAACCTGATTTCCCCCAGCTGTGTTCTGCAGACACCGAGAGTGAAGATACACACACATTTCTCCTAAAAATTTGGAGGGTAAAGAACCCATCATTAGTTTCTGGTGTAGTATTCATGCCTCTCTCCATTCTTAGGTTGAAAAGCCTCAACCTAAGAGGCTTTTGAAATCTTTTTCTCCATGAAAATGAAAGAACTGTGCTGTTATGAGCCAGATGTGATGAGAAAGGGAGTAAAGACTTGGTGTTTTTGTTAAGGTGATGCATTCCATGAGGACAAGTGCAAACCTCAAGCTTGCAGAGCTGCTGGGGCATTGCCCCTCTCTCATCCTTGAGATGCAGGATGCCCCTCCCAGGACACAGAACAACCCAGTCCCAGCCAAACCAAACCTTCCAGAGCCAAAAGCTCCCCATTTATATCCTAAATGATATGTGAAGATTTTACAGTGTAACTCCCAAGGTCAGAGCAGAAGCTGGAACACTTCATTGCAGAGTCCCAAAGACAGGATAACTTCATTTCCCCTGCCACCACAACAAACACCTAGTTTTGATTTTATCTTCTTTTCTAAACTGGACTTTTCTGGAATTTGGTTCATCAAATATGGGAAGTGCCACAAGGGAGACTACGCTGGTTTTGCAAAAAGAGAAGAGTAATAAAAATTGTACATTCCCCAAAATAAAAATAATTTCAGAAATAAATAATGAAAACCTTTATCTTTAAACAACTCATCTTTAAAGCAATACCCCATTAATTAACATAACCCATAAACACAACTATGAAAAAAAGCTTATAAAAATAAGAAAGATTTCATAATGAATTTCCCCAAACAAGTACTATTCATAAAAATTAAAAACTATTTTCTTATAAAGAAGTCTCCATAACATTAACAAAAAAAAACTTCTCTCACAAAATAAATTAAAAAATACCCCTCTTTTAGAAGTAGTAAACTAACTAAAATTTTAAGTTCTATTTCTTTACATTATCAGTAAAAAAGAAAAACATATAAAAAGAAAAGTATACTAAAGGTTTTATTCTGACTCTTATTACTCTTTCTTTTAATTACTATCAATAAATTTTTCTTTACACCCTTTTAAAGTTTTGAGCCTGCTTTACTTTTCTCCCAGTCCTGCCTCACAACAGAAAATGAATAAATACACTAGTAATTGCCCAACACTAAACCCATCACACTCATTAATACATTAGCCAAAAAATCTCAAATTAACAAACCAAAACCACCTGAGAGAGGAAAGAGAATCACTTCTGTGAGGAAGGGGTCACTTATCTCAGCTCTCTAGAGAAGGAGGTGTACAGGACCTAAATAAATGGCCTGCTCACTACAAATGGCTTTGAAAAGATCTGCAGGTGCCAAATAATTTCTGTAACAACCCTCAAGATCACCACCTTAGCTTAGGACCTGACTTGGAACCTCCTCCTAAAATCCAATCAACCCGATTCATTCCTGAGTGCCGCGAGGAGAACTGAAGTTTGTTTGCTTTAATGCAGCAAGGGTTCTTTTTGTCTTTGTTTCCACTAAGGTAAATATGCACTTCAGCGACTTGTAACTGTGCTGTGGAAATCTCATTTCTCTGTCTCAGGTGTGAGATGGATCACTTTGTGTACCAAGCCCTTCACCCTGATGAAGAAGTCAGTTGGCATCAGCCTATTCAGCAAAGGCAGCCCTTACTGAGGCCAGCACATCAAACACCAGTTCTCCTGAAAACCTGAACCAAAAATGAGCTTGCTGAGTGCTTCTGATTAGGGGGAAGGGAAAAAAAAACAGAAAAAGAAAAGGCAAGGGTGCAACAACAACAACAACTCATCCTTCATGTCATTCCCCCCCAGAACATGCTCAGATTTTCAGAGTGATTTGTTTACAAACAGCTACAAGGAGAGGAAAAGAAGCCCACCCTGGCGCTCGGACAGCCAGGTTGGTGTCTGCTCAGAGCAGCGTGCAGTCTGCAAAGGCTGCATTGCATAACAGCACAGGGCTGAGCACCGGACAGAAGGGTGGGACTGGGAGCTCACAGGGACTATCTGGACATCATCTGAGAAAAGAAAAGTTCAAGCAGGCCTTTTCAAGAGGCCTCCAGACTCTGTCAGCCCCTGGCACAGCCGCTGCTTTATCCAGCCCGAACCAGAGCGACGCGCTGGTCGCGTTTTTGCATTTCATTTTTTTTCCCTGGGAAGCGAGCAGATCAGTCTGGCACACGGATTCATGGTGTTACTACACTGGCTTTCCTCAGCTGGAACATTCCTTCTGCAGCCCAGGAAGGCCTATTAAAACAAGCACATCACGAGAACCATCTGTGCTGTGCAGAGAGGAGGGAATGGGGAGCTGCAGTGGGTTTCTCTCTGGCTGCACGGTGCTGGCTCCTTCCTGCCTCTGTTATGCTGAGAGCTACATCTGATATACAACATTTCCTCTGTTTAGTTAAACTTCCAGTTGCAAAGGAATATGAACTAGACCTGGGGTCACGTGGGACAAAAGACAGCATCTCCCAGTGCGCTGGGAGAAAGGAACACCATCTTTCTCTTCCCAACAAAACCTTCATCAGCTGGGGTTTTTTAGGTCACATTATCTTCTTCCACTTGAGCTGATATCCTTCCTTTAGGCTAAAAGCTACTATGCTGATGAATATATATATATATATATATTTACATAAAGAACTTTGTCGCTGGTCTTATAAGAGAAAAGTTGCATTTTCCATGAAAATTCACTCCTTACAAATTCACTCCTTACATACACTTCCTCACATTCACTCCTTCCTGCTTTCAAATTTTGTGAAAATAACATTGTACTGAATTTTCACTGACACCAGCAGAATGTTTGTCTGCCCCCTGAGCAAATGATTTACTCCTCCACTAGCATCAAAGCAGAGGAAGAGTAGGATGCAATTAAGCAATTAAACACACAATGAGGTGATGTGATCTACACCCTTACATGAAAGTGAGCGAAAATGGAAAAGAATAAGCTCTCATAAAAGTGTCTTTCAAGAGCAGCATGTTTTTGCTTTGAGATAGGCATCTAATTCCCTGTGCCTCATCAGGAGGAAACACTACTTGTCATCAAAGGAAGTTATTGTTTCCAGTTAATTAATTACTGTGACATGCCTTGGGATCTTGGAATGCAACACATCCTTGCTGTTACACGATGCTGAGGTCTCCTCAATCTGTTAAATATTTCTATTAATGGGGATAACCCAAGTGTGTTGTGACGTTTACTTCGAGCGTATTCCCTCTAAGCCATTTCACAATCTTCCTCCAATCCTGCAAAGTTTGGCTTGAAAAAATCTGCAGAAACAGCTATAAAAATATCGACCCTTATTGATCTTCAAAATATCCACATTGCACAAATGTTTTCACAATGCCTCCTTACTGCAAACAGCTCCTGACTTAGTGCAGCAATGAGCTGCACGTGAGTGTAACAGGCTTTACAAATTTGGGATGCCAAGGGGTCCCAGCCATTAAGACCAACAGGATTCATTCCCTTCTGTATTAAAAGACAGGCAATAAAGATCCACATTTTTTACTTAAAACCAAACAACATCACAGAAGATGCCCTTTTTTTCTGGCAGGAATGTGGAAATCACAGGAGAAGAGTGCATATTATATGCTGCAATCCTCTCCTAAGACATACAGACTGTCTCACCGACCTCTAAAATTTCAGGTTTTCTTTAATAATCATCTTTCTCTACCTCAGGGTTTGTAAATAGGTTTTATAACCTCTCTTTTAAGAACAAAGGGAGCTTAAACCAAAAGAAAACAATGTTTGTCATTGCTAAGTGGTGCAAGACACACAGAAATATAATTTATGGCAACCAAAAAGATGAACTCAATCAACATATACATATATGGCAAACACTCAGCTTTGGAGATACAGCATGCCAAGGGTTTCAGAAATAAAGAAAAACAACATATTTCTGTTCACATATACATAAAATTTCTCTTGTGCCTTACGTATTCACCAACAGAACAAATTGAAATTTGATTGCTAGAACCACACAGCAGCAAAGAGTACCCTAGTCAGACCCTAGCATAAAACCACAAATAAAAACCAGTCCTTTGCCAAAGGCTGCCTGAAACCAGGAGGAGGCTAAACCTTTCCATTCAGCAAAGATGAAACAGGAGGAGCTCTGTTGTGGCTGTCAGAGTGGAGCACGTTTCACAGCCAGGCACTCAGAGCTGCCCTTGCAGAGCTTCCCAGCCCCATTCCAACAGGCTTGGCTCCTCCCTGCAGCCCTGGATTTCTGGGCACAACAGGAGCCTGCTGCCCAAGGAACATCCCAACCAAAATCCCTGTCAGGGAGAGAACGGAAAGCAGCAGCTCTGCAAGTCACCGAGATGGATAGCTACAAGTTTAGAAATCAATTTAACCCTTCAAAGTGGCAAGATAATATATCAACCACCTGTGACAAAAGCACACGTACACAACCTAGTTCAAAAGCCAGTAACAGGGTAATGAGGATGTCAGAAAGCAGTCCTGGAACAAACACAGTGCTGCCACCAAAGCCTTACTGTAACTATATAAAAAAGCACATTAACTATATAAAAAAGCACATTATAAATAGGCAAAACCTACTGAATTGAAACCTGCTTTCAATCCAGTGTTTAGCTTTGTCTCTATCTGGAGGTTCCTTCCACTCAATTGTCTCTATCTGTTCCATTTAATTCCTTCTATTTCTTAAGGACACCAGTGCTGTCACCAAAGCCTTGCTGTAACTATATAAAAAAGCACATTATAAATAGGCAATCCAAATGTTTCACTTTCTTTCAGTTCAGAGTTTACCTTTGTCCCTATCTATACCATTCAATTGTTTGTATTTCTGAAGCACACCAGACATACAACATGGGGATAGTTATACAGGCCTGGCTTGTGCTGTCACTATTCTTCCTGTATTGTAGTGCAGTGCACATCTCAGCAGAGTAATGAAGAATTGGTATTGAAAGAACTATTCTGTTCACTTTAATGAAGAACATGGTGGTCAAGCTTACATAAACAAACTCATTTTCTGCTTACTGGCACAAAAATTGACTTTTTTTTTAATATCTGCCCAAAGATAAAAATTACTGCCAAAATACAAGAAAGCAGAGCGACTTTAAAATGTTCTTCAAAAAAAATCCAGTTGGATTTAGCTCTCCAAAGTACCTTCTAGCTCTACAATAGAAATTCCTTATGCACATTTCTTATTTCTCAGGTTTTCCCAAAGGTGACCTGCTACAAGCTTGCTTAGTTAGCAGGCACTGATGTAGAAGTCCCATTGTTTATAGCAAAGGCACAAAGTGAAGAACAGCACTTCTGACTCTAAGGAAATTGCATTTTAACCAGACTAGTAAGTCAAAAAGCTAAAACAACGAGCTGTTGATGCCTCTTTCAAAAAAAAGTGCTTTTTCTGAATTTGTTTTAACACAGAATGGTTTAAAATGTCCTCACATGCCCAAAAGAAGGTAGGAGTGTAATGTGATACCGTTGTCTCATGTAACACAGGCTGTGACCTCAGAACATGAGTATGCCACTTAATGGCTGCAGATCTGGATCCTCACAAAAACCAGACCCACTCACTTACCCAAACTTTCCCTGCTCTATTTCTAATAATGTTTAAGGGCATAAACTATTTTTTGATATTTTTTGAAAGCATTTGGATTATTTTCCATTCCTCAGGACAGGAAAAAAAAAAACAAAAAAAACCACAAAGAAGGCATAAAATATTGAAATCCAGTATTCAGAGCCTATGAGAAAAATAGAACAGGTTATAGCAGGAACCTGCATTTCTTGGCCTTTTTTTGTTATAACAAAGAACTATATTCCAGTTGATTTAGGATACACAAAATACCAGGACTTGGGGTATTTCTTTAAGCTATATCTTCCAGAGCAGAACAGAAAGTCAATGTGCTCATGACTAAGAAAACTTAGTAATGAATCAATGTGTAAACCTTGTTTCAAAGGATAAAAACACTGAAATTAAGAATCAGCAAGTTCCTGTATATTTGGCCCTACTTGCCTAAGGCAAAGTATCAAGTGCCATTGTTTTGAGCAAAATATTCAGTAATTCATATCAATTAATTCTGCAACTACCTTGTTATAGATTGTTATCATTTTTCCTGAATATTGCATTCCATGATGGAATTTCTGTTATAAGAACAAAGATCATACATTTGAAGCCAGTATCTTCAGAAGGGATGAAAGTAAAATGCTATAAACAACTAATTAATGGAACTCTTCCCTGCTTTGAGGAAATTCATGTTATTCCTTTGAGCAAAGTATGGAAAAGAATCTGGGTGATATGGCCCAAATGTGAAACCTGCAGGTGCTAAACCTCCTATTTATAGAGGTTTTCTGAATGCTCACAGTCTTGGTTAGAGAAACAGCATGCACCTCCAAAACATCCCCAGCTGGACCTGCAGCATATTCAATTTAAGAATCATTAGAGTTAAGCAAGCCAGCTCTCATGAATGCTGAGCACCCACAGTACTCATCAGCTCTTCTGCAAGCCACAGTGAGGCAGAGTGAAGAACAAAGATGGATGCAGCCACTAGTTCCTCAATGACACGTATTTTCTTCCATGGAAAAAATTCCCACTCACTTCGGGAACTCCTAACCCTTGGATCAGTTCTTTCTGCAGTCTGTCAGCTCTCCTTCCCACCCTGCCAACATCTATGCAGAGCCACAAAGAAACTATGATGACCTCGATGAAAGGATTCAGCCTTTCCTCCTGGAAAGGATTTCAGGCTCTCCTCAACTCCTAGGCATGACAGAAACAGCAAGAGGCAAGCCCCAGACACAAGGGCCACAGGCAAAGTCCGTGCTCAGTCACCAAACACTTTGGTGCCACCAGGGTAGCAACAGGCAGAGCCTGCTGGCATCCTGCAGGGATAACATGTGGCCCAAGGAACACACCTGCTGTGTGGGAGTATATAAACCCAAGCCAATTTCAGGCTTGTTACAAAAACTAGAACAACCAAGACATAACCAAAAAAAAAAAAAACCAACCAAAAAAAAAAAAAACCCCAAAAAAAAAACAAAACCAAAAAACAAACAAACAAAACCCCAAAACAAACAAACAAAAAA
>JAYDZK010000056.1:70033876-70044266 GCA_034509185.1 Euphonia xanthogaster | reverse complement strand
GGATTCTGAATCTGGCTGTGAGTTGTTTTGTATCACTGCATTGTTTATTTTTATTTTCTTCCCTAATAAAGAACTGTTATTCCTAGTCCCATATCTTTGCCTGAAAGCCCCTTAATTTCAAAATTATAACAATTTGGAGAGAGAGGGTTTATATTTTTCATTTCAGGGGAGGCTCCTGCCTTCCTTGGCAAACACCTGTCTGTTCAAACCAAGACACAGATGTCAAGGGGAAATACAAGAAAAAAGCATTCTTACTGAAACACCTTCATTATGAAGTCCTCACAAAAAGAGGCCTCGGAGTGATTTAACCTCTTGCTCAGAGAAATGCCAACAATTTACTGGGAACCTGAGTGTTTCTGCTGGATTCTGGAGCAGCCAGTGCACAGGAAGGGTTGGAAACCACAGATCTCTTTCTCAGCTCAGTGAGGAGACCCCCTAGCACACAACTATAAGGCACCCATCAGCCATCCCCTTCTCAGGGGGATACCAAAAAATCCCATCAGCTACACTGCACTCACATGAGCATATTTGTGTTCTGAGTGCATAAAAGAAAAGCTAATATCATGATTTCCTCACGAAAATTCACTTTGAAGACTACTTTACCATAAACTCATTGGTCTTGTGTAATATCTACCACACCCTTCAATAAAACTTCCCAAGAACAACCACAGCACAAAGAAAATTAAACAGCCCCTTCAAATTCACCATGGTCTATCTGTGAGTCACTCCTAAGAGTAAGCATATTTTTACTGAAATCAGGATATCTTACCATTCTGAATCAATGTGATATTTTCATTATTTTGAACCCCACTGCCATCCTGCAATGAAGCACTGCTTTCAGATGCAAAAAAAATCCTGTGTTCTTGAGCATGGTCACAGTGTTTAATAAAAAAGGGTAAGTGGGAAAGCTTTGTGACCTAGAAAGGAGATGTACTGTATGAATGATGCACCCAGCCCAGAGAGTGAGACGTCATTATTCTATTTATATCTATAGGCAGAGGAAAAATGAGTCCAGTAAAAAGATGAAATACTCCATGTACTGCAGGAATTTTTATTTATGCGAACAGATTTTAAAAAACCCCAAAAGACCAAAAAAACCCAGACACAAAGCCAAACATCCTTGTGGTAAAAAGAAAAAATAATCAGTTTTAAAATGATCAAATCTCAGTCTTGGCCAATTTGTTCTCTTGTGTATTTAGCTTGCCACATCTCCAGTTGCCTGACACAAAGCAAAAGTATTTCAAATCCGTGGTTTATAAGTAGGCTATCAAACCCATTTAAAAATTGTGTTCAACACTTACCAGCAATTTCACAAGACACTTAGAAATGCAGGGGGGGTTTTACAGCTTTTCTTCAATAAACACCTATTTTCTTTCCTCTCCTGTGGCCGCACAGTGCCAGGGGCATGTCACGCCAAACAGAGGTGTCAGACCAAACCACCACTCCAGGCAATTTATGGAATTAAGTTTGCAGAAGACAATGCAGATTCCACACCCGTGATTTTATTTCAATTCAGATTAGATAAAGTGCAAGAAGGGAGGAAAGGATGAGCCATCCTTCCCAGGAAATCACAGTGTAGGGCAGTTTCAGTGTCCATACATCCTGCTGTAACCTCTCAGGTGCTTTTCCCTTCATATTCCCCTTGTGTTGTCTGATCATCAAACAGCATCAACACTGAGAGAGGAAGAGCTCCCTGAATTTATTACAAAAATGAATCACTGGAGTCCATTTGTAAGAAGTAACTGCCACCATAACAGGCATCTCTCTCTTATCCTGCTCTTCATTCAAACCTTAATTCACCCAAGTAAAAATCTGAGTGAACTGCCCCTCCCATTTTCATAACAGTCTGAGAAATCACTGGCAAGCACAGGAGAGCTCAGGGACCCACTCCAACACATTTAACCCAGATACAGAGTGCTAAGGGAGCTAGTTCAGCACTGTCAGGGAAGGAAGGGAAGGAAGGGGGGAAGAAGGAAGGGAAGAAAGAACCCCAAAAAACAGAAAAGAAAAAAGAACAAAAAAAAAAAAAACAAAGAGCAAAAAAGAAATAAAAGGAAACAGGAGAAAAAAAAGAAGGAAAAGGAAACAGGAGAAAAAATAAAGAAAAAAGGAAAAAGGAAAAGAAAAAAAGAAAAAAAAGAAAAAAGAACAAAGAAAAAAAAGAAAAAAGAAGAAAAAAGGAAGAAGGAAGGAGGAGGAAAAAAAAAAAAAACAAAAAGGAAAAAAAGAAAAAAAGAAAAAACCAAAAAAGAAAAAACCCAGGCAAAGTCAATTACCAGTTCTGCCTTTTTGAGCCTCTGGTTCTAACAGCTGTAGCTCACAGACTCCCTCACATCACATGTTTATATGACAGCCCTTGCACGGATTTTAGTCATGGAAAAACCAGAACCTTTGATGGCCATTTTAGCTGTCATCAAAACAAGCAGAACCTTGTCTGCTTCCATTCTGCATTTCCTCCTCTGTGCTCCCCAGGGACTCCCAGCAGGCTCTGGAGATCCACTCTCAGCCTGCCTTTCCCAGAGCCCTTCTGACTGGCAATAAAATGGGAAGCTGCCCTGGTTTTTGGAAGAAGCTTTCAGACACACACCTGCAAGACACCCCCCCTCCTCTCAGCAGGTTCTCTTGGCAGGACAAAGCTGACACAAGCAGGGAGCAGGTCCAAGCCCTGGGAAGAAGGGATCCTCCAGTGACCTGCTGAAACACGACCAGTCACAAAGGAGTAACTCCCCCAGTACTGAGTTGTAATAAACCCCAGACCAATCTTACAGCAGCTGACTCTAGTCCTACCCTCATTAAGCTAACCAACATCAACCCTTCCAATCAACTGCAGGAACACACACCTGACCAAAGGAGTTAAATACCCAACTTCATAAGCTTCCAAGAGTACCAAAACCTGCTCTCCATCGGCTTTCCTCACCCTGATTTGCCTGCATTTTTGAGTGGAAGCTGTTGTGTGGCTGCAGAATCCCAGCTGGGGGCTGCCAGTCCTGGACCCAGCCGTGTGCTCTGCTCAGCTTGCTGGGAAGTGTTTGGGACAGTCAGACCTGAGAGTGCCAGCTCATGGCTGTGGAAAAATACCAACTGGTTCCTGAGGAGAAAGCCTGGATAAATCAGCAATTGTTCACTGAGTGGTTTGGTCTTCTCTCCCCCTTTTCACTGAGTGTCTCTGTCTTCTCTTACAAAACTGCAGCGTTAGAGTTAGGACACTTTGTACTTTCCCTCCATATTACTAATTACTGCCACCAAGCCACGAAGAACTACCCCACACTAAGGAATTTTTCCTTCTTTTACATCATTACATTCTTTGGGTTGGCTAGAGTCCTTTATTGAAAAAGAGGTAACAAAGTTTAATTGTTTCTTTTATCTGGTTTATATACACACAAAACCAAACCAGGCATCGTGCTGTTCGTGACAGGTTTACTTTACTCAAGCAACAAAGTCAGCAAGTCCAACTTTACTTGGTTTTTTTTGTTTTTTTTTTTAATTCATCAGGTTTCAAAGCCAAACAACTTCTTTTAGTGAGAAGCAGCTTAGGACTACATGTAAACAGCAGCATGAAAATAGGTCAGATTTTGACAAGTCCGAGTTACCTCACAGAAAGTCTGTGAGGAAATTGGAGATTTTCTGGGAAACTTACCCACATCATGTTTCCATTACTGAACAAATAATAAAATTATGAAAACAGGAAGGAGGTTTTTCACTGTAGCCTACTGTATTCGTTTCTTTGTCTCCCATTAAATTTCCAATGCTCTGCATACTTCTCAGTCCAATAATTTCTAGAATAAAAAACCCCATATTTGACTTTCCTTAGTTCATATGCACAGGATTACAAATCACATCCTGTCATAACAAACAAACAGACAAGTCACTGTGAAAATCTAAGTTGCTTGGTTTGGGTTTTTTTCAACAAGCCCACCAAACCCATTATGGCAAAATAATTTATTTTTCAAGGAAGCATCAATGGCACAGGCTGAATGTTCAACCTCCTGTGTTTTTAAACTGAGATGGCTGATACAGGCACACATGAGGTCACAAATGACAGGAATGCTTTTAAGAAAGCATCTGGGAATGAGTAACTGTGGCACAAACTGAGCACATGGGAAGATCCCCTGACCTACCAGAAGGACATGCTAGAAAACATCTGGCTCAACTTCACCATTTGTGGAATTCCACAACCAGGAGCACAACCAGAAATGTGTCCCCTGTCTGCAACAACCCAACTGTTTTACCACTTCCAGGACTGATTAATTCAAGTGAAAACAACAAGAAAACGAAGCAAAAAGTCCTTTGAGGATATGCAAAACAGACCCACATCAGAAGGGTAAAAGGAGCTGAGGTGGGGCTTGCAATTTCCCCTCCATGGGCTCTTCCCAAGAGGGGCCACATTCCCAAATCCATGCTGGCAGGTGCTCAAATGCCAGCCAGCAAACAAACCTCACTGGAATCCCTGCAGGCCTTCCCTTGCTACTGCTGGCCTCAACACTTCAGCACAGTTAAGAGCTCTTAAGAGCTCATCTGGTTTAAGGCCAAAGTATCCAGGGTTTTATTCAATCATGTTGATAAAAAGGATTATCCACCACCTACTTCACACACTCTTTTGCAGTGTTTCCATCCCTCTGACTGCTCCCCTGTTTGTGTTGAGGCTAACCTGTTTTACAATATATGCAAGTTAATGATTCTCACTAGTGCACAAGGTGTACACCATGTGCCTGGCAGAGATAAAGACCTGGTGGGCCCCATAAAGCTTGCCATCAAAGCAAGCTTTAAAAAACATTTTAAAAACCACAAGGGAAATGTGGAAAAGTTAAATTAGCAATTTTTTGAGCCCCTCCATCACACAAACACCTCTGCAGAAATATAAGGAGAATCTGTTGTAATATTTTTTTTTTTTTTGGTACTGGCAATTTTAACAAAATCCAGAATAAAAGCAAGCAAGGCCTGAACCACAGTATTCCAAGCAAACCTCGTTAGAGCAGACTGGGAATGGAACTGTGCCAGCTGCACACTGTGATCTCCAGAAACACAGCACACATGCACTTCTGTATGACCTTCACAGACACTGCCACAGGCTCTGCACCTTCAAAAATTCAAACAGTGTCTAAGGACAGAAATGTCACTGTTCACACTTCTTTGGTGGTGGTTTCATTATGTAAAATAATTTACTTTGTAAATGTAAAATAATTTTTTTCATAAAGCAAAATAATTTGCTTCGGATTTTTTAGGGTTCCCTCACATTTTACTAGCCTTGTAGTTTGAATAAAGCAGGATGCAATTTGATTTAAAAGCCTCCATTTCCTGACCTGCTGCCATTTGAAATGAGGCACCTTCTATTTTGTATGGAATGAATGCAAACCAAGCTGATTAAGATGTTCTCCATTCTTTGAACAACTGCCAATGAAACTCACACCTGCATCTTTTTGGTCCTGAATTTCCACCTGAGATCAAGCTGAACATTTCTTAATTCAACTTTCAGTGCTTGCAAGTCCAAATAAGTTTTACAGTAGCTGAGGCTGCCTCTTGAAAATACCCATCAGTGGCCATAGCAGAACTACATCAAGACTTTCCCTTGCACTTGCAGGAGAAAATAAAGCAAATCAGACCAAATCCACTAATTATACCTGTGAGAACAGAGCTTGAAACTCACAAACCCTAAAGATTTGGGTTGTTTTTTAAATAGGTGCATTAATTTATATGAAATCACAGAACATTCTAAGTTGGAAGGGACCACTAAGGATCACTGAAGTCCAGCTCCTGGCCAGGACACCCCAAGAATCCCCCCATGTGTCTGAGAGAGCTGTCCAAATGCTTCTGGAGCTCTGTCAGGCTGTGACCACTTCCCTGGGGAGCCTGTTCAGTGCCTGACCACCCTCTGGGTGAAAAACCTTCTCCTAATAACGTCAGAACATTTATTATCATGATTTTCAAATTCCTCTCCGAGCTCTAAGATGGGTCACTGGCCTAGAGTTTGTTGGCTTTTAACACTGTAGTCCTGTAGATTTGAGCTCTGATACATGAAGGCTGTATATGATTACTCATGCATTAAAGTGACATTAATCCAAGCTGCTCCAATTAGAAGCTCTAATTCCAGTAGAGGGAGAAGTCATTAAGTCCCAGATTCAAGGGCATCCCTTTGAGGAACTTCCATAAACTTTAACTACAGGGGCAATAAACACAGAGTGACAGCTCACATTAACTGAAATAAAACCCTGAGGTCATTCCTCTATAATGCTTATCAAAATTTTATCTCAAGTAAATGATTTATAGTACCAGATAGTAGCCATCAGGGCTACTCCTCTTTGTGCCTCACAGTCAGACATTCTCTCATGAGGAGATACCTTTCAAAAAGAGGAAGAAACAATCTTCCCTCAATTTCTCAATTGGCAGTCTCCAATAGGTTTGATAAGATAATGTTGCAAACAGACACTAATTGCTCATTTCCACTCTGAGGGACTCAGTGCACATCGACAGGCAAAGAACATCTTGATTTACCTTCTCCACTGCTCTGGCCATGCAGAGGTCAGAAGCACAACCTGCTCTCTGTCCTGCTCACTCCCAGCACTACTGCAGGCTCTTCAAGCACGGCTCCATTCAGCCCAGAGAGGGTGGTGTTCCAGGCAGCAAAGGGAAACCAAGCACAAACAGCCTGTAAAAGCCTTCAAAAGTGGAGTCCTGGATTCAGAAGAACCCTTGGTTCTTGACATAAGGTACTTGACACCAAAATGAGCTGGGCCACTGACTTCAGCCACAACACTGAACTGGATTTCCTCAATTTGCGCAATGCTCAAAACTGCAGATTATTTTGACAGGAATGCTCCTCCTCAGTGGCAGTTACATGAATTTACCAGGCATTAATCTCTCCTTGTCTAGGATGAAGCCTGTCATATGATACTGCCACCAGAGCTACTTTTGCAAAGTAAACTCTGTAACTTGCACAGGCCAACACCTTAGCCTATTTATTTACATTTTTCTTTAATTACTGTGTCTAAAATCCTATGACAAGGAAATTTAAAAAAAGCAAACAAAACAAACAAAACCCTAAACCCTGCGTTGCACTTCCTTATCTTCATCTCTCCTGCCCATTTCACTTTGCCATGAGGGAAAAGGAGAGCTCTATGCCAAATCAGGGGAGAGAGGAACAGAAAGGTTGGGAGATCCACCCACATCCTGCAGATTGCAGAAGCAGTGTGAGAACCTGGATGGGAATATTAAATCACTCACTAATTAAAACATTCAAATGCCCACACGCTTCTTTCCTTCTGATGTTCTTCATTATTGACACTCCATGTGAAGCTGCATTTAGCAGCCCTTGTGGGTGGGCACAGGTCATCCTCTGCTTCTGTATATTCCATTTTCCCCAAGAGAGGCTTATGCAATATCCTGATGTTCAAACAATAACGGAGTCATGGAAAATGTGCTCTCACATGAAAACTTTAGCTGGGGGATGGGATGAGATGGAGAGCTGTCCCATTATACTTAAAGGTTTCAATTTAAACCAGCTGTACAATAAAAAACTTCCTGCACTTTGCCACAAAGACACTGCAAGGATACTCTCTGAAAACAAATATTTTTTGGGTCAAGAGTGTATATCCATGATAATGATAACACTGTGAGTACTCCCTGCGAGCTCAGCAGCAGCCACGTGGGATTCTGCACAACCACACCCTTTTCCAGGGTTCTGCTGCTGCAGAAGCAGGACCTGCCTTTCCCTCACCACAACATTTCAGCCTGCTCGAGCAGCTCTCCTTGATGTTAGGAGAGGGCTTCCCCAGGGAGACCTGTCTGCAGTCTCTTGTCCTTGTGCCAGTGGGGAAGCCAAGCCTGACTCCATCACCACAGTACAGGTACGTGCCCAGTCCATACAGGTTCTTCCCAGTGAAATTCAGGGTGAAGTCATCCAAGTCTCTTCCCTTCAGCTGTGAAACTGAGGGAGCTGAATGGAGTCCCTTTCTCTTTCCTTCACCCATCCATCTTTCGGCATAACCTGTAGGAAATCAGTTCCTTTCACCTTTCTGTATCCTGTGAAAAATTGGTCTCTAGCAGGCTCACAGCCTTAGAGGCCGGGGCAAAACACATATTTACACAAGGAACAAAAAAAAAAAAAGGAATCTGTGTGTGACCAGAAAAAACTCAGCAAAATAACCCCAAAGTACTTCATGATCTGCCACCATAAATTTGGTGAAAAAGCCATAATATGGCTTTCTGCCATATAAAGACACCCATGATCAAAAATCACTAGGAAGACACCATGATGCACAGAAATTAGGTAGATTTTTAAATCTATTTTCACATAATTTAAATAGCTAAAGATATCTAATAAAATAGAAATGTGTAGTATTAATACAAAGCATGGTCTGGGTTCTTTATTTCTGCATGGAACCACCTAATGCAAATCTTTTGCTATTTCATATTTTCCCCTAAAAGTTTTGATGCCTACTGAAAGGGAACAATGGGGAAATATCTGTTTGCATTTTAAAGTGTTTTCAATGACAATAGCCTAGGAAAAGCTTGAGAAATATACCAGGAAAAAAAAAACACAACAAAACAAAACAAAACAAAAAGTCACAAGACAAGTGAAAACAATGTTTGATATTAACAGGTATATACAGCCTAACATAAAGGTTGTTTTCTCTCCTTTTCTAACTTGGGGATGACATAGCTCATTCAGGCAGCTGTCACAATAACTCCTAACACATCTGGCTGAAAGAGTGGAGCTGTATTTCTTACCTATAAAACTTTTTGAGTTTTAAAATTTCTCATGCAATTTTTTCCAGCTAAGGCAGTGGGCAAACATGCCTGATGAAACAGCCATGCAAAATATACACTGTATATCTAACCTGAACCCATCTGTCAAGTCTTTGGGGCTTCAACAGCTTGAGCTATGACAAACTGACTTATTCTCCTCCAAATCCTCTGGCACTGATGCTCCATGTAAGTGTCACGTAAAGCCCTTCAATGGTAAACAAACACAAGCCATGCTGGCACAGAACACACATCTTCAAGCTCTGTGGTGGCAGGAGGAGACCCTGCTAGAAGATACCAGGCATGTGTGACTCTAATGACCCAAAAGAGCTGTGCCAGACCTGCCCCTCAGAGCCCTCTTGATCCACAAAAGCGCTGCAAATTGCTGCTGATCCAGGCAGCTCAGCTGTTCAAGACATCACAGTGAAGAAATGCACCATTAAATTACTTTTCCATGCACAGTTTATAGGTGCTGGGCTGGAAAAAAAAAAAACGGGGGGATTGTTCCTTATGAGCTTGCTGCAGCTTGTGTGAGTGTTAGACAAACAGCACACAGGCTATGGCAAGAGAGCAAGGATGTGGCAATAAAAGCATCACTTCTTTCCTGCTGCCTCTGTGGCCACAGAACTTCACCATATGATCACTCTCTAAACTGAGGGGCTTTTAGACCCCTTGTTTCCTGGTTTTATCTTATGGGATGTCGTGGGGGGAGGAAAAAGATTCTTCTCCCCTTCATACTCAATGTCTGTACTGATTATCACCTTCCCTTCTCCTGAAATCCAGTATTTAGACTATTTTCTTAAAGGAGCAGGTCACTGGACATCCTTCATTGATCCTGCTACAGGAATCATCAAAAAGGCACCTGCCTTTTATGTTTAGGGTGTTTTTAAAAGAGCCTCTATAAGCAGAAGGCAAAAGCAACAGCAGGCACAAGACTTGTCAGCACAAAGGCTAAAATGATCTCCATGCTACATGGCTCTAAGGAACCTCAGCAATGTCAGCCTCTGTCCTCAGCTTCTGTCCCAAAGCCATCAATATTCTCTGGAAGCTGTCACTCCCTGATTTCCCAGCATTATCATAATAACAGCTACTGGAGACATCCCTGCTATTCATTAATAATCATAACCCATCACTTGGTGAAATTATTTGAAACAGCAAATGTACAGCAAGTCCTTCACTTGCTTTGAGCAATTATCTCAGCACCCCAGCCAGCCACTGAAGTCCTGGGCTCTGACTGCTTCAGTGCAATGAGATCCAGCAATCCTGGGATCCCTTTCTGAAGGGATTCAGGGAGCTGGCACTTACAGTCCCCTGCCAGGGGTTTAGCATGATAATTTACAATAAACCAGAGCTACCTCTGGGCAATCTCCAAGGCTCTGGCCCTGCCTTAGCCCAGCCCCTTCACCCATGGGTCCCTGCACACACACCTCTCCAGTGGTTTTCCCCTTTAATCAGTTTCTCACCTGAGGGGAATTTGCTGTCCCAGCACGTGTCACAGTTGAGATGGCCACAACACTCAGAATATCCCCACACAATTGCAGAAAGCTCCAAGCCACACAGTAACTCTGCCCTTCTGCCCTCCCTGTCCCTCAGCCCAGCCTTTCATGCCCTGGTGCTGCTGCAGTGCACCTGGGTGCCCTCTGTGCCCTCT
>JAYDZK010000056.1:69983964-70023782 GCA_034509185.1 Euphonia xanthogaster | reverse complement strand
GCCCCTGGGCACTCCAGGGCTCCTTCCCTTCAATGCTGCTCACCTGTCCTGCACAGCTGGAGCCCAGCAGGGATGATGGGCACAGCCCCAGCCCAGTCACCACTGACTCTGTGCCTACACCTAAAGTAAACTGTAGTCTCATTTTAGTTTCACACCAAACCTGCAAAATTTATCTTTAATAAACACTTATGAAATTCAGTTTAGACAACAACAAGGGAACAAAGGCACAAACTTGGGATGGCTACATAAATAATTTTAGAAGTTAGTGCAGAAAGCAGGTTGTGATTCAAGACATCAGGACATCCGAACTCTCTCCTCTGCTTGCTGCATGACCTCAGACAAGTAATGCTGCTCATTCTCTTAATATTTCTGTTCCCTTCCAATTTCCTGTGATGAAAGGAGGATAGTGAATCAGATCTCACCATCTAGGTAGACATCAAAACACATGTGAGAGGGGACTCGTATGGGAAGGTGAGACAATCAAGGTTCCTGCTGGTTGAAGTCCCCAGGTGAAAATTAATCCCATTTAAAATGGGGCTGACTGTAACATGTTTGATAGCATACAGACCCCAGCTTGCTCACATGTCAGAATCCCTTTGAGCTACAGAAATGTTACAGCCCAACGTCTTTGCCCTTGGGGAGCTGATTATTTTGTCTGACATTCGCACAGTTCTCTTTCCCCTTTGTGCTGAGGAAGAGGCACCTGTGCTTCTCCAGTCATTTATAATATTCAGATTCTGCTTTTGAACTTTCCTTTGCCCCAGTTTCTTGTCATCACTGCTTAGTTATCAGCATGGGGAAGCGAGCAAGTAGCTTTCTCTCTTCCCTCAGGCAATACCATTGCTGTGCTTTGATTTGCGTCACAGAGACAAAAAAAGTAGAGCAGCTGCAGCCCTTAATTGCAGAAACCACGTATGTGAGGCCAAGCTGCAGCTTCACTGTTGCTCTTTCAGCTAGAAAAATTATTAAAGGCCCAGTCCTGCTTCCCCAAAAACAGTTCCCAGCTTGCACACTAGAGCAGCAGGCAACTTTCAAACAGTGAAATATGGTAAAAAAATTGGAAACATCAGTGCTTTTAAAAATAAAGTTTCAGAAATAGGTTCCTACACCAGGTCCATCACCTGAGTGCTTCCCTTAAGTCTTTTAAGGAAGCAAATCCATCACTGCTTGTCCCAGTTGTCCTTGGAGAGGATGGATGGGCACAAGCCCTTTATTCCCCTTGCTGAGGTGGGTTACTGCAGCAGGGAGGGTCAGGTGTCTGGGTTGTTGTTTAGGTGCAGGTAGCTTTTTGTTAATAAATACAAGATCTAAAAGTCACATCTGGCATTGCAGTGAGGGGCAGACCAGCAGCTTTGGCAGTACATCCCAGGTTCCTGGGCATGTCCTTCCCCAGATTTGAGCCCTAACTCTTTCACACGTACACACTTCCTTTTTACACAACCATAGGTGCACTCCCACTACAAAACAAGGAGTGGCTTCCATTAACTGAGCATGGAAATGAGGATCTTGACCTGCTGGGAATTCCCAAGCAGTGGAAGATGGTCTCTCTGATCCAACCCTGCCCAGGAAAACAATGACTTTGGCCAGACCAATGCTGATCTGGACTAGAAAATACTGAACTAGAAAATACACAAGTTGATTACTTGCAGCTTCAGCATAATACCTTTTTCCTACTGAAACACTTTCTTGCAGGTATATAATCCCTCTGGTTCTGAAGTTTTCCTGGAGATGATCATCTCCTTCCATAGTGTCCAAATTAACAGATGGTCCCAGGAAGTATTTTAGGATATATTTTGTTTACTCTGTAGAGTATTAGGACAACTTTATACTGAGAAGGATCATTTGCTGCTGCTGATCTTTTGCTTCTAAAGAAAAGAGCAGCTCTGTAATGGCTAATGTGCTAATACATTCATAGTTCAGAAGAAGGAGTAAGGATATCAGGGTGGGTGGTGCAAATATGAAGTGTAGAAAGGACACAACACACTAAGAAAGAGAGAACCATGAATTAGAATTCCTAAACGGCGTAATGATTAATTACATTAGGAAGAAAGCTTCCAGTACCTCAATACCTTAGCAAATCCCTACACAAATTCAGGTGGAGAATGCTTTTAGGCTGTGCACTCACACTCACTACCTGCAGTAGCCACACGCTGGTGATGCAACAGCTGGATAAATCCACTCCCCCTTCCATCCTCCAGCAGCTGATTCAAGAACAGCAAGGAGCATGAGAAATTTCTCATTTTACTGTAATCATATGCATGTTACTGATGCTTACACAGCCTTGCTTTCATGAGGAAGAAAAGCCAAAAATAAAAATGTCCCAACTTAAAAGAGGGCCCTGTTCTAGTGGTATTTACACTGCTGCAGAAGCGTAAGGTTTGGATTACTAAGGTGGGCTATTCACCACCAAATTCCCAGGAAAACGCAAGCTGTGAAAGGTTGTGCTTGCTTTAACTTCTTGACCAAAAGGCAAAACTCTTCTAGACAACTTTGCAGTTTTGTTTAAAAACTATTTTGGTCCTGATGAAGTTTGTCATTTTACAAAAACCACACTTACTACCTTGGAAAAAAACCAACCACCTTGAAGCACAGTTTCATCGGCTCGAAGAACAAGAAAAATCCCTAAGTCACTAAGGTTTGGTCTTGCTGGAAATTCCATAATTGTTTTCCTTATGTTGCTGGAAATTCCATAATTGTTTTCCTTACGTTGCTTGTTTGTACTGGGTGAATATGGTGAAGGCTCTGATCTTTACTGCCATGCTCTCAGTGCATCCAGTCCCTCTTTTCAGGAGAGCTCAATTCTGCCATGAGTGCAGGGTGCTCAGTCAGGAAAACAGTTTTTTCCCTATTCAAAGGCATTGCTTGATCACACCAAATAGCTCTGTCTGAAAGCACAGACCTGTCCTTTTCCATGAACACTCATTTTGGTGCCTCACAATCGAGCTGTTTGCTCTAGGCAGTTACTATGGCTCATGAACAGGCTTTGTTCCTCAATCTCCTTCCAGAAAATAGGAAGCAACAGCCTGACAGTAGAAGGGAAAAGAAGACAGCAGAAACCTCTGTATCAGAGCTACCCTCACACATTTGCTTCCAGGTCTAGATGTACTTTTGGGCTCACAGTTACTTATTCCAATCAAGTTTTGTCACGGGAAATTTTGACAGACATGGGGAATAACAATGTTTTTCACCTACAGTGAAATGTTCTGAAAGGCAAGATGCCTGGTGGTTAATTTTCTTCTTTTGGTAAATATGCATATAGCCTGCCCTGTTTCTGACTCAAATGATATTTGAAGTATTTTTAGAGGCAACCACTGGCTAGACCAAACATTCTCCCTTTCCTGAAATAGTAGCTCTGTTTGATGGTCTCTGAAGCATCCTGGCTTTCCCATTCTCAACTGCAACTCAGTTCTGCTGATCTACTCGAGCAGAGCTCTTCCCCACACCTTCAGGGATGCTCCCAATTCTACACAGCCCACCTCAGCCTTTGCCTACCAGAGCTGTATTTCAGTGAGCAGCACCACCCAGACAATCCAGCTTCTGGTCCTCTCTGGACAGAAAAGAAAACAATATGATGGTATCTCTACTCATCCCAGACAAAGAGATGGTCCCAGAAACATGGACTCATTCTCCAGCACAACCAGCAAGAAGAGATGTGTAACAGGACAAGTTCATCCCTCCATGGGCACTGAAATCTTGCACCAAGGATGGGCCTGGCTCTGCAGAGTGCTGGCTGAATTCTGTGCCTTTCAGATGAGTACCTCATGTACCCTGATTTCGTTCAAGTTTAACGAAAGCAGCGCAGAGGAACGAGGTGTGCAGGCTGGAAAGGCACCAAATGGTGACATGTCTGTACTGCTGCTTGACTAGAACAATACAGCATTTATCAAAAGTTAAACATTTACCCAAAACAGGCCTTCTGAACACTTTCTGCCACAGTGTAAATTGCTGTGATACAGCATGGAGTTCCATACAGAGGAGCACACACAATGCAAGAGGTGAAACAATTCTGCTGACTTGACCAAACCCTTTCTGCTCTGTTTTCTTTTTTCCTGAGCATGGGAAGAGTGGGATAAGACTATTCCATGCTTGTCTTAAGGAAGATAATAAATTACAACAGCATCTTTTCCTGTTTGATTTCACCCCTATTTAACTTAGTTAAGGAGAAAAGAATAATAAAGGCAGTGGTACAACAGAGAAAGTAATTGACTTAGGATTTGTTAGCCCTGTGGCTTTGATCCAGTTTCACCTTTCATATCTAGATGCCTAAAGAGAAGGAAGAGTCAAGGAAAAAAAAAATCCCACAGTCCAAACAAATTGTACAGCAGGTATCAGTAAAGTGTCACCCAAATCATCCTGCTCCTGGATGGCCAGGGATTTGTCCTAGGTTGCAGACTGTGACTTAGGCACCAGAAGTTTGAGGTCCTGGGATAAAGAAACCCTTCTGCAATTTCTCAGTTTAGAAGGGCAGCAGCCTCTCCCAAGAGGGATCATAAAGCAGCCCTGCCACACAAAATCTGACTGGCTATTTTTTCCTAGCAAATTTAAGACTGGTGTTGCTTTAACACTGTTGAGTGATGCTGATTTTCATGAGTTCTCCAGCAAGCACTCAAGGAATTCATTCTTTGCTTGAGCCAATCTTTGAGATACATATGCTCCCAGCCTCCAGAGGCGAGGGATTGGCCTGAAATCTCTGAAAAAAGGGGCTGTAACTTGCATATCCCTTCTTACCACCACTGCTGCAATGTTTATGTATTTATACACAAAACCAATATACAATGACAAGCATCTAAGACTTCTCCAGGGAGAAAAATGACATGGAAACCTCCCCCATCTCCCAGAGGTACAAACTGGCAGATGGACAACTGTAACTGAGACCAGCATGAGGCTGAAGAGCTTTTCCAAATGTACTGGCTGTCCTGCCCCACTGCCAGTGGTGTGCCTCTTGCTCTGTGCTGTCACCTGATGCAGACTCGAAGGAATGAGCCCGTGCACAGGACTCAGGGATCACAGAAATGCATTTACCAGGCGCCATGGAGGCACTGGGATAATTACCCAACGTGCAAGGTCACGGTGTGCTGTACTCAATCTCCCATGTATTGTAAACAGGCAATTTCTGCAGGACAAAAGCACGGGCAGCATTGTTCTGCTCACCTATTACAGTGGCCTCCCCACCAGAGCCATTACAAAACAGGATGTGTGATTACAGAGGAAAATAATCTGAGTTTTGTCCTCAGGCCACGGGCTCTCCATCCCTCCAGCTCCTCCCAGCAAGCACAGTGGTTTCACTTACACAGGGCTGGTGTTTCTGCCATCTGCCCACCATATTGGTGGGGAGGTTTGGAAAAGGACTGAACAAAGCAGGGCTTGTCTCTCTGCACCAGCCAAAGGGAAGCCTGGACTAGCACCCAGCAGGCAGCCTCTACATCAACAACCAGCCAGGAGTTTGTGAAGGCTAAAAACAGCACGAGATCTTTCTAAGAAATAATTTAAACAGAGCTGAGGCTATATCAAGAGCTGGAAAAGGGCCTATTGAAAGAGCTGGGGGGAGGGGGGAAAGACCCCAGCAACTACAAATGTGATAAAACTAAAGCAGCACAAAAATCCAGCTGACATCCAGCAGGAAGCCAAGATTTATTCACAGCCCTTTCTGTAGAGCTGCTTGACTTACAGCTACTTTAAGAAGCCTCTCCTAATTCCAGGTAATGAGTGGCTAGTGGCACAGCCAGGGAGGCTTTGTCACAGTTACAGATTTCCCTGTTACAGCAGGTGGGAAGAAAAGACAGCTACTGGGAAGAAACCATAATTAAATTATTAAATCCTAAACATATTTGTATGAAATGAGTTAATGTAGACAACAGCTCTGTAAGAGGAGGATGAAGAACTCCAGTGTGACCAAAATCTTATCCAGAAATGGAAATTCTTGCCTGGGAACTCGGGAGAGGCACTCAGACAATTGTTATCTCCCATTCAGTCTGAGGCTGGGCAAGCAGCTAGGGCTGAAAACACCAATTTCACTCAGTTGCTCAGCACTAGAAGTTGATACAGCAGTGAAAACAAGTGTCTGTGGCATTTAGTATAAAATACAAGTCTTTGAACAAACAAAAAGGAAATTTCCAAAACCAGACTTTATGTCAAAGAAAAACAAAAATACCACAGGGTGCTCCATCATTCCCTCAGCTTGGAGTCTGCCTTATTTTCCAGTGAGTAGGGGGCCATAAAACAGTAAAAGCCCTAGAACAGGATCCCACAGAACACAGCATTTCTGAATAGCTGCTAACAATCTGGAGCTTAGCCCTAGCTGGATGTTTAATAAACAGCTGCTGGCATAGAAGTCATGTGCAACACAAACCAACCAGAGTACACACATTGATCTTACCATCCCAAGGGGATTCACAGTCTACTGAAACACACAGCTTCTTCATCAGTTATCAAAGACAGAAAAAGAAGGTGTGACTGCACACTGGAAAGACCTAATTGTTTAAGAAAAACAAAACAACAAAAAAAAAAAGGCAAATAAGAAGTATTAAAAGAAGCAATAAAATGGAGAACCGGAGTGAATCTTGTAATTTTCAGATCAAAATAAATGAACGTGGTCTGAAAATTAAAAACATTCCAGATTAAAACTCACTCAGCCACACCATTAGTGCATTCCTCCCAGACCGAGTGGTCTGAGGAATTTATAAATTTGGCATCATATAAAATGTGCTATTCCTGGCAGGTCTTGGAAACAGGGAAGTGGAAAGGCCAGGAGCACAGGCAGAGCAGCAGGGCCAACTTCAAGAGCAACTACTGGGTATTTGCTGGCATTTCTGAGTATTTTAAGTCCCAAATCCAGAGCACCAAAGAGGGTAACAAGTTGTGCTCATCAGCATCGCCCTTGGATTAATCTACAGCTCTGACACCTGCTGGGATTTGTAGGAAATCCACAGCAAGTTCAGTCATGTAATATTTATGGATATCAACATCTAGATTTTTTTCATACATTTTATTAAAAAGTACAAAAGTCAAGAGCTGAGACATCCCTTGAAAAAGTTTAATACGGACAAATTCCAAACTACAAAACACTACAACTTTTCATTTTCCATACTAAGAAAATACTTATGAAAAAATCCCCAAAAAACCAAAAATAATGCAATCAAAACAACAAACCAAATAGAAAATTCTTTTCCCACAAGGACAAGCAGCTTTATGCACAAGATTATCTTTCATCACCTCTGCAGATAGTCTGTGTCAAGAGAATGGAAAGATTTATGAGGCATCTGTCACACACAGCAGCAAAAAGGTAGATGGCAAAGAAAAAATGGAAGTCACAAACCCATACAAACTCCCAAACTACCGGGAGGGTTTGGATAGAAGGACTCTTGCAAATGACCCTATTTGCCCACAGCAATGACACCTACATTGAAAACACAAAGCTGTTCTTGGCTGGGCCTGATTTTTCAGTACTTGAAGTATTCATTGCAGGCATGATGTTTCTTCTAATGTTAGGAAGAGCACCTACACATTGGCAAAAGGAAGGAACTCACTTCAAGTACACAAATTCTACTGAATTTCCCAGTACTTGGAGTATTCATTGCACTCATGATGTTTCTTCAAATGTTAGGAAGAGCACCTACACATTGGCAAAAGGAAGGAACTCACTTCAAGTATACAAATTCTACTGAATTTCCCAGTGAAGGCAAACAAAAGACTGCAAAGTTCCTGGTATCTGTTCAAACACCTCCCTGTCAGAGCACATTAAATGTACCAACTCCATCACACAGTTCCAACTCAGTTCGTGCCACAGATCCCATCTCCATCAACCCCAGAGTGTGTGTCAGCCTTCATGAGTTTCTGTGAGACACTGATCTGTGCCTCTGGGACAGAAAGAAGCTCCACCTGTCACTCATTAAGGACTGAAGAAGGGAGAGCCTGAAGCACAGCAGTTCCTCACTCCAGCAAGAGACAGAAATGCTACACTGTGCTTGGGACCAGCTTTGTCCTGCTGTTCTACAATCAGCCAAATTGTTGCCCAAGGTGTCATAGGCCTGAACACTTATTCTCCTTACAGAAAAGTGTGCTGTGCCTTTGTAGTTGCTCCTACTCCAAAATATGTTCAAGAGAGACGAGCCACCTTCTGGAAGTGCCTGGTGATGCTGAGGGGGGACAGTGAGGAGCTGTGAGTTAGGGGGACTGAAGGGGAATTTGTTTTCACAAGTGTGCTCATCAGAAGGTATCTTGGAATCAGCTCCCCAGCTGCTCCTGACACAAACCAAAAACCCAGAAACACACCAAACACCTGCCTCAGAAGACAAACAAGGGAACCTGGACCACTGCAGCAAGAAAATATTTTCCAATTTCCTTCTGCACCCCAACCACGTCAGCTCTGCAGACCCTTTGGGCACCAAGTCCCACCCCATTCCCTGAAGATCATAAGAACATCTTTGATTTGCAGAAGGTAGAACATGCAAAGAAAGAAAAGATCCTTGAAGTTTAGCGGCTTAGGAACGTGTGAAATTCCCTATTTCTAAAAGCAAGGAAAGGCAATGGGATGAATCAGAGGTACAACACAGATGTGAAAGCAGAGCCACTAAGAAGAAAGGAAGGAACAACAACCAACCAAAGAATGAATTTCCTCAAAATCACACATCCTAATTCTGCCCACTTCCTTTGCACTCCCTCAGCTGAATTTTTGTCCATGTGAATAAATATGTGCAATGGGAATTCAGCTCAGGACCTTGCTCCCATTACTGTGGCTTGCATTTAATTGAAATGTGCAATCCCATGAAGTCCAAACTTTAACCCATTTGGGTGGAGTGACTATTATTACAAGCTTCATATTTTTCCTAAAGCTCCAGCTGCTGGAACTGTAAGACTCCGTGAGAATCCAAAGATCTCAGCTGCAGAATTTTTGTTTTGTTTATTTTAAAAGACAACTCAAGTTCTCATGCTGGTGGAGAAATAAAAATAAATGAAAAGAAAAAGCTTAAAACCATGACTTGCAGGTTTATTAAAGGCTCAGAAACCAGAAAAGGAGAAAAAAAATACTTTCCATCTTTAAAAAAAAAGCTTATGATTCTTTTAGTTTCCTAACTGCTTACTCCTTTGGGTTTTTATTCTGTAGCACTTTCTCTCCAATGACTCCTTTTTTCAGAATATAGTTATTCCTCAATAAAGTGACAGATTACATTCTTCCTGTAGCTTTACTGAAGGTGATCACATTTGATGAGTCCAAAGTCATTCCTCTTCCATGCATATAAGATGTACAATTATTTCAAGGGTTAGTTTAGACCACAGTGCAGGAGATGAGAGGGAAGAGACAGATCTGCTACAAGACTTCTCAGATAAAATACAAAAAGGTAACAAAACATTTATGCAGCCTCAGAACAATGGAACCAGGCCACAGTCTGTCATCAGGTTTGTACCTATCACCTAATCAATGCCAACAATAAATGAAAGCCTGGACAAGCACAGAAAATACTTCACTCTCCATGGGCAGTTTTCTGGGAATTCAGTAGAGTGCCTTATCTGCAATATCAACACCATTAAAGCAAAGAGAAAAAGAAAACACCCAACACACTGCCTTAAAAATTGCTCCATTACTTTTTAATGGTGATTTCAAACTATTTTCAGACTATGCTTTCAGTCTCATCACCTGGTTCACGTGGTTTATTTGGTTTTGCAGAAGCAGGGGAGCAGCTTTGTCATGCAGATGTATTTTGTGGTAGCACCAGATGACTACACCAGCACCACACCAGCACCAGACCACCTGCATCCCCTCCACCAGAAGAGTAAAGAACTTGTCAGAACTCATTTTCTTCATAGATGTTATGAAAGAAGCTGAGATACACTTTCTCCAGCTCTAACGTTTTTATGCTTTCATGGAGAAAAAGAAAATTTTTTTTTTCTAAGCAGTTTCCAGCTTCAGGGCTCTCAAGTTACAGAACTGAAGCCCAGTAAGCAACACAGGATCATTGGTGATGAAGAGGAGACAGAATGCAGTGCAAGCAGGAGAGCACACGTGTGTGTATGTATTATCATATTAAGCTATGCATAAGCACTGCTTGGCCAAATTAAGTTTTCAGTTAAACTCCCACTGCTGAAACACAGATTACATGCAGTTAATTAAAAAATAATTCTTGCTGAGTCAAGCAAACTGCAGCTATGTCATAGTGATGGAGACATTGACCAAAATTCACTCAGCCCAGTGTGCTGGCTAAAGGGGTTAAGCACTGGAGAAGAGGGCAGAGAGGTGCACTGCCATTTCACTGCTATGCTGCAAGCCCAGAAAGCCTGGCTGGCTCCAGAGGAGCTGCTCCGTTCACAGAGCTGCTTCAAGTAAAATTCCACCCATTTTCCACCCAATCTGCTGTGAGGTTTCCTCTCCCTCCTCTGCAGTATCAAATGCTACTGACCACAGCTGGAAAAGACATCTAAAACGAAATGGAGCCCTGTCTCCTACCAGTACAAACCCACTAATGAGAAGTTATTAAAAATATCCTGTTCATTTCACCCACAAGAACACTTCCCCAGAAAATTTATTGTCAGTGTAGACCTTGGTAAAGCCACTGATCAAGCTCAGCCTTTCCTACATTGACTGCAACACCACAGCACAATGCAAGCAGCACCTACTCCTGATGCAGCCTCATTTTTTTTTTTAACATGTCTAAGGAATTAACAATCAATTTCTTTCATCTTCAGGGCAATAACTGCTTGAGCCAAAGGAAGAAAGCAAGGAATTGTTTCATTTGGCATTCTCTCCTATCAGTACATTTACCAAACAGCTCTGACGTAGAACTTGTCATGGTGATTTGCTTTATTGCATCCAAGTCTGTTGTACTGCCCCAGTAGGTATTCCAGCTACAAATGAGTCATAAAACCCCTGAATGTGGTGTTTTGTAGGAAAGGCTGAATTCTCCATCAAAGGAGTCTCAAGAAAAAATTTAAAAGAACAAAAAGAAAGCGCCGTTACTTGGGGGCAAGGGGGCTGGAAAAAGAAAAAGAATACATGAATAAATAATGTGGAAGCAAACAAAGTCCTTGCCGTGTTGAGCACAGCTGTTCTACAGCAATTATAGAGTCTCTGGTTACAGAGTCAGGGCCATTTCCCCAAGGAAAGAAAAGCCCTGGATTGCACAATGTGGGAGCAGGAACACACAGGGAATATGCATTGACTTGTTAGTGCTGAGGAAAAAAAGATTTTGAAGAAATTGCCGATCCACAACAATTCTAAACAACCAACCAACCTGACACTGCCAGAGGACCTGCACAGAGATGATTACACTTGGAGTCAAAATTCTTACAAAGCCAACATTCAGCCTACTGTGCTTTTAGGTTTTGTGTTGCTGAATTGGCTCCTGAGGTATTAAAGAGTCTTTTTTTTTCAGCCTCACAACTGAAGAAATCGAGATTCTTCAGCTTTAGTTCTCAAGGGTGTTTATTTTCTCTTATCTAATACATTCTTTTTGGACTTGCAGAGCTCTGTTCAGCAGGTCAGGTCGAGGTATACTGACTGCCTTCGGGGTGGTGTTATTTTTTTATACTAAAAATTATGTGTACTTTATTATAAATAACTTTCCAATACTTATGTTAGGCAGTCTGTCTCTACTCTAAACCAATCCAGCAGTGCCACCATCCCAGCAGAAGATGGAGGACAAGAAGAAGAAGAAAGACAGGACACGCCCAGATTCCTTCATTTTGCTTCTTGGACCCCCATTCTAAATCCCCAAAATTCTGCTTTTTCATTCTGTGACAAATTCACTGTCATTCTACTCAAACCCTTGTGGCTGGTGACTCCTCGCACAGAGTTGGGAATTGTTTCCATGGGCTACAATCAAAGGCACAGGTGTCTGTGACTGTGCCAAGGTCTCTGAGCCCCCTGCCAGGGGCTGGAGTCCCCCAGGGCAGCCAGAGGAACGTCCTGGGTTCTGACACTGTGCTAGACAGCCACCTAAACACAAGCAGCTCTGCCTCTTGGAAGCACTCTGTGGATAAGAGAATTGCCTATTAGGAGGTGCAGACACTGAGTAAATCATTGCCCTTGCTCAGGAACAGAGAACAAGCTGTTCTGCTCTGCCCTCCTCATCCGTGTGTGGAGTCTGTGCCCATTCCTGCACTCTGGGGATAGAAGGCAAGAAGTTAAGTAACAATTATTATACTGGCATTAAAAGATGCCCAGTGCTGGTGTTTGGTTTTTCTTTTGTGTTGAGGTTGGGACTGAATGTACTTGAGATGATAGTTTGTGTTTAGATTTAGATGTTTATTTTTTATCTATGTTATAGTTTTATAAGTAGTGAGTTTTGTAGTATTTCACTAACAAGGTATGAAATGGTTAACTATTTTTCTTTCTAAGGTTAAATTTTAAGGTTAAGGTTAAAGTTAAATTTTAAATTTAAGGTTAAATTTTAAGTTTATAGTTAAACTATTTTTCTTTTTTAAGGTTAAATTATCTAATTGAGAAATGGCACTTCAATTATTATTTTAACTTCATAACTAACTATTTGAAGTTTGCAATGCGGACTTTTTTTGTTTAATTATAAAATACTACTTAAACTCATGAAGAAAGAGGATTAGATACTTATATACTTTTAAAACTTCTTTTCATTTTATATATATTATTATATTTTAAAACTTTCAATTCCAAGTTTTTTACTTTGTGATATTACATACTTTTAGTGAAACTAAACACTCATAATTTTAGCGTTATTAATTAATTTTGAAAGTTTTCTCTATGGTTTTAGGTTAAATATAGTATTTTCTTGTGGGTCTGTGCCTTCCAGCACAGAAAGTTTAAAATTCTCAGCAAAGCCAGGAAAGGGATGAGGTAGAGCAGGCTGATGGAGCAGAGACACTGCACATCCACAGAGCTTTTTGAAGTGCATTAAGTCAGAGAGCTCATGGAACTCAGAGCATGGGTGTTTGGAAATGGATTTGTAGAGAGTTTTTAGGGTTTTTTAGAAGGTTTGTGTAGTATGTATTTGAATGTAAATTTTGAGATAAATGTTGATTTAGAAATGTTATGGAATAGGATAGATATTTTTGAGAGAGAAATGGAGTTAGAAAAAAGTTTTAAAAATCCTTATTCCATTTTCCATCTCATAAAAAAATAAAACAATACAAATATAATTCACACTACTACAATCGAAACTCAACTATTTCTCAATTACAAAACACTATAAACATTTCTTAACCTATCAGCTTTTTACCACACCATGTTGTAAAAACCTTAAAACCATTCATTTAAAACTACCCCTCATAAATCTTACTACAATGCATCTTTCATAATTCTATTTCTCCGAAGTACCTCATCTTATTTACAAACCCATCCTTTACCTTTAAAACTTTTTTTCTAACTCCATTTCTCTCTCAATAACATCTATCCTATTCCGTGACGTTTCTAAATTGACAGCTCTTAGCTCAGAATTTACATACAAACACAGAACTATATAAACCTTCTATCAAACCCTAGAAACTCTCTACAAGCCCATTTTCCTCACATAGGCAGTGCAGCTCTCTGCCTTCTCAGGGCTACAATGAATAACCACAACAGCAGCAAACCAAGTGGGAAGTGGTGCTTTCCAACAATCCTGACAGCATGAGGCACTTGCACTCATCCTCCTCCTCTGGAGGAGGGCATACCCCAACAGGCAGCTAAATACCCAATTTTACAGACTCAGGGATAGCTCTTGTAAAGTCACAGCACTGCAGCACAGAGCTAGCTCAAATACCCAGAATATAGCCAGGGAGTCAGCCAGGAATTGTTTTGCTCAGCTGGAGAAAATTGTTGCTTCTAGTAAGGAAGCCAGCTCAGTGTACCCATGTCTGAGGGCACACAGATGTTCTTTGGCACTGCAGAAATACCATAAACAACCAGCCTGCTCCACTGTTAGTTCCTTCAGATTTATTCACACAAATCATCCCTGCTGTTGAAAGACCAGGATTTTGCCCAACATTTCCAGCTGATCCTGGGGTGACAGCTCCATTCCGAAAATCAAAAAATCCCTGCTTTCCAGCTCAAGCAAGCAAACCATTAGTCAGAGCAATCTCCTAGCAGTAAGAAAGCACTGATTGAATTTTCACTCCACCCAATTCAAAGGTCAGAGAGTAGCTTTCCATCCTGCATTGCTCTATACCATGCAGACCAGGAAGCTGAACCAAGTCTTCACATCTGAAGCCAGCCCCTTAACAGCCTCCCATGCATCTGCACACTCACGTGCACACACTCTCTCTCTGAGTTTCTTCAGAGCTCTCTATCATTTTCCCCTGAAAAAAAAATAGCAAACCTGATGAGTCTTGCAAAATACTTCGGCTCCAAAAACAACAACAACAAAAAAAACCAAACCCCATATTTCAACAAAATTCCAAGTCCAATTTTTCTGAGCATAGCTAGTATTGACATCAATTGTCAAGATAACAAAACCAAAGCAAGCTGGCAGAGTAAAACCAGTCATACAAGACCATGAGCTAATTAGGATGGAAAACAGACTTCTGTGGCATCAAGTTTGTATTGCTCAATGTTTGTGAGGTTTCAGGTGGCGTTAGACAGATCTGGAATTCTCACTCTCATACTGGCATGTGTCTACAGCACATACTCATCACTAGGGTTTTCAGGAATGCAAAGATGAGCTAATAAAAATTAGATTTTGATTTTAACATAGTCTATTTTTTTAATCATCAGAAAAAAAAGGGTATTCTGTTTAGAAAGACGTTTTTCTTTCACTGACTGCAGGGATGGAAAATGGAAAAGAGAAAGGAGAGAAAAAAGGACTCAGAAGCCACATTCCTACTCCTCTGCCTTCTTGAATGACTCCATTATGAGGCTGAAAAGGAGATTTAATTAAATCAGTTCCACTTACCAACCAAACCTTACCTGTTTCCTTGCCAGAGACACCATTCCTTCTTGTTCCCAAAGGGGAGTTGAGGGGAGGGAGAGAAGAGCAGCAAAACTGGATTTTAAGAGCAGGAAAGCAGAGGGGGCTTTAACTTTTAACCCAGTGAAAAAAAAACAACAGTGGAAAAAACCCCAAACACAGATATCAAGCATTCATTAGTGCCAAGGCACCACTGCTAGGACTCTTCTGAAGATCCAGGATACCACATGCCAAACTCTCGGATACTATAAATAAGTAAATATTCTAAAAGGGCTTCTGCTGAATTGTACTTTCACAGCAGAAGCTGGACAAGGTCCAAGAAGAACCATGAAACTGAAGCTTTCTGTATATTGCAGCCATTAAAATATGCAGTGAGTTAAAAGACTGCAAGGAAACCCTGTACTGTGGCAGCCCCTGCTAAACCTCATAACCATCTCTTTCTCCTCAGCTGTTGCATGAGGGGAGAAAAATTATTACCCTCTGAAAATTAAGAATCAACTTCTTTAAACAGATGAGTCAGCAGATGTAAACTTCAGCAAAGCTAATTCCCCAAACTGCTGACATCACCACACACACACAGAGACCACCTAGGAATAACTGCAGGCATGCCACTGTTCTGAAAAACATGGGATAAAAGAAAGCAGAACAACCTCTGTGATGGTAGGTGTTGTTTTACTGTGACTACCCAGGGTAGCAGAGCTGCTGATTACCTCAAATAGTCGGAGTGCTACGCATTTTGCTCTTCAAAAGCTTTCATGTAGCATCACCTCACACCCAGCTGCTTTTGACAGCAGAGCTGGCTTCACTCTGGCTCCCTGCTTAGGCAAAACAAGTCCCAGACTGTCAGGGAGCTGAGAGCCAAGGGGGACCCATTTCTGCAGAGACACAGGTCACCTGTGCCCAGGCAGGCTGCCAGCAGCAGCCTTCACCCCCAGCCCCGAGGGGGCTCAGGGAGCTCCAGCCATCCCAGCTGGGGAGGCTGAACTGTCCAATTCTGGCAGCCACAACCCAGAGTTTTGCCCCAAACTGAAGCAGCAGTGCAGTCAGCTGGCTGGATTGGGAAAAGAAGAGAAACACTGTGTTGTCACTATGCTCGCTGCAAATAATATTAACAAGTTGCAGCTCTATTATTCCCCATACTGCAGAAGAAAAAGGCCATTATTAAAATCACTTGCTGATAAAAAACACCTATGGTATCAGTTGGGCTTAACCAGAGCCACCCATGCAGGCCTGTGGCCAGATCCAGACAGAGCCACGAGGCCACACAAGTTCTGGACCATGCCAGACCTCCCCAGCCTGGCTCTACCCCAAGTTTCACTTCTGCAGGAGGAGAGGGAAGCCCAAGGTCACCCATCCCTGAACCTGTGTGGGCTGCCTGAGCTTCACAAAGCTCACCAGTTGGCCAGCCTGATAATAAATCACACTGCTGTCTCTGCCCTGACATCACAATTCACTGCTGGACACACACCATGCCACTGCAGGATGCCAATTCTCATGAACAAAAGATCCAGCTAGTTAAACAGAAAAATAAATCTCAGCTGCTAATAGGAGGGAAGGGAATTTCCAGGCCAAATAGCTGCAGGATTTCTTAAGAATATTTTTTTTTCTCTAGTTGGAATAATTCAGACCTAGACGAGGCCTGTTAAGTCAAGCACAGTAAGTTAAATCCACAGCCACATCTGAAATAGGCATCTGGCTCCCTAATAAGAGACCCTGCATTTTGCACTTTACCTAAACACCAGTATAAAGGAAAATCTCACCATGGCAATGCCTACAGATTTCACAAATTCCTTTTACTGCAGAAATGTAGCCTTATAGACACAGAAAACAACATTTGTATTCTGGAAAATCAGAAAAGATCTCAGCAAATTTTATTTTATTTTGTCTACTTCTTTAAACAAAGAGGAGAAAAGCTAGACTGAGCTGCTCACTATCTGTTTTGCAGATTAAGGTGACACTGACAAATGAACAGTCAATTTGCCAAAAATTCCAAGAATTAACTTTGTAAGAGGAAACAGAGATACTGAATGTATTACAGCTGCCTTTGACTTTGTAATGCAAAGCTCTGTGCTGAACCATGGAAATCAGAAAGCCAAACCCACTGGGAAACAGATCAGTCTGCATTTCACTGTAAGCAGTAAACAGGAGAAAAGGCTTTGAGTCTTAGGAATTTATTTTTTCAAAGCATAATATAACAAACAAAAGGCAACTCTTCCCAGCTGCCATCAAACTATCTTCTGCCTTTTGATATTTGTGTCTTTTACAGCAGATACACTATTTATCACTTTCCCAGTAAGCATTCAGAGCCTCCCCAGTAATTGTGGGCCCCGTTTATATTTGAAGTGCCTCTGCTACACATACATTGCCTGCCTGAGAAAAAAGCTAGTTTTTCAAAGTCATCCCTACATGAACAGAGGACAAATTAGAGTTTGACCATGTGACTACCTAAAGAAATCATCAGAAGATTAAGTATTGATGGTTATACATTTGTAAAGCTTTAAAACTCTTTCAAGGCCCAAGGTGTTTTAGGTTAGGACACTGTTCTTCATGGCTTGGGATTCTCTTCATGGGAATCTGCAAACAAAATACAAACAAACAAGAGTTCACAGCTACTCTGGCAGGGCTCCCCAAGCCCTGTGCTGCATTTTCCCCAAGTCACATTAACAGATGCTGTTGGTCCTTTCAACTACTCTGGGAAATAGGTATGACCCTTCACAAGATCCCCAGCAGACTGATGTGGCCAAAATTAAGACAGTAGTTTCAATTTTTACTGATATATAACCCCCTGCTCCCCACCTCTTTCTGCACTTTTTGCACACTGTCCTGCCAGGGGATGGAAAAGGGTGAGGAAACCCGGAGTTACCTAGCATGACTTGGAACAGAGGGCCTCTGTTGGGATGGAAAAGCCACAGAGTGCTTTTAGAAAGTTGCAGGCTAGCAGGACAGCTGATGGGAGGAACAGTGAGATTCACACACTGAACGTCAGTGTCACTTCTGAGCTGCCACACCAGGAGATAAACACTGCACATGGGAAATAACTGTCAGCTACTTCAGGCTGTCAAACATCTCAATGGAACATTGTCATCCCAGACAAGTAAAATAACTGTAAGCAAGTCTACATTCATCCAAAACACACCTCACAAAATCACAGGGGGGTGGAGGGAGGGCAAAGAGAAAGCTCCCTTCATTTGCCCATAGAACACACTGAATGTTCATGACAAAACCCTTAATGCAACTCTTTGTGCCCATTTGTGCAGCATACCTGCTAAACCCTGCTGAAGTAACACAAACCCTGAAACCACGGGAGCACAATGTGGCTGTGTGTTAAAAGCCTTGTTATTTCAGCTGGCAGAGACAAGATGAAACTAAAAAGGAAATACACTGGTGCACACAGAGCCTCAGTTCCACAGGCAGGACAGCTTGGGCTCGTGTTTGGTTGCAGGATGGAGAAGATTCAAAATCTAAGCCTACCATGAAAACAGCTGGTGCCAGCATGGCACTACTCAGTTGTTAGGAAAAATTCCTTAACCAGGAATCCAGGAGCCACTCTGGAATCACCCTCACACCCCCTGAGCTGGGATGAAAGCCCCTTTGCACCTCCACACAGGCAGAAGAGGTTTCCTCACCGGCTCAGTCCCAGGTTTCCCACAGCAGAGTCTCAGACCTCTGGATCCTTAAAGCAGTTTATTCATGGCACAGCAGCAGAGAAACAGCTCAAGGTGGTGTCTTGGAGAGGGAATCCAATCAAAGGAACTGCTGGGCTTTTATCCACTCACAGCTGAAGTCTGGGATCTTCCTGTTGAGTCCCTGGCTCCTGCTGTGTCTGTGAGTGTCCAGCCACCTGGATGTGCCACAGGTCCCCATGCCCTTCATTATCAGCATGGCTGGTAGCTCACAGCCTCTTGTCTCAGGCTCTGGAGCTCATCCTGCAGCTGCACCGAGCTGCCTGCCCTGGAAGTGCTCCTCAACAGCCTGGAATGTGCACATCTGGGGCACCTCAGAGGGTCTGGAGCCACCCTGGGGATGCCAGCCAGGTCCCTCCCCTTCACAGCAGCTCCGATGTACTGGAAGCTCAGGAAGGGACCCCCCTACCGTCCCTGCTGAGACCAGGACTGGCTCCCTTGCTTCCCTCAGAACTGCTCATGCATGCAAAGGCTTTGTTAACTCTGCTCAAGGCTGTAGGGATGTTGTTCTCCCTGCTGTTTTCCCCTTTCTGGTGCTGCAGAGGAGGCAAAATGCTCTGCATGGTAAGCCCATGCCTGGATTTCCTGATTTAAGCACAGGCAAGGCTTAAATTTAAGCACAGCCTGGACTGCCAGAAAATATCTGCTGTAGATGAACAACAATGTTATTTCCTCACTCCACCATCTGCTGCCATGCACTGCACAGCCCTCAAGGCAGGAACTACCAACAGCTACAGGTGGGGCAAACCATGGCAGATGTTGTGAACCCTGACAGATGTGGTCCTGACCCAAGCTGGTGCCTCCAGAGTTTTCCTGGTTCTATCAGCACCTTGAGAGCAGCTGGCCTGGGCAGGTTAGACAGAGCTGGCAAAGTTGGTGTGCCACAGAACCCCAGGGGGAAAGATGAATTTGAGAGCAATGACACTGGGCAAACACACACTTTTGGAAGGGCTCTCCAGCTCTGTAAACCCAAGGGATTTGCAACATGACCACGAATGGCCAAGAGCTGTCTTCTCCCAGTTCTTAACATCTAAGCCACTAGTGCAATGAAAAAGCAAATATTTTCGTGAGCTAGAAAATGGAAAACAAAATCGTTGGGTTTTTTAAGTTATTCCCTGTTTCTGGAAGTCTGATTTTTATTAATGTAATATTTCTGTTAGCAGCCCTGTCTGCGTAAGGCATCTGCAGAAAGTTTTTATTGTTAACTTAATAGTGAAAATCTAATAGAGGTTCATTTGAATTTTCCTATTAAATTGACGTCAATGGCAGTCTGAGAATCAGATTGTTACAACCCAGACTGTGAAACAAACATTCAAGTCAGATGCTATAAATGTAGCCACTGCACACTGGTAAGTGTGTTTTAATATTTTTAATCAGGTCTCTGGGTAGAGCCAAGATACACTTGGCATAGAGATGAGGGGAAAAATTATAAAAATGTAGATATTTTTACTTGGAAAGTCATTTATAATTTATTTCCAGAAAAACTGGGGGGGAAAACAAATTGAATACACACAGAGAATTGCACTTCAGCAAGCAGATGTACAAATATAACAGTAACTAGAACTTGTCTTAATCAGTACTGGCCACACAACAGACTACAGGTGAGACATCTTTTTCTTAAGGTCACTTCCACAGGAACTTTATGTGTGGCACAGGGACCCCAAAAAGGATGGGGGAATAAGGGAGTCCTATGGCAGCATTGGAGCAGCTGAATGGACTGAATAATGGTACAGCAGAAAGAAAATAAATTGTCTGTAGGGAGAGGAGATTTTTGCTTGGAGGATTTATAACAGGATTACAAGAAATCTGAAAATTCCAGCTAAGGTTCCCATCAATGGACAGCAGGGTCCTACACCTCATCCAAACCTTATGCACTTTGGAAGAAACTCATCCTCCTCAAAGCTGTAGATTTCTACAGAGACCAGCAGAAAAGCAGATAAAATAAATACACCACAAAGAGGTAACAAAGAGCTGTGCTGGGGGGGAGATGGTTGGGATGGCCTTCCTCCCCTCTCCTGTGCTGGTTCCAGAAATCCACAGGGATGGCATGGGGTCCAGGGCACACAGCACTGATGCTTCCCTTGCCAAAAGCCACAATGAGATCAAAGAGAGCTGAGAAGAGTAAAAAAAAAAGTCCACACAAGTACACATGGCTCTATTATTTGCAATTGTTTACTGGCACAAAGAGGGCCTGAATCCTTATCAGATTTCAAAACCTTTTAGGGATGTGGGAAAGAAGGATGAATCAGAGCAGAAGAGCCTGAAGAGCTCTGTCATTTTTCCAGCAGAGGTGAACTACACAAGTCGTATTTTCAACTCCAACAGAAAAGCACTGGAGCTTTGTGCTAATTATAAAAATATTTAGACTATCACCCAAAACACAGATTCTTTTATTAACTAGAAAAACAGTCGGGTAAGAATTTTCTTCTAACCCACAAGATATTTGTAAGGCCTGCAATAATGAGGTCTGAAATTAAACAGGTTTTTAAATTAAAAACAAACTAAACAAAAAAAAAATTACAGTTTACAGAACTTCAGATTGTTTCTTATTTATTACTAACAAGGCTTTATTACATACAAGTGCTAGAAAAGTGAATTCTCTTTCCAAAACATTTTTCAGGACTCTTGGCAATAATAACCAGCTTGGGTTCAGATTTTAGATTAAGGAGAGGGGAAAGGAGTCCTGTGACACGTATTGCATGTCAGAGTTAGAGTAAGGAATGGTAATGCACCAGCTACCTGCCACAGACCTGACCTCTGCATGGAGATCATTGGCACTGCACTGAAGAATGCAGGGATGCCAGTATCGCAATAGAAGATGAAGGTGCTGGAGCCCTCAATGCATCCCTCTCCTTTATAAATCCACTCTTGCAAAATTCAAGCTCCCAACATTCAATAAGAAGTTATTTACTTGATGCAAACATAAAAACATTCAACTTCCTTCCAAGCAGCGACCAGCTGAGATTCCATGGGCTCCGAAAGGCCCTGGGGAGCACAGCTTTGTGGTGATTAAACTGGGGGGCATTTGCCCTGCACAGAGCCCCAGGTTTCCTGTGCAAGGCTGGCAAGCTCCCAGTGTGATTTATGGTCTATTGTTCCAGCCCTGTCTAGACGTGACTCGCTCGCTCAGGAACCGATAACAGCTACGAGCCCACGACAGTGCCAGCCCAGCAGAGCCACCACGTCCTGCCAACCCTGCAGCAGGCACAGCTCTCTGGGACAAACCTCTCCTCTACAGCCTCCTGAGCAGGCTGGCCTCCTGCTCCCAACCTGCTCAGGGCCAGGGAGATGCAGACTGAACTTCCAGAAGCTGCGATGTGCCCACCACCATCTTTCCTACATCAGCTGTGGGGGCTCTGCAGCCCTCCTGTGCCACTTTGGCCAGCTGGGAATGGCTGATCAAGGTATGGCTCCAAGAATAAACTCAGGCTGGAACCCACTCTGCAGTCATCTTATTCACACACTGGGAAGGAGCTGGGTGCCTGCTCTGGGGCCTTGGGCACGATCTGATGGCTTACTTTTGCCATACCAGTAAATGCCATCACCCAGCCAAGACGCAGCTTACTTTGGCACAAGACTCTGCAGGAGGATTAGCAACAGCACCAAGAGGACTTTCATGCTTGGAATAAGCGTAGCTGCACCTGGCCTTCTGTTGACAGAATTATGCTGGTAAAAGTGGAAGGGGGAAGATGGGGGGGAAATGGCTTCCTGACCGAGCAAACACGCCAGCAGAATCAGCAAGTGTAGGGTCAGGCTTCAGAACAAACCGCACCGCAGCCCCTGGCGCACGCTGCTAGAGTGGAAATTTCAATCACAATAACCTGCAGTAATTAAATGGACCATGGAAGGACTTTTGCCCTCAGGGAAGGGATAAAAAGAATAATATTTCCTTCAACAAGCTGGAATAGATCCAGCACCAGCACAACTGTGCAGGGCTGGGTGTAGCAGTATCAACCTCTCACGCGACAGCCACTGGCAAGGAAACCAGATGGAAAAGTGTGGGAAATGCCAGTGATTTCTCTTTCCAGTCCTATAGCAGCCCTTGATACCTGAAACTGCTAATCCAAGGAGGGGAAAAAAAAAAAAGCACAGCTGACTTGGATGTCAGCCACCGTGCACTGCTGCTTGGAGAGGTGGGTGTGAAGACAAACTGCAAGTCTGGAGCATTCCTGGAGGAACCCTCATTGATTCCTTCCTGCAAGCAAGCTCATTTACAATTCCACATCAAGGGCAGGTCCTGGAGCAAGTTTGGCCCATCAGAACACCAGCTTTTATGGAAACTATGCATCTGAAAAGACAGTTACCAATTCTCCTTGCAATAACATCCATCCTACTTCTGTCATCACTTCAAGCCTTGTTTAAAGACACGTGAGATTAGAAATTTGCTTTACTTCTTTCTGGTTGACTTAGCAAATCTTCCCCAAATCAAATGTTAGTCACACATACATTCTCTAGAACTTAATGCTTAGCAACACCCAGAATAATAAACTCTACAGGATTTTTATGAGTCAGTATGTCTTACACTCCTGTCCTACTAAATCTCAAACCCCTTCCTTTGATCAGTTGGCACTAATGTCACTGTGGCTGGCTCTGGCCACACTCATGTAATTAAGCAGATCTACTCCTACTTGAATCTCTTATTTAATGCATCTGCAAGTTTTGAAGAGTTAAACCAACAGATCCCTGAATCTGTCAACTTTTTTTTTTAAACCAAACATGTAAATATTTAAACTCTTTTTTTATCACAACCACAGCCTGCTACAGAGCTGGCACCTCCAGCGCTGCAACCACGGGTTCACAAAGATATTTGATAATTCCCTTCCCAGAAATTCCTTAATACAGGCATTAGGGAATCCTTGATAGATTAATGAACAGCTGAACACGTAGTCAGCAAAAGAGCAATGTCCTTTCTGAGCCCAGAAAGTAACAAAATATATATGCTCATATTTCATAGAAGACACAAAACGGAGCAAATCTGCATAGGGGAACACATTTTAGGAAAGGGCCAGTGGTTGTCCAGCATCACTCTTGTGTGCAAGCTCACAAGCACAGAGAGCATCAGCTACCCTGAGTAACATCCACACCAACCCTCTCTGTTAATAACAGCTGAGATCAGAATGCTTTTAAGCTAGGAAGAATTATGACAGCTAATGAAATCTTCCACTACAGTGTACTACACATAAAATTAGTGCCTTGTAGTCAAACACATAATACAGTGAAAAATAAAGCAGCCTGTATTAGCAGGAACATAGCTGGAAAATTGCATGTTTTCTTTGCTATTATATTTTATCTATCACTACAATTTCAATACCTCAGTGGCATCTTGCTTTTTGAGTACATGACAAGTCAGAATTTACAGGTCAGGCAGTAAAAGAAGGGTGAAAACAGAAAGACATTTACCTACAACTTTGCATTTTACAACCCCTATTTTATGCCTAACACAGCTATTCACATTTGGTCAGCTACTGTACGTGTGTGGGAAACTGTTCTGAAAGCAGTAATTTGGCAAAGGCAGCAAAAGCACACAGCCAGGACAGTTGCTGAGCAGAAAGATGTGTCAGCTCCACAAAGGGGGTTAACACAAAGCCAGGAGGGCTGGTATTCTAAGCAGTGGTACTAGCAGCAGCATAAAACTTGAGCAAGTAATTTAGACAACCAAATAGCACATTCTCTCCTTTACAGAGGAGAGAAGAAAATTATGGCAGAGGTATAAAGAGCTCCATTTCTATTCCCCTATTCTCTCCATCTGGACAAAGCACCAAAGTGCATTCACCAGCCAGAGACAGCAGGACCTTTCACAGCACCAAGCTCACTGATTTGGGTGAACAACAGGATGGAGGGTATCTGAAGCGTGCTGAGCAACAGGGGAAACACAGAACCAGTCTTGGAGTCCTGCAACACTGCTGACATCAAAGGAGCAGCACTACAGCAGGCCTGACTCCAACCAAGAGCTGTTCTTCATGTGTGAAAACCTGTGACAGCAGATCATGGAGGGGAGAAAAAACTGGGGGAGAAACACCCACCAGGCAAGTTAGCCAAGCAGGCTGGCTCCAAGCAGCTTTTGCCACTCTTTCCTTGGGAAAACGTGCTCAGGGGCTGTGCTGGCTTTGGCTGGGATAGTTTTGGTGCTCAAAAGGACTGGTTTGGTTCAAGCCCAGTCAGCCCCACAGAGCCACTCACTCACTGTCCCCTGCTGAGATGGGCAAGAAAACTTGAAGAGCAAAGGTGAGAAAACTCATGAGCTGAGACAATGACATTTGAAGAGGTAAAGCAAACACTACACATGCAAGCAAAACAAAACAAGGAGTTCATTCCCCACATCCAGTGACAGGCAGGTGCTCAACACCTCCAGGACAGCAGGGCTCCATCACACATAACAGTGTCCTGGGAAGACAAACACCATCACTGCAAACATCCTCCTCCTTCCTCCTAGCTGAGCATGATCCATATGGTCTGGGACATCCCTTTGGTCAGCTGGGGTCAGGTCTGTCCTGGCTCTGTCCCTTCCCGGGGTCAGGTCTCTCCTGGCTCTGTCCCTTCCTGGGGTCAGGTCTGTCCTGGCTCTGTCCCTTCCTGGGGTCAGGTCTCTCCTGGCTCTCTCCCCTCCCAGCCCCTTGTGCACCCTCAGCCTCCTCACTGCTGGGGTGGGATGAGGAGAAGAAAAGGCCTTGTGTAAATCCTGCTCAGCAAGAACGAAAGCATCCCTGTGTTATCAGCAGTGCTTCCAGCACAAACCCCAAAAACAAATCACACCAGCTACTCAGAAGAGAATTAACTCTACATGCCAGCCAAAACCAGCACAGGGGCTCAGTCTGAGAGCTCACAAATACCACAGCCACCAGTGTTTGGATGTACAATCTGGGTTCTTTCAGAACTTTCCTCTAGTGCTAGTACATATTTTCTTCCTCCTTTGGCTCACAGAGTTCCTGTAACCATCCAACTATACTTCCAGATTTGCTTGGAAATTTGTTCTTCCACCTGCACGCTTTCAATCCCTGCCTCAGGAGCACAACAGCAACAGGTACAGGTTCCATTCCCAGCTGAAACACCAACTGCAACACCCAAGTCAAAGTTCCAAGAGTGACCTTAGCTCCTGTGGCCTCAGGGACAGGCTTGGTGGCACATAAAAGACTCCTTTGCCCATCTCCTCCAGGAGAAAAGGAGCAAACAACAATTTCCATCTGGGAAGAGCCCATCAGGGTGTCAATAGCAACACTAACCCTCAGAAACTCACACCTTCATCACCAAAGTGCACATTAAAACTGCCTGAAAAAGGCATCAGTGAGCACAAAGTCCTGCTGAACTGCAAACCTGAACACACCTGACTGCAAGCTAACTTGGCAGGGATGTGAACACCACTCAGCCTTTCCATGCCTCTGTCTCCCCAAGTGCTGGACTTGCATGGCTCAACACGTGCAAGTCCAGCAGCTGCAACCAAGTTATCTTTCAGCACCAAGAAATGAAATTTCTGTTTTCAACAGCATTTCTATCTGTCTCAAGAAAGGTCTCGCAGGTGTAGAGAATGAGAACCTCACACTACAACATTGGGACTAGAAATAAACATTTACAGCATTCTACTGAAAACCTGTATCACATGAATCAAAATAACAGCAGGAAGATCAGAAAAAAAGAACATGTAGTACTTGTGATTGGGAATACATGAATGCATCTCAATTATCAAGTATTAAAAAGATCCTATTTTTCCTTTAGCTGAAAACAGAGTTCAGATATCAAAATGTTCACAAACCCCAAAAATCAAGTCTGCATTTAAACACAGGTGGCTAGCAAGATGAAAAACAGTAATCCTTCCATCCAAGCACATGTACATACTAGTATCTAAGGGTTACAGAATGAAAATCTGCCAACTTCAAAAACAGACAAACCACCAACCTGCTTCAAAACCCATGCTACTGAACATCTGAAGGTAAGGATCTAAAAGCTTTCCTTGAAGAGGCAACAGAAATGGATAAATCTGGTTCCCAGTCAGTGCTTTCAAACACCCAGGGGTTCCTCACAGTCAAAGAAAATTTCCCCAGGATAACAGGCTAGTTATCCTCGGGGATACCCAAGTAGATGCTCTGGGGTCACCATTTCATGTTTCTCACCAGACAAATCCACCCTCTCGTGATAAAACAGCTCATGCAAAGGTTCCAACCTCAGTCTGTTCTGCATATTAATGTCCTTGTCCCCATACAAATAATTAATCAAAGAATCACAGAATCATTTAGGCTGGACAAGACCTCCAAGCTCATGGAGTCCAAAACTGAAACACTCTGTGAAGGAGACCATGGCCCTGAGTGTCACATTGTCATTTCCTGAGCACCTCCAGGGGTGGTGACTCCATCACCTCCCTGGGCAGCCCATTTCAATGCTTGCCAACCCTTTCCATCAAGAAATTCCTCCTGATGTCCAACCTGCAGCTCCCCTGGAGGCTGTATTTACCAGTCACATGCAATGAAACTCGACAGCACACAAATATCAAAGCACACAAGGTGAAAGGGTCCCATGTCTGGGTGCACGCCAAAATAATTAAATATTATTACTTGCAAAGTATAAAATGCACGTCCACAGATCATGCTTACAGGTATTTATAAAATCAGAAGTGTTTCCAGCTGGATCTGTTTGTTACCTGAATTTGGTATCACCTGGAGAGATGCTGAGATGTCACATAAGGGAGTTATACACAACAAACTCTACAAGGAGAAATAAACCTAAATGTTGCAGGGTTATTTGATTGCCAACATACACATTGCTCCCAAAAAGCTGCAGACAGGAAATCCTGGACTCATGATCCCTTCAAGCAATTTGCTATTGCAATCAAATTTAAAACATGCAATTAATCAGTAAAACTCACTAAAGGATTCAAAAGTGATCACATATGCAGTTAATTCTGAACTTTTTTCCGTGACATTCATTAAGGAAAATTGATCCTGTTTCTGTTAACACAGAGTATTTCATTACACCCAAATGCTATGGAAACACCATAAACCAGAACATCTTCATTTTGATTAGCAGACCATCACAATCTAAGCTCTTCTTATTACTGAAGAGTTTTCTTATGATAAAAAAGATCCTAAGTCCCTTAAAGCCAGTTAATTCCTGTTTTAATGGAAAAAGTCACTTTTTCCAGCTGTGAAGCAGCCCCACACTCCTTCAGGCCTAAACTCCCACAGCCAGATTTGACTCGAGAGCCTTTTCAGGATTAAGAAATTGGTTTGAGCTCAGGGTGTACTGTCAGACCACAATAAAAGGAAAATGAATACAATATGCTGGAAATACAGCACTAGTCACATTTAAAAAAAAAAAAAAACACTTTCTGACAGCATTAATTATGACACTGTGCCTCCCACTCTTATCACGCACAGCCCTTTCACAGCAGCTCCACAGACCTCACCCTCAGCCATCCCAGGCATGAAACAACACAACAACAAGCCCTCTGGAAGGCACAAAAAGAGAGTTACTGCTTAGTTCAAGTTCACAGAAAATCCTTGCTGAAAGGTTTTTTTTTTTTGTCTGTTTTTCAGTTTCATCTGTTTCAAAGAAACTTCTGCATTTGTATTTGGGAGAGAGGGTGATGAAGGCAAGTGGTAAGGAAGGGACAAACACTGGCAAACCAAGGAAAGTCACAGTTTTCATAGAAAAAACCCCAAAACCAAAACCCCATGCTTTATGTATTGCTGTTGAAAAACTTCTTCCAAACGGGAGGAGGGAGAAGGAAAGAAAAAAAAGTGAAAACTCTTGGGATGCTGTATCTGCCACCCAAGGCTCCAACATAAAACCCTGACAGAGCATCCTCAGGCTTGTGACCTGAACAGTCAAGTCAGGATTTGTCCTGCAAACCCACAAGTAAGGAACAGGTACCACAAGTCACACTAATGAAAACACTGACTGAAAGCAGTGAGCCATGTGCCAGCCTAACCCAGGCACCCCAGCACACCCATCACATCACCTGAGTGCCAGGAGAGCCAAGCTGCCCAAAGGGCTCTGCCATCCCCACTGGGGAGTGCCAGCAACTGAGGTGGGCAAAATGGCAAAGCCATGGTGATGAACACAAAGGCTGTGCTGGGACAAACTGGTGCAGACTGGGAACGGGGTCTAAGCCCACTTCACCTGGAGCTCTCTACCAACATACCACCCTATCACCCCTCGCTTAGCAAGACTGCTGGAGCCATTTGGACAGACTCCTGCTTTTGGAGCTGCTGACACGGGCTGGTCTGCACAAGAGAAACACAGAATAAGCACAGTGCAGGGCACAGCTGTGCTGCAGAAACCAGCAAAGACTAACAACAAGTTTGGTGTGAACAGCTCTTTACCCCCCCTCAAGTTTAGGCAGTGTTAAAAGCAGCATTTATTGCCCTGGCAGCGAGAGCAAGCAAAAAAGACAACAGCCACGTGCTCAAAGACAATGTACAGATTTACTGCCCTCACACAGATTTACTGCTCCTTATCACAGAGCAGTTCAAGAAGCAACACGTGTCCCATACACAGGTATGCCAACCCAGGGGAAACAAAGTACAGCAAAACACAAAGCTGCAGGATCGATGACCAGCAAAAGCTGGGCAGTGAATGCCTGCAGCTGTGCTGGCATTTGGGATGGCCACTCAAACAATGATTTATGGGTTCTGCCAGTTTGGGACTGTCAAACAGCAATGGCACAGGAATCATCTTTAATTATGAAGGATTTAAATCACACATGCAACCATTACAAGAATAAGTTTTGAGACACAGAGATGGATTTTCTTTCTTTCCACAAAATTTTGGCCAAATTGTCTGCTTGACTGAGCTCAATTATTTTTCCTTGATGGTAAAACCCATCCAAAACACTGTCCTACACAGCAACAGTCCCTGCTAACAGAATCCACATAGTGGCAGCCTTTAACAAAATGCTCGTTTTTAAGAAAGAGCTCCCAAGCACACATACATACCACAAAACATCCAAGTTATAAAATCAAGAAAAGTTAAGTTAGCTTTGTTCAAAGACACAATACACGTACCAGCATCTTTATTTCAACTGCACAAGGAGATTAAACAAACATAACTAGGAGCCTGAGCCCACCACAGCTTTGTGATAAAATATAGCTGACCTCCCATTGTCAGCAAATATGTCAGCAGTTGTATTCATCTCATAGACCTTTTCCCATTTTGTTTAAGGAAAACTGATCCTGTTTCTGTTAACACAGAGTATTTCATTACACCCAAATGCTATGGAAACACCATAAACCAGAACATCTTCATTTTGATTAGCAGACCATCACAATCTAAGCTCTTCTTATTACTGAAGAGTTTTCTTAAGATAAAAAAAGATCCTAAGTCCTTTAAAGTCAGTTAATTCCTGTTTTAATGGAAAAAGTCACTTTTTTCCAGCTGTGAAGCAGCCCCAAACTCCTTCAGGCCTAAACATCCCACAGCAATGTCCAGTTTGTGATCACAGAGTTTGACACACTTAGCATGTTACTGAATAGTCAAGACAGCCTTTCAGAAGGTGCAGACATTGAAATTACACAAATCCCTTCTTCAATTAGTAAATTAATCTCTTATTTTTAATTTTTAAATACAAGGCAGAAAGACCAGCAGTAATGAATCTCTGATGGGAGTTAATGAATCTCTTGCAATCTCCCAGCAGGGGAAAAAAAAGAAGCAGATTGATTTTTGCATCTCAAAGAAACTTAATGAAATCAGTAACAGAAAAGTTCCTATAAACATGAACTATAAATCACTTGTTCTTTGAGCAACACAGATTAATTCAGGATACAGACTAGCTTTCTTTATCAATTTCAACTCTTTTGTTGACCTCCCTGCATTGCTACTTTATTCCTCTTCCTTTTCCTACATTTCAACTCTGTACAAATCTAGTAATATGCTTATAAAATGTTCTTGAAATAAATAATTTCTATCAAGAAGTATAAAGTTGTACTAGCACTTTCCCCAGTGCAAGCATTCCAAATAAATTTCACTTTTGGTCAAAAAATCTATTCAGAATTACTTTGATTAAATGTCACATTTATAAATATGGAGGCAATTAAAAACATCTGGAATATAAAACACTTCTTTGTATGCAATGTTTTGGGTAAAATCCAGCAATTTCATGAAATTTATTTACCGTGTGCTTTGAAGTTAACTGAGGTGACTGAACTAGGTGTTACCCCTGCAGTCACAGTCACTGCTTGTGCAGAGATTCCTGCTTCCACCCACACCACAGGAGCAGAGCACCCACACACCAAGCTGCTAAATCCTTAGGGAATGGTGGGAACAGCACCAGCTCAGCCACCAGGAAAAGCCAATTGGAGCTGTTCTGTAACAGCCCCAGGCACAAGTGCAGCACCTCTGCCTTGAGCAGCCCCACAAGCATTTCCTCCATGCAGGAAGGGTGAGTGTCAGCAGGATAACGCTGCCACAGCAGACAGCAGCTGTGCCTGATCACCTGAGACGAGCAGGGGGGCATTGCAGGGCTTTCTGTCTAAAGCAGACACGAAGACAACTTGTTCCATCTTTCTGGGAGAAATACAGCCTGAAATCCCTGTGCTGTTCCTTGAGGCAGGGCAGCCAGCACACACCTTGCTCGGGTGGATGCTGGGGTACAAAGTGATGCAGCAGCACTGGGCATGTAACTGCATGAGCAGCTGGGTATCACCCCAGGGGCCCAGCAGCACCATGCCTTGGAAATGTGCTTTCAGTTACCTGGGAAGGACTCCAAGAAATGCCTCGGGCTCCCCACCAGACCAGATCACCTGTGGCACAGCAGAAAATGCCCCTCAAGCACAAACTCCTGCAGAAACCTCTGGCTCCTGAAATGCTAAAGCTGCATTTCAACACTGCAGAAACACTGCCTCACTTTTTCCCCTTCCCTCCACAATTTAGCCTTCTACAATATATTTAGAAGATAATACTAAATGATGAGATTTATGTTTTCAAACATAGCTTTAAGATCACAGAAGAAAAATATGAAAAGCCACAGCCAGAAATCCTTTATTTAGTCCTCATCTATCATTCTTTTCCAATCTATGTGCTCAGTACAGGCTAGAAGGGAGCTCAAGGTTATGCTTCTTGCAAATCCTTTTCTGTCCTGTATTATCAGCCACTGTTATTACCTAAACTTTCATTCAGAAACAGCATTTGGAATAGTTTTTCAAAGGAGAAATTATTTTTAATCAAGTCAGGTCATGGATGATGTTAACCAGATTTGTTTTTATTTCTAGTCACTCTTCAAATTATTAATATAATTCCCTGCAGACAAATGGTGTGTTTGTGGTTTGAGATACACATTGAGAGGGAAGACTTATGAGCACAAGGCATTCAAAGTCTTTTTGCCAATGAGAAATGGGAAACTTCTCTGGGTAGCAGAAAGCAGAGCATCCAATTAAGTGGTATTTTCCCTTTTTTATCTCTTCTATTTTTCTTTTAATTTCCACCTCAAAAAGGCTTTTGGCTGCATTTTTGACAGGCAACCGAAGCAGGAGTGGTATTGAACAGAGTTCAAAAAAAATCCTTTCTAAAAACAAAGACAAAAATAATTGAATGCTAGAGAGGTTTAAGGGCTTCCAGTGTTAAGTGAAGCGCTGCCCTCAGCCAGATGAAGTTTGGCAAGATGAACCTGCAACATTTTGAGAGACAAATTCAACCCTTGAGTTCACCAAGAGCATTTTGGCTCTTTCACCAAAACCACATATTTCCATATCTCTGGTTACTCATGGTGCTTGACCATTTTTCTCCCAAGATGTTGTCAGGATTTCAGATGTTTGAGAGCTGGAAACAGTTGTGATGCAGACAGGGCAAGGCAATTCCTTCTGCCCCCTTTGAGCAGCTGCACAAAACCTGTGACTTCTCCCAGAAATAGGTGGTGAGGCCCTGAACAGGTTCCCTAAAGAGGGAACTTGTTCAGCTGCAGACTCCCCATCCCTGGAAGGGTTCCAGGCCAGCTTGGATGGGGCTCTGAACAAGCTGGGATAGTGGAAGGTGTCCCTGCCCATGGTAATGGGGCTGGAACTGGATGATCTTTAGGGTCCCTTCCAATCCAAACCATTCTATGATTCTGTGACCAAACCAGACTGAGGGGCACCTGCTCCTTCTCCACTCAATGGAGCACACCAGGCAGGAATACCAAATTTTCCCAGCCTTACGTTGAGGGAACATCAATGGCCTTCAGCTTCAGCACATCTTACAGTTAAACACAAAACTGAATCCTTTCCCCACCCCACAGCTGCACTTTTTAGACATGGTTTTACATGCCAGGTAAAAAATCCCTTAAAGAAGAATTTGACAAGAGAAAAAGAAAAGCATCTGAAGCAAACAAAAAGCCCAACATCAAGAGAAATGGAGGAGGGGAGAAACAATCATTTTAAAGTGACCCTTTGTGGGGGCAGGGGAAGAAGTCTGTCTGATTTTCTTTGGATGTAGCTGGGCAGGAAATCGTTGAGGTGGGTTAAAATACCTTTCTTGTACATGCTTTACAAAGAATTTCCTCCGGTTACTAAAATAATATTTGTTTTCATGTCAATCTTGCTAAATCACAGCTGCAGTGCTTTATTTCCTCTTTTCCCTCTCCTTATTCCCATCTATTAATAGGCCTGCACGTACCCACACATCAATTAAACCACTCATATTCACTCATTCTATACATAAACACTTCTGGTTTGCAAGCAAGTTCCCCTTGTGACATTGTTCTGCTCCTGAAATGTGTCATTTGCACTCGCACTGCTGAGCTCCAAGGGTGATCCTGCTCTCCCCCAGGTGAGCCCAGGACCCCAGGGAGGTCCTACACTTCACAAAGCCCCATGCTTGCAGAAACACAGAGATGATGAGGAGGTAACTCAAGCAATGCCTGCACCCACTGCAGGCTCACAAGTGGAAATGCCAGAACAAAAAAGCATTTTTTGTTTGATTCTGGTTTTTTGGGTTTTTTTTTCCCTTTCTGCTTCCTCAGTTCAAGAGAAAGAAGGTAAGACATCTGAAGAAGCTTTAGTGTAACTCAGAGCTATTCAGTTCAGCAATTTCAAAGCTATAAAAGGCTCTGGAAGTAGTTTTAACCAAGTATTTTAGGCCACCAATATGGTAAGCATCAGTTCCAACTAACATTCTTCAATATTTCCACTGCTGAATGCTGGAATCCAGCATAGGAAGGAAGGGATTTATTCTTCAAGTTTGATACACCAAACCTCACATATTTTTAATCATTTGACTTACAGGAAAACTATGAAAATCTTAGTTCTTGTTGCAGCTTATCTCCCCCAGGTGTCACCTACCCCCTTAAAATGCAACTCTGAACTAGTTCTCAGGCCCGAATTCAACATATTTCTCAGACTCCAAGGAGAAAACGGAGATAAGAATGCACTGCCATAGCCCGCTGAGTTTCATCAGCTGAACAAGTGGAAATTCTTGCCAATTCCAAGTCTTTCTTAAAGCCTCTGACAATCACAACAGCTGCTTTATTTCGATGCTGAGCGGAGCAGCATTAATGAGAGAGTTGTTTGCTCTCTTTAAGAGGATTTAGCACAACCATAAAAGAGGATTTTTATGACAGGTCCCACTAACCAGTTCCTTAGTCCTTAACAAAGCAGGGTAGATAGAGTTTTGAAAACAAGGCTCCCTTCCCACAAAGTTACCTGGAGACATCTGACCTATTCCTGCTGACAGTCAGTGCATTCAAAGGTCTCCCCTAGCAAAGATTATCTCCTGCAGTTGATTAGGCAATTTTACAGCTGCCATGCTGAGATTTTTAACAGCAATCCAGTTAGTTCAGAGTGAAATGACAATTAAAACTAAATCAACAACAAACCAACATGGAGTGACAGGAAGCATTAAAACCCAAGCAGATGAGAACTACTCAGCTGGGCAGCAGGGCATATCTTGGGTTCTGAGTTGCTGAAATGGCTCCTGAGGTGTTAAAAGGTCTTTTTTCTCAGCCCCATGCTCCAAGAAGAAGTCAGGATTCCTCAGCTCTGGTTTTTAAGGTTATTTTCCCTTATCTAATACATTGTCTTTCTGCCCTGCTGAGGTCTGTCCAGCAGGTTGGGCTGTGGCACAGTCCCTACCCTTGGGGTGGTGTTGGCTTTTTATACTAAAAACTATGTGTGCTTTATTTACAAGAATTTCTCAATACCCATCACCTGTGTCAGTCTGTCTCTACTCTAAACCAATCCAGAAGTGCCACCATCCCAGCAGGAGATGGAGGACAATAAGAAGGAGGACAGGACACGCCCAGATTCCTCCATCTTGCCTCTTGAACCCCCATTCTAAAAAACCCCAAAATTCTGCTTTTTCACCCTGTGACAAATTCACTGTCATTCTACTCAAACCCTTGTGGCTGGTGACTCCACACACAGAGTTGGGAATTGTTTCCATGGGCTACAATCAAAGGCACAGGTGTCTGTGACTCCGTGCCAAGGTCTCTGAGCCCCTGCCAGGGTCTGGAGTCCCCCAGGGCAGCCAGAGCAGTGTCCTGGGCTGTGACACCCCCTGACTCCAGCATGGCCCTGGCCTGGCTTTGGAGCCCCAGCAGCTCCCACTGCCTTCCCCACTCAGGCCCTCTGTTCCCTCCCTCTCACAGAGCATCTCACATCTCCCAGCCGCAGCTCCGCGTTGGCACTCAGGGAAAAGGTGTTGATGAATTCTGTCTCAAATTTCTGCGTGTCTGAAGAAAACCCTTATGAAATAGCAGCATGGATCATACTGATATCCCCCAAACAGACAAGTAGCTCACTGCAACCTGGAATGCTTTGAGCTAGTGCTGTGAGACAAGTGTTTGCAGTATTTATTACAACAGGAGCAAATGAAACTAGAAACATGTTGTTCCTTAATTATAGAATTTGCTCAACACTGCCCTCATTGTGATCCATTTTTGGCATTAAATAAAAAAAAAAAAGAACTATCAATAACTCACTTGTAATTCTAAACTCGTGTCAGAGGCTGTTTCATTAGGCAATAGACAATCATGCAGTGAAGAGCAGCCCTTGCCCCCAGAGGACTCTTTTGTGGCCATAACTGCATGGAGACTAAGATGCTACACGAATCACACATCCAAGACATGGAAGAATTCAGGGGCAGGGCTGGGAGCTGAATTCTTCTGGAGTCCCAATCCTTTGTCATGAAGGATAAGCTCCCTCAGGTTGTGTGTGTTTTATGTTTGTGTCTGAATGCATGAGTTCAGTCACATCAGGCTGGACTGTGGGTCTGTAGCTTGCATATTTTGTATCCTTTTTCCACATCGTGTCTAACTATGGTCAGGATTACCCTGACAGACTCATTCAATTTGCAGAGGTTTCTGTTTAAAAGCAAGTGAAACTCTGGAAGAGAAGGCAAATTCATCACTGGTGAGCTGGCTGGAGCCAGTCACAGGCTGTATAATATAACTTATCCTTAGGAATTCATGCCTCCACTGGGTCTGCCTAGCAGATAAGCTACACTGAGATGAAAGTGAGCTGCATCAGATTCTGGTGCCCAGAGCACAGAGTTCAGGCTCTGCTTCCCCTTTGTTCAGCTGGATGCTGTGTAACAAACAGCATTCCCTCTCTCAGAAAAAGAACTTAATCAAGGGGGAGGAGATCTACAGGTAAAAGTTTTATGCATGGCACTCTTAATGATATCTCTGAAGGTTTCAAAGTGTGTGTGAGTTACTTGTGTCGACTCGGCTTCTTTAAAAGTTTAACCTGGATTGTTTCACTTGCAGAAAACAGAATTCTCCTGCTTGCTTCTGGTAAATGCAGTCTCCTAGTGACATCAAAGATTATAGCAACTGCAAGGCACTAGTTTGCCTTTGTAGTTCCAAGATGCTCAAAAAACTTTTAATATATTCTTGTAGGTGTAACCATGTGTCACAAATACACCCGCCAACAAGAGATAAACCCCAACTGAAAACAACTGTTAATCGATTACTGCAGAAAAGCTGACAAACTCCGAGTGAATAACGCTAAAAGGTGTTAATTTGTGGATTTCTGTGGGCTCTGAAAAGCAAAATTAAGTCTCTATGGGATTTTGGATGTGTGACATAAACTGTGGGCCATGTGCCTGTTTTGCATAAATCAGCATCGTGGCAGGGCGAGCCAGGAGAGCTCTGCTGGGCTCAGCTGAGAAGGTGGCCCTGGCTCTGAACTCACTCTGAGCAGCACCAGCTTGGGTCAGTTTCACTTATTTGGGGAGGAGGGAAAAGGATCTGATGGGGATTTGCTAAACTACAAGTCAGTTCTGTAGTCATTTTTCCTTTTCTGCAGTAAGTGCTCCAGCCTGGTGCACACTGAGTATGAACAATGTTTTTTTATGTTTGACTGAGCTCTGGACCCCCGAGCCCTGGGGACCCTGGCAGTGGTGCTGGGGGATGATATGATCCACAGCAAGATGATTCCAGGCAGGCAGCAGCCAGCAGCCAAGACTGGCAGTCAAGAGGGGCAGTGCTGGCAGCTCTGTCACTGTCCCAGCCTGCTGAACAGCTCCTCTCTTTCCATGCAAAAATGCAGGCACACACAAAACCACTCATCTTCAGAGCTAGGCAGAATTTTTGCAGTGAAACTTCTTACCAGCTCTGCATATTTAGCTCCAGAAGAAACGAATTCACAAATCTGTCAAAAAAATTGAAATTTTTAATTTCAGAAAGAAATGTTTTGACTTCTTTTATTTGAAGTGCTTTGCTTTGTTATCTGAAATTTCATTTACAATTATAATTTTAAAAAATAATTATGTCAACAAAATGAAGGGTGCATTCAGGTAGAACGGGATTTGAGGAAAAATGGAATATAAAATTAGGAGAAAAAACTGAGTTGTGTTGTTTAGCAAAGTGAAGGATCACCTTAGTCATGAACGTCACTGCTTGTTTTCCTTTGCTACATCCTTTTCTTCATGATTTTGCAGCATGTAGAGGAACAGTAAATGAGGAACAAGCTCAGATGGAAGGCCATTAGAACATTTGCTGAGGTGGACACTGGATGACAGATCCTCCAGCGTCCTAGAAAGTCAGGTGAGCTGCACCTTGCCTTCCTGGTAGCATTGATGTGAGGAAAGGCACAAGGACAGAGCAAACAAGAGTGAAGTTGCATGTGTGTGCACGTGTATTTCTTTATTACTTCAAGCTAGAATTGGAAAATCTCCTTCAGCCTGCTTTTGGTTTGTGCTGCCAATACCAACCACGCTGCTCTAGCCTGCTCAGATTGGGCAGAGCCTGCAGCAGCACAAAACACCTCCATGCCAGAGCACTTGTGCCTTCTGTACGGGCTTTGGTCACCTCTGGACTGGAGACAGCTGCTTCTTTTGCAGCTGAAATTCCTCCCCAGTGGGGAGTAACTTCAAATGACAGGTGACTGAGGTGGCTGTCCCAGCAAGCAGGCAATGCCTGGCCATTGCCTCATCAGCTGCCTTCTCAACACCACACCAAAGCAGCTCAGCCCCACTCACCCTGCACTGCTCATTTTAATATTACTTGCCTGGTTTACAGCCCTGATGGTTCTGGGGATTTTTCTTCCCAGTGGGGAAAAAGTCTCACAGTGTAACTGTTAGCTGATCCAACTCTCAAAACGTGCACTGAAAACCAAACCTTCCTGCTCAGGGCTCTGTTTGCACCCATTGTACTCAACCTCTCATTGTCCTGCCACCAGTGAGGTTTTGTTTTTCCACCATCCTGCATGACTGGGGCTCAGCAAACAGTAAATTTCCTCTTCACAAACTGATGCAGAAGATGAGGTCTGTGCAAAGGGGCTGAGTGAATGGTGCAGGAGGAGCGCGGGGCCAGGATCAGGGCGAGTCTCGATTGAACCCAAGCCAGGGGCTCAGCCCCTTCACTTTCCCAATCCCTGGCTTCCTGATGTTGCCTCTCCCTCAGTGGCACTGCATCAGCTCCCAGAGCAGCTGGAACCTTCTACAGTCACTCACAGCAAAGGATCTGTGTGGGCAGGTGAAGGAGGATGGTGGAGGTGACAGGCAATCCATGGGGAGAAAAAGAAAAGAGCTGGAAAAACCAAGAAATAGAAGGAGCATAAGGGGAATTGCATCTTTCCCTAATTTGAGTGGGATACTCTTTGGCATTTCTGCCACTATGAAGTGCTGTGTGGAGTTCTGCATTAGCTCACCTTTTATTCAAGTAATTTAAGATGGCATTTCAGAGCAGTCAAGTTTCTCGTTACTCTCTCCCTAAATATGTATTTCTCCATCAAAAACTGGTGGTGAAGTGAGGCCATTTAACACCCCTGGAATGTTGTCTGAAATCTTTTGGAATGTGGATGACATAGTTTCTTTGTAATTGGTGTCTGCAAATGTGGTCCTTCAGAAACCCCTTGGCCAATTTGCCCCAGACTTTGCTTCATCAAAAGGGGCTAAAAAACTGAAGGAAAACGCAATTCAGTGTCTAACTTTGGCTATTTTTAAAAGGTGTTTGAAACTTGCAGCAAAAGGTTTTCCATCCTACTCTCGGAGCATAAAATGTCTAAGCAGACTCTTTCTCAAGCTTTCTGTGCCACCTGCCATTGAGACCACACGTGGAAGATTGCAGGGCAGAACTTATTTCCTAAAACACACAAAAACCAGAGTATTTAACTAAAGCTTCTGCTCTTCTCCAAAGCTTTATGTCCCTCTGACACACACAGAACTACTATAAAAATGTAAAAATCACCATCTGCCAACAGACATGGCAAGTAATTGCATTTATTTCCTGTTCAAAGCAATTGAGAGGAGCCAGGGGTCTGCCAGGCTCTGGTGAGTGAGCGATAGTGGCTGGTGAGGAGCTATCAGTGTCACAAATGATGAGTGTGTGTGCACATTCTCCTGGGGTGGCGGGCAGCTGCATCTGCTGGGTGGCTTTGGAAGCTGTTGGGGTGCACAGCTCACTGCCAGGGACAGCCAGGAAGGAAGGAAGGTCATTCCCAGAGCGTGTGCTGGGGGGAAAGGCTTCCAGAGAACCACTGTGGGCTTCAGTGCTAGGTGGCCACCAAGAGTGGAAGTGTGGCAAGAAGAGAGAATCCCCAGATTTCTCTCTGTAAACTCCTGATCACCACACAGTGAAAGGTCTGCCTTTGCATGAGTTCTTCCTCTGTAAAATGCTTGGTTTTCTTCCCTACCTACAAGTTCTAGGTCTTAACTGATGCCTGTAAAACATTGCATGCTGGGATGGGATGTGCTGCAGGAATGCAAAGATTTAATTAACACTCCTAGATCCAAAGCCCACTGACTTTCCTCAATATTGGCTAAGGTCAAAGGATTTGTGAGTGTGGGCACAGAGTCAGTGGTGACTGGGCTGGGGCTGTGCCCAATCATCCCTGACTGGCTCCAGCTGTGCAGGACAGGTGAGCAGCATTGAGGGCACAGAGGGCAC
>JAYDZK010000056.1:69971775-69982066 GCA_034509185.1 Euphonia xanthogaster | reverse complement strand
TGTCCTGCACAGCTGGAGCCCAGCAGGGATGATTGGGCACAGCCCCAGCCCAGTCCCCACTGACTCTGTGCCTACAAACTCCCCCTTCCTTGTGCCCCCAGGAGCTGCTCCAGTTCAGGCTGCACTGGGACCTGCCCAGCTCCTCCTGCCCAGCCAGCCCTGTGCTCCATGTCCCAGCTAAAGCCAGCAGCAAGCCAGCCCAGGGACACCCTGGGAAGCACCTTTGTGGCTTTCACCTCTAGAACAGACTGGTGGCACCAACCTCCAAATTGAACACTGGAAAGTATCACTTGTAAGACAGAAGTGGTTGTTTGTTGATCAAAATCACTGCTCGGGTGTTTACAAATAATTGCACAAGTCGGCACACGTTTGCAAATCAAGAAAGAAGAAGAAATATTTAAACTATAAAGAGTCACAAGTCAAGCAATAGTTACAAAAGCCTGGCAGCAGCTCCAGCACAGAGAATCCAGCAAGGAATCATCAACCTGCTGGGAGTGCAATAGTTCAAAAAACAATTAACCTTCACCACTCAAATAGTCAATTCTTTCCCTGTCTGGAATTCATTTCACAACTGTGCTTATGGACAAATTTACTCAGAAATCAGTCAGAATAAGTAATGTTCAGTTTTGAAGTTCAGTAATAACTGATCCCCTACAGCATTACAATTTACTCAGAGACAACCAGGAACAAGAAGCTTTTTTAAAACAAAAAATAAACCCAGCAACCCTCAGTGTCTTGATCCTCAAAGCACAGCGACAGTTTTCCAGCAGGCATCACCATATTTGTATTTCACACAGCTTTTAATGAAGCTGAGATATTTCTAAGAGGACCAACCAGTCTGAGAGGAAGGGTTGCTTTTTTTAAACTGTCAGCAGGGAGTGCCTCAGGACTTCAGCAGCCATCAGAAAAAGCATCATGAGAATATTTGAAAAGCACCACTCCTACAGAGTTAGGCAGACAAAAATCCTATTAAAACAAAACAAAAAAAAAACCCAACAAAATAACGCAGAATGTAATTTTATTTTACTTTAAAATTCAAACCAAAGCATAAATCTTAGTAAAAAACAAAGCAAACTCCAGCAACCTACAAAATACAAAAGTCAAATAAACCACTTTAACCCCACATATTTCACTGGTGGATTGGGGGTGGTAGTCAAGGAGGCCTCAGCTATGCTCTGAGCTATTTCTGATATGTGGAGGTTTTGTAATTTTCCAGCCTTGTGCAGGGGCAGAAGGAGAGCCTTTAGCTGTATTGATGCTCATAAATATCTTCACCCTAATTTTTTTTCAGTAGTTAATTGCAGTAAAAATACAGAGAGTTGTGCAGTGATAGGTCCAGATAAAGCAGTACAGTCACTAAAGCACACAGAGTGACCAACTGGGAACTTTTTTCCTAACTAGTATCAGATTAAAAAAAAAACAAAGCAGGTTTTCTAATCCTCAAACTGTTTGGCATCAGAAACTTATACACTTCAATAACTAATAAATACATAAATACAAATGTCTGAGCTGGAAGAGCTTCATTCATACTTTGTGACATGAATGCATTTTCCATGGTCAGTGTCTATTTCTATCTTACACAATCAGACTTCTTCATAACAGCTTAAAAATAAAAGGTTTGGGGGGAGTTTGTTTGGAGGTTTGGGGATGGGTTTGTTTTGTTTTTTCCAAATTCCTTTCCATTCTTTCATTTTTAGGCAAATATGTCCTCAATACCTCTCAGTCAGATCTGGTTTTATGTACAATTTCAGCCCCTTCTTAGATGAGGCTCAGAAGTTTGGGCTACCTGTGGACCCTAATGGTTCTGTAGTTCTGACCAAAACTTGATGCACCAGTCCACACCACACCTTCACTAACCCAATTTCATTTTAAAACCTCCCCCACACAAAATCTCTTCAGTGACCAGCACATTTTTAGTGACCAGCACGTTTCCAGTGGCCAGCTGACACAAAGTCCTTTTCTTGACAGGCTCGAAAAGGAACAATGCCATTTCACTGACCAAACTCTTACAACCACCAGTACCTTCCCTGTGCTGCATATTTTCCCTTTTGCTCAGCAGCCCTTGAGGTGCACTATGAAAACATCCATCCATCCATCCATCCATCCATCCATCCATCCATCCATCCATCCATCCATTTGTCCCATCAGCACATCACACAGAATCACAGAAAGGCTGGGCTTGGAAGGCACCTCTGGAGATCTTCTATTCCACCTCTGTTGAAGCAGGCTCAGCTAGAGCAGGAGATGCAGGCTGCTGGCCAGGCAGCTTTGGAATCTCTCCAGAGGAGGCTCCCCAGCCTCTCGGGCAGCCTGTTCCAGTGCTCAGTGCTTGCTGCTCGTGTTCAGGTGGAGCTGGCTGCGTTTCAGTTTGTGCCCCCTGCCCTGGCTCTTGTCACTCACCCTTCAGACGTGTGGATGCACTGATAACATCCCTCTGATGGAGGGGTTTGACAGCTGGCTTGTAAGCAAAGCTGAGTTAATAGAAGAAATAACAATTGATGATTTTTGAGTGTATTTATAGTAAGGAAGAAGACAAGGCCGTCAGCATGGAAACAGATTAGAAAAGATCCATGAACACTTTCCTAAGCTAAACTATGTGCATAAATAAATGTGTATAGGTGCCTTATTAAATTTCTGTAAAGCTTTTGCCAATCATATTAACACTAATTGCTTTGCACCAATAAATAGAATAAGTTATTGTAATGTAATTAATGACTTAAAATCATGCTTTGTTAAAAGTATATAAGCTGGAGAACATGCAGAATAAAAAACTTTTTTCTTCTTAAACCCTGATCGCGTGTGTATTTCACAACCAACCTAACGGTGACACCCTCTCAGTCATCTTTTCTCCAGGCTAACCTGGCCCAGCTTTCCCAGCCTTTCCCCCCAGGAGAGATGCTCCAGCCCCCTCATCATCCTCACAGCCCTGTGCTGAACCTTCCCCAGCAGCTCCTTGTCCCTCTAGCTCTGAGGAGCCCAGAATGGGACAGCCAGCTCCAGCTGTCGCCGAGGACAGGGGGACATCCTGCTTTCCAGGGGGCATTTGCCGTTTCATGTACAAATGCTCGCACAAGAGCCGGCATGTTCCGCACCGGGAGGGCTGCGCCACCCCCGCAGCGGCAGCCGCGGGGCAGATCCGGCTCGGGCTCGCTTAAGGACCACGGACAGATTTTGTGGATGATGCTCCGTGCCCGGTTTGGCTCTCGTGCCCTCTAGGGGGCCGCGCCCGCCAGCGCCGGCACCGCCCGCCGCTGCGGGAGGGACCGGAGCCGCCTTCATCAGCATCACCATCATCATCATCATCACCATCATCATCACCGCCACGAGGGGCTCGCGACAATGACAGGCACCCACACAGAGGGAGAAGAAAAGCGGCTCAAACCCTTCATTATAAATAAATAAATAAATACATACACACGTACAAAAATACATAAAAGAAGCCAAAGCGGCTCAAACCCTACATTATAAAAAAAGAAATAAATAAATACATACATACATACAAAAATACAAAAAAGAAGCCAAAGCAGCTCAAACCCTTCATTATAAATAAATAAATAAATACATACATACATACATACGTACAAAAATATATAAAAGAAGCCAAAGCGGCTCAAACCCTTCATTATAAATAAATAAATACATACATAAGTACATAGATAGATACATACATACATAAAAGAAGCCAAAGCTTCACAAAGGGGTAGGGCGCACCCTCTGCCCACAGCCCCAGAGAATCTCCAAAAGCAGCTCAAAGCCTTCGTTAAAACTAAATAAAATAAATAAAGAAATGAAAGAAGCCAAAGCTTGACAAAGGGGTAGAGCACAGCCTCTCCCCGCAGCCCCAGTGAATCTCCAAAAGCAGCTCGGAAGGAAAAGAGCTGATATTCCACCCACAACTTAAAACTCAGACAGATATTGCATTTCATTTTTTTTTTCATTACTCACAAAAACTCACAGCAGAACTTAGAGCGAGACAACTTGGACACAAAAAAAAAAAACCCACAGACACACACAAACAAAAAAAACCCCAATCAACCAAAAAAAAACCAAAACCCACCAATGGAAAAAAAAGAAAAAAAAGAAAAAAAAGAAAAAAAAGAAAAAAAAGAAAAACCAACCCCACCACCTTCCTCCTGAAACCTGAAAAACTACATAGTCCAAGTGAGAGGTGTTTCTTTGAGTGACACCCTGACAAACACAGAAGAGACTCTGAAGAAAGCATTTGGTAATTCATAAAAAAACTTCTTCAAAACCAAGCAGAGGAAAAAAATAATTAAAAATGCCTGCACAAAGTAAAGCACGGCTTCCACTTTGTTATCTGAATCGGAACATTTCTCTCCTTCTCTGTCAAGGGATAGGCCACAAGCTGCACATCTTCCATCAGACTGCCTAGGTCAATCACAGCAACTGGCTCAAAGCTTTAACTGCAGCAGTGCTCTTTTCATTCTCAGATCATTTAGGATGCAGCCAGCTCACCCCCACTCCAAGCCCTGCGGTTTGCAGGCACCAGAACCCAGCAAACCTTTTCACTTCCAGGCTGAGATTATTTCTGTATTATTACTTTTTAAAGAAAAGAGATTATTGCTTTTGAAAGAAAAGAGATTATTGCTTTTTAAACAAAAACCCAAGCACCACTCCTTCTATTTGCACACACAGCTATGCCTCAGTCTCCCACAAAGAACAGCTGGAATGCGAGAACACTAACAGCAGATTAGGAGAAATTCATACAAATGTCACACTTAACGTCCAAAACATCATGTGTCACTGTTTTTCCCCTCCAACCCCCAACAAGCTTCTCAAAACACATTTCATACACAGGGTCACTGTTCTGGCTGTTTATTTAATTAACATGACAACCCAGAGTACACAGGATTTCTTTCAGTTCCCCAGCTTTGCATTTTCACACTTCAGGCAGAAAGAGCAGAAAGTCACTACTGTACTTTACTTTTTTTGCCAGTATACCATAATACACATTTCTTGATTTAACCAATTGATAAAAATAGGTTCTAAGTCCTTGGTGAGAGTTTCAGCAGCAGTTTTAACATTTCTGTCAGGCTGAAAGAGAAATGAAAATACCCAAGTGGAGCAGCTTTGCGTAAATGAAGCCATGGAAAAGAAAAAAAAAAAAGCATTACGTCTGGAATCCCTGGGTGATTTTTCCTGGAGCCCTTCTTTAATATTTTACATGGTTGTGTTTCAGCAAGTCACCAGATGACATAACTCCTCAGCATTCCTTAGTTTTTAGTGACCTAACTGGCAATGCCATTAAATCTTATCGGAGTAATTACAGCTCAATAAACCTTATTAGCAGGAGGTATATGGTATATAAAACCTCACGTGTCCAATAGACACAAAGTTCAGTACCTAAACTCCATCTGCCAGTCCCCTCTAAAATTTTAAATTTCTCTGTGTTCGCTCCCATTTTCAGGCCAGAGCACAAGATCCATATTAATAAAAATTTGTTATAATTTTTATATAAAGGTACCTTTTAATATAAGGGTACATGTCTCTCATTTTTAAGGTAAAATGAAGAAGAACCAGCAAAGGGGAAGAAGCAACATATTCCTGGCACTACCAAAGCTGTCACTATCAAACAATGAGAAGAGATAAAGCCTTAATTTTTTCCCTTGGGAAAAAAAAGAAAAAAGAAAAACTGACAAATGTATTTCTTTTTCTCCTGTTTCTTAGATCTTATCACTGCAGAGATATCTTTGGCCATGTGAACTGTTACAGGATTGTCTTCTCAACTCCACAGACAGGCAGTGATAACGACAGTCCTGCACACAACTTTCCCAGGCCAGGGCTGGGAACAGGCAGAGTTACCACCCAGAACCCCATGAAAAACAGTCAGTTGAGCAAAAAAACACTGCTGCTGCTGAGGGAAGATAGACAAGTCTGGCACCAAGGTTACCAGCCTGAAAAAATAACTCTTAACAAGAAGAAAAGGGATGGGAAAGATGCAGCAGAATAAAACAAGTCTCAAACCAAGAGAAAATAAGTGACAGACCCTCAGATGTCCCTCGGGAAGGGAAAGAGCTTTCTACTTCTCCTACTGCCCAGAAGGAAGGCAAAACAGAAATACATCAGGAAAACAGAAATACAAAGGAAAAGAGAAATACATAAGGAAATGGATAAAAAATGTCTGTCTGCCTTAGGAGGCAGAGAGCACGGGCAGGAGTTTGTACGTGGAACTGCTGGCCTGACAGCTGGGGACATGGGAGAAGCTCCTCCACCAGGACTCAGCAGCTTCTCTCACACAGGGTTGTGTCACCCTCTAGTCAGGGGACCAGAAAGTCCTTCAGACTGTGTGCTGGACCCCTACAGTCTCCTGATTAATGTAAAAAAAAAAAACAAACCTGCAAAAGCAAATCAAACTATTTGCAGCAGCTGCAAATAACACATACTTGTAATAAATCCAAGGTAGCTGAAAGCTTCCCTAAACAAAACAAACAAGCAAAGCTCAAAAGCAAAATCAGGAGTCTTCAGCATGGTTTAGATTTGCCCAGCTACAATCCCCTGTGCAGCATTCTACCCACCAAGGCAAAATCATCCCCCTGGACCGCGGTACGTCGAGATTAACACATTAATCAGAGGCACAAGCCTCACAGCACATGGGCATTATTATATTTTAATGGGAAAAAATAGCACATAGAACACATTTCTGCTCCCCTCCCTACCCCCACCAACCTCCTCTCGGCACTTTTAGGAAGAGATAAAATGTTTGCAAAAACCTGGAGAAAAAAACTCCAAAAGCCATCTTCTTGGTGGCACTTTTGCATTTACTGAAGAAAAAAAAAGCCATTTCTTCATCCATTCATTCATTCCCTGTCTTATCCATCCATTCACAATTTTGCTCTGCATCCTCTTTCAAATCTGACTGAGTGAGCCCTCGAGGAGCTGAGCATCCTCAGCCAGCCTTGATGAAATCACAGGGAGACAACACTCAGCTGGGAGCAAGATCAGGCACACACTCCTCAATGGGCTCTACGCTCACCAGGCTGGAAGCTTTTAATCCAAAGACTTTGCCAAAGGTGGGAAAGAGAGAGATCATATACAAAAAGCACAGAATTAAACTGAAAATGGGGAAGGAGCACTTTTAGCAAGAACAGAGGGTTGCATCACGGTACCATTTGAATTCTGGTTGGTGGCATTTTTAATGAAGGTTTTTCTTTTCAAATTCTTTTTGGAACTGATAAGATGCTAACACAAGGTGTGTTAATACAATATCCATTTTGTCAGTTTGCAGTTCCTGGTGCTGTCCTTTACAATGCCACATAGATTCACCTTCAAATTCTAGTAAGGAAGAATTCAGATTAAAACTGAGATGTGTGTGACTAAAATAGAAAAATTCAGAAATTCCAACTTTCACAGAATCTCATATTAACAGAAACAGTCAGATATGAAGGGAATCAAATTCTGGAAAAATAAAAGCTCGATTAAGTGCTCAGCAATAGGAAAGGTTACACAGGAGGTGATGGAAAAGATCTCTAAAACTTTGCCTAATGTTACTCACTACATTCAAGTACGTGTTTCAAAGCAATAAAGTGGATCTATTTCCTGATGAAAACTATTGGCAGCTCACAGATGTACAAACATTCAGGGGATGTTTTTTAAAAACAGGGGGGCAAGAGAAGGCCTGGTTTTCTTTCAAAGCCCTCATGCCTATTTTTAACATGATATATTTAAAAACTGTCCAAAAGCAAAACATTTACCTATACTTTCTTTAAGTCTACAGGGAGTGGATTTTTTGCTATAAACATAAACTGTGTTTGCTGTAAGAGAGTCCTACTTCTCCCATCACTTCTTTGAGGTCCTTACTTTCAGAGCTTTGTTTCAGCTTTTCCATTTTTCTCTCATGCTAGCATTTATCTAAGAGAACAGCTTTTAGGGAGAGAAGTACACATACACACAGCCACACTGTGCTAAAAAAAAATAAATACAGAAAGTCTCCCCAAAGTAATAATCCATTTCTAATCACACAGAGACACAAGCAATACCAGACCTCACTATTAATTAATAGTGAGAACCAAAGAAAGAGAAATTTGCCCAAATCCTGCAGCGGGTGAACGGAGCAGTTGCCCAAGAACTCCAGCCCAGCTCCACAGCCTGGAAGTGGGAATTGCTCGGGGCAGAGCTGGCCATCGTCCCCAGGTAATGCACCATCAGGCAGGGAAAAGGAGTCTACCTTGTTATCCATCACCAGTTCAACCCTCTGGTACATGCAGGAGGTTTGAAGTCCCTCCACGAGAGAAGGCAAGGACCATGGTCACTGAGTCCTGTCTCCAAATGATTACATTTAGAGATGTTGACTAAAAGGCTGCATTTATTGGAAGTGTGAAAGTAAGTGGGAAATATGCTTAAGACCTTACAAATGATTATTGTAAGAAACCACCAGAAATGCCTAGCTTCACCAAGTAAGCATAAACAGCTTTAATTTCGTGCCTTATTGTACTCAAAAATTACTCTGACACCGTTGCCTCTCAGTTCCTGTTAAAGTCAGAACTCGGTCAGTTTTCTACTTTTTCACACTGTATTTGTCTGTGGTAAATATTTACTTTACCTAAACAAAACTGTTAATTAAATAAGTACGTTTGTTGTAAAACAAGTCTCAAGTATATAAGGTTGTCAGGCCCTCTTCTAAGAAATGTCAATACCAACCACAAAGGGAGGTAATAAAACAATTTCCAGAAACAAACCAGCCACCCACACCTTATAGTTAGATACAGCCATTACTTGGAAAATACTTTGCTGCTTATCCAGCAAGCCACCTGAAGGAAAACCTTAGGTGTGTGACAACACGCTTCACTTGATCACAGCGCACAGAATCCTTTTCAACACTAGTTGAAAAAGAAAACACAGTTTGATACTTATTCCTCCCTCCACAGGTTTCCCTTTCCACTGATCAGCAGGGGTTGCGCTGACTTTCAAGACGCCCGAGTGTCAAGTGATATTTTTGTGGGGCAATCTTAAATCTCAAAACAACTGAGAAACACTTCAAGCGCAGAACCAAGCCCACTTTGTGTCCGTGTCAGGGCTCTACACAGCTGGGCAGTGAGATACCGGTGCCCGATCGCTTCTTTCTCCAGTTTTTTTGAGGTGTGCATTGAAATGAACGCATCTCTGGTAATAAAGTTCTCACTGAGCCATTCCAAGCACAGCCTCGCAGAGGAAACGAAGTTGAGATAAATCGCGTGTGCCTCGCACCGGTTCCCACAGCCGGGGCAGAGCCGGAGCTATTGATTACACGCACGGGAACAGCCTTGGGGAGGCAAAGTGCAAAGACGAGCCTCGGCTACCACCCCGATAAGGGAACTTCTCCCACCGCGGACGAGCTGCTGGGCTCACGCACACACACCCCTTTCGAGCTTAAAGCAAGTTTTAAAAGGCTGAGGTACCTTTCTAGGAAACTACAGCTTTGAAACAGCGGAGTTTTAAGTGATGCTGGGAAACCCGAGGGCTGCGCTCAGGGCAGGTTCCCACCGGATCCGAGAGCCGAGCGGGCACCGTCCACCCCAGCCCTCCCTCTGCCAGCTTTAGGAAAAGCCAGCGCCGACCACAGCAGTAAGGGAATAGCACACCCCGAGCCCTCTGCCCGCTCCAGAGAGCCCGGCTCCAGCCCGGCTTCCCCCGGCCCCGTCCCGAGGCGTCCCGGGGCTCCCCGCGCCGCGGAGCGCCGGGGAAAGCCCGCACCGTGCGCGGCCTCTCCGGCCCGGAGCGGCTCCTCCGCCGCCGCCGGGACCCCCGGCAAAGTTTGGGACCCGTCTCCCCGCAGCCCCTGCCCTACCTGCTCCCGGGGAATGCAGGGCAGCGAGGTCCTCCGGTGGGTCTTGTTGCCGCCGCCGCCGCCCGACATCTCGGGGGAGATCATGGAGCTGGACCGCCGCCGCCGCCTGAGCACCGGGGCTTCGTCCGCGGCCGAGGGGGCGGCGGGAGGCTCGGCCAGCGGGGCGGCCCGCCGCGGGGGCCAGAGCCGGTCGGCGTAGCCGGCCAGAAGGATGCCCAGCAGCCCCAGCAGGTAGGCCAGGTAGGGCCGCCAGGACGCCGGGACCCTCTCCAAGGCGACGAGGGACGTGGTCTTGGCCGCGCTAGTCACGGCGAGCATGAGGACGCCCTGCCTCAGCTTCAGCACCAGCCATGTCACGGCGGCCAGGCAGCTCAGCACCACCCCCGTGGCGGCGAGGGAGAGCAAGTGATCCTCCTCCTCCTCCTCCTTCTCCTCCTCCCCCGCCGCCAGCGCCGTCTGCGCCACCGCTTCCCCCCCGCAGCAGGCGGCCAGCAGCAGCAGCGGCAG
>JAYDZK010000056.1:69954493-69971447 GCA_034509185.1 Euphonia xanthogaster | reverse complement strand
GCAGAGTACGGGAGCTGTCCTGGGGTCAGCGCCCGCTGGCCGGGGGGCGGCGGGCCGGGGGCGCTCCCTGCCGCGGCAGCGCCGGCATTTCCTGCGGAGCGCCGCGCTCGCCCCCCGCCCGTCCCCTCCGAGCGCCGCGCCTCCCCGCGACCACCGCGGGCTTGGGGCGGTAAATTAAAATTCCTGTTTGAAAGTACGGGACTGGGAAAGACACGGAGAGACCCTAAGCGGTGTAAGAAAATGGGCAGGGGAGAAGCAGATGTACCACCTCGGAAGTGCTGCTTTATTTCTAGGCCATCCTTCGCCTTGCAGGCGCGCCTGGCGGGGGCGGAACGGCGCTGCCCGCCGGAGGGTCCGGCCCGTGCCCCGCGGGCAAGGGGAAGGAGCCTCCCGCTCGTTGTGGATTGCGGGGAATGAGAAATGACAGGGAGGAAAAAAAAATAATAAAGCCCAAGGCTTAAAAAAAAAGGCAACTAAAAGGCCAGCGGAACCGCGGCAGAAGTTGCGAAGTCCTGCCAGGAGGGCGAGAAAGAGACCTGCGAGAGAAACTTGAACGTAAGCCTGCTTGGGAAGAGTAAAAGAGGACGAGGGACAAGGAGAGGATTTCCCTCCTGAGCGCTGCAGGGATAGCGTTGAGCTTTACCCGGGAAAAGCGCTGCCCCGGCCGGGAGAGGAGGCTGCCCCAAGCCCCGGAGCACACCCGCACCGAGCGAGCGGCCAAAGCTGAGCAGCGGAGCGGGCTGGAGGCGGTAACCACGGAGGCGGAGGGGAAAAGCGGGGCTTTGCCGCTTCCAGAGCCGCCGGAGCGGCTCCCGGGGAAGGGCAGCCCGGCCCTGCCCCGGCGGAGCTCCCCGGCAGCGGCCGCGGGCAGCCAGGGCATAAATCCGCCTGTCAGGGTGGGGGCAATTACGAGGCCGTAAAAGAGTCAGGAAGATGGATGTTTATGAGTGATCATTACGGGTTGTGTTGTTGTTTTAATAGGAAGCCCGAGCTGGAATCCCAAAGCCAGCGGGCTCCGAAGCGTTATGGGTTTCCAGGCTGTTGCTCCATCCAAAAACCTGCTGTTTTCTTCCTCAAAACCTGCCTCACTTTCTGCTCCGGGCAGACTCTGACCCTGCCCCTGGGCCGCCCAGAATTGGTGTTCACACGAGTGGAATCAGGTGCGGACAAAGTCTGTGCAAAACCCCGAAGAGCGCGGAGTGATGTATTTAGCACTTAATCCAAACCACGGAAAAATACAATCACCAGCTGTGAAGTGACAGAGCATTAAGAGTCAGGAAACGAACAGATTAGAAAACAGAATTTCCCAGCCCTCTTCCCCCTTGCACATCTACAAATCACTAATTTGAGACAGATTTATGGCCTTTACATATTTATTGCTGCATCTCTCTGGATATCGTGCCTATCATCCGGGATCTGAGTGTCTGAAATGGTAGCATTAGTGAAGCATACTTGGGATTTTTATTAGAAATGGGTCATAAAAACTGAGCCTGTCTTAAAATAATACTTTTCCAGCCTAACTATTATGGAATATGGATTTATTAGTCATTTTTATGTTTGAAGCTTGGTTTAAAAACAACCTAGATATTGTTAGCAAAGTTTGGCTCCGAGGAATGGAAAGCCTCTGGTTTTTTTAAAGGTTAAGGGGCCAGATTAAGAACAGCTGGAAAGGTTTGGAGTTTATTCTGGTGAGACAGCAATCAGCAGGTTGCCATACACATCTAGAAAAACATAGCTGGTTCCATCTACCCTAGACATCAACCTTCCAGAGACAGAAGCAGTACCCAGATAGTAATAATGAGGTGACTCTTTTTCACTTTTTTTTTTTTAAATAAAAATATGCATCTTTCAGGTGTTTCTAAGTCTAGATGCATCCGAACGAAATGCAAATAAATGGATATTGCAACACTGCAGCAGCTGCAAATCAGATAGATCAGACTTTTGACCTAATACTCCCTGCCAAGTAGCATTTGCTTACATCTTAATTTATCTCCACTTTGTTACTTTACACTTACACCTCCTGATACCAGAAATGTTGACACTTCAAATAAAATAATGAAGAAAAGAAGGACTAGAGGATTAAACACTCCCTACCTTTTTTGCTGCCACCCCATTTAGAATTATAATACATAGATCAGAGCAGATAATTAACTATATTCTTTTAATTCCTTAACCTAAAACATTAATTATTCTGTTTAGATTAAAAGCAGCAGCATTTTATTTTATTTTTTTTTTTTGGCTGGACACATTTTAGGTTCTTTCCAGTCTCACATGAAACAGACCAGACCTCCCCAAGGCATCTGCCACTTTCTGCACTGAAGTTGACACAAGAAAGTCAAATTAACAGTCCTTTTTTTTTTTTTTTTTGGTATATCCATTTTCACATCCTGCATTAGGTAGCATGATGGAAGTCAAGGCTCACAAAGTCGAGGCACAAATTCTCATGTATTGATCAGTACATGGGAAGATGAACTTTGCTGTGGCCTCTACCACCTGGGATTTGATAAAAACACCGCTTCTGCATGTTTCTGAGTGAAACAATGTAATTGTCAGTCATTAATCTACTACCTAAGGGTGTTTCAGTCACCTAAGTTGTGAAGATCTTTCATAAAAAGCAGCAATTTAATTTTAGAGTCTCCATCAAAGTCACTACCAGGTGGGAAAGCATGGTGGATGATGAGCCAAAGAGAGAAGGAATTGCACAGAAGATGAGAAATAATGACCATTGAGGAGATTCCCTTTGCAGGGAACACAGAAAAATGAGAAATAATGACCATTGAGGAGATTCCCTGTGCAGGGACACACAGAACATGAGAAATAATGGCAATTGAGGAGATTCCCTGTGCAGGGACACACAGAACATGAGAAATAATGACCATTGAGGAGATTCCCTGTGCAGGGACACAGGAAGATGAGAAATAATGACCAGTGAGGAGATTCCCTGTGCAGGGACACACAGGAAGATGAGAAATAATGACCATTGAGGAGATTCCCTGTGCAGGGACACACAGAAGATGAGAAATAATGACCATTGAGGAGATTCCCTGTGCAGGGACACACAGAAGATGAGAAATAATGGCAATTGAGGAGATTGCCTGTGCAGAGACACACAAAAAAATGAGAAATAATGACCATTGAGGAGATTCCCTTTGCAGGAAACACAGAAAAATGAGAAATAATGACCATTGAGGAGATTCCCTGTGCAGGGACACACAGAAAAATGAGAAATACTGACCATTGAGGAGATTCCCTTTGCAGGGAACACACAGAAGATGAGAAATAATGACCATTGAGGAGATTCCCTGTGCAGGGACACAGAAGAAGGGGAATGCCTAGGCAGGAGGGTATTTGTGTTATTTCGTTCTTCAGGATATTACTCCACTGGATTAGGCTGTTTGCAGCTGACAGGTACTCCTTAAACAGTATGTTGAGCATATAGTCACCTAAAAATTCTGTCTTCCTTCTCTAGAGAAGAGAAATTCTGGGAAGGCAGAGCTCTACCCCTGCAAATAGTCAACAGCTCAAGGCTTCCCTGAAATTCTGGTGCTGCATTTTTTTGGCACTTGCAGATTCAGCCTCCTTTTGATGAATAGGTGTCTATAACAACCCAAAGAAAATAGGAACCACTCCATGTGATGAGGTCACTGAATCAGTCATTCACCAAAGAAACTGCAGCACTTCACACTCCAGTGAAAACCAGAAATTACCCCTTCTACTTTCTATTTGCAGCACAATCTTCCATAGTGATGGTAGAGACTTCTTGGAGGCTGCAAAGGAAACAAACCCAGGAAGTTTCATGGGTTATGTCACAGAAAGGTCTGTAAGAAAATAAAGGTGAACATCAAGCTAGTTAAAAAAGCTGAGCTGGCTTTAACTGAAAAAAAAAAAAAAATAAAAACAGTTTGCTCTGGACAGCAGAGAGCAGGAAATGGATAGTGAGGAGAAAAAGGTGTAAAGAATTTTTGGACATAATCATGTGCCTCAGAATCACTTCATCCTGAGTCACTGGTGAAGAAGATGAAGTGAATTTTACATGTCATTAGTAACAGTACTTTTACCTAATCCTCTCAGGGGACATGAGGCATCCACACAAAACACAATTCTCCATCCAAAGGGAGAAACAATGATTTCCCTGACCACTGAGGAGAGGGACCTCACAATGGAAATGTGAGCTCTATCACAGCTATCACAGCCCAGCTCTCCAGATCAGACAACCAGCACTTGGTTTTGTTTGGTTTCTGCACACCTCTCTGCAGTCTCTTCTCATGCTGCTGCTGCTTTGTGGTCACAGGGCCACAGCTGCTCTGGGCAACCCCCAGAAACGTGCAGGGCCACTTCCCATGACAGGTTCCACACCCTGTGCCCCCTAAAACAGTGGCACAACACAAGTCCCAAATCCTGCAGAAGCGCTGGGATTGAGCTGAAGTGAGATGCTCTTCTGGGGGTAAAGGAGCAATAGTGAAAATGAAGTAAATTCTGCACCATGTCCCACTGAAGAGTGCCATGGGGTGTGGAATGAGGAGTCCTGTTCATACATTTTCAACTTTACCACTCTTGCTCTATACTTAAGGTAATTATTCTTACATTTTTGGTTGTTTTTTTTTCTTTTCTCATTCCTTGTCATTAAACTTTCCTCAGCTTCTCATGACTTTGCATGTGGATAAGTCTGTATGAATTTTTATAATGCTACTGAATATTAATTGACTGAGTAAAGTTAGATTTGCCTAACTTGTGAAATGTGCTGTGATTCAAACCTACACATGGTGGTGATGTTCTGGACTTTAATGCTAGCTTTCCATGTTAGGATCTCAAATTATTTTACAACATTTCTAAGTGATTAAAATCCTCAGTAGCTTAGGTAATGACCACTACTTTGCATGACAGATTTGTACATCTGTTTACTGGGGCACTTAAAAATATGCTTATGTACAAATATGAGCATTTTCCTGACTTCAGTGGCATTTCACAGACTATCACATGAAAGTCAGTTGAAAGTTTTGAAAATTACAAATTTTTCATGTAACTCATTAAGCATCCAGAGTAATAGGTAGTAAAAAAAAAGTGTTATCGTGCTGATTCAATGATTTTAATAGTAAATGTGGCATTGAAACATACTTACCATGTGAATTAGTTTATTTTTATACCAATTCCATCAAAGAAGCAGTAAATAATATCATTTTGGAGTTGAGTGCAGGCATACTCACACTGCATGTGTCTCATTTAATTCACCAATTCGAGGTTTTCTTCATAAGGGGAGTGTAAAATACATTACTGAGGTATGTAATGAATAAAAATTAAGTCCTATATTGTGGAGAACATCCACTTGATGACAAATCAAATTTATTAATGTATGAAAATTTCCATTGCCTTCCATTGTGATGTGCATAGAAAGCATTCCAATTACTGTATTAGGAAAACAATTGGAATCCTCCTGCACTGTAAAGAATAGGCTGATTCAGATTTTTTCCAAGCACAGAAATGAGTTTTTAGTCTCTGTAAGTCTGTTAAACTTCCACTAGAGGCATTTAAGAAAGTACAAACTTTATATTTCAAAGTAAGAATTGTTAAGAACTGTATTGATTACTTTTAGCTTACATGAATGATCATGCTGAAGAGTAAAATTCTGATTCTGGAGAGGCAAGAGTGTGACTAGAGCCTTTTAAAAGTTATCTTTTGTAACTTTAATTTTTTTTTTTTTTTTGCCTATGTATCTTTTGTCAGTAGAATCATGGAATGGTTTGGGTTGGAAGGGATCCTAAAGGTCATTTCCTTCCAACCCCCTGCCATGGGAAGGGGCACTTTCCACTATTCCAGGTTGTTCAGAGCCACATCCCAGCCTGGCCTAGAAAATTTCCAGGGCTGGGCAGCCACAGCTTCTCTGGGCACCCTGTGCCAGGGCCTCCCCACCTTCATAGTAAAGAATTTTTTCCCAATATCCAATCTAAACCTACTCTCTGTCAGTCTGAAGCCATTTCTGCTTGTTCTGTCCCTCCAGGCTCTAGTAAAATCCACGGGAATGGAAAGTATTTTGATGATGCCCATGGAGGGAATCTCATTCTCAAAGAGTGATTCCATTTTGTTGCAACTGAGAATTCACATTGCTGCAGTAGTGAATACTGGTCTGTGGAAAACCTGTGCTTTGGGTTGTAAAACAAACTTTTAGCAGTGACCTGTCATTTTGAAAGTAGTGTCCTATAGCAACATGATTAAAAGCACTCTGGTTTTTTTTGGGTTTTTTTTTGTTTGTTTTTTTAAATATTCCAACCTTTGTAATACTTCAATGACTGTCTCAAAATTTGGTTTATTTTTGCTAGCATTAGACAATTATGCTACAAATTTATCTCATAAATTTAGGTTCAGGAAAAAAATAACTTCTAAAAATTCTGTATGTTATAATTTTGAAGCCACCTGGCTTTGAAGTATTGGTTTTGAAAGCAAACATTCAACTTCTTTTAAAAGTAATAATTACAAGTACACTGGCTGGTTCAAATCTGCACAGGACCCTCTGGTTATTTTGTGCTTCAAATGGTGTTTAGTTTTCTGATCACTGAGTTAAGTTTAACTCTTCCACTATTCATTTTTTCTTTTTTTTTTTGAATATTCACTTAAAAAACTTCTCACTCAACAAATTTGAGTGGATACATAAATTGTTGCAGGATGGACCCCTATTTCTCATAAGTTTCCATTTGACTGGACTATCCAGCTCCTTGGTCCCTAAACACCAAATATTCTCTCAGTCTCTTTATCTGGTGGTTTTGTTGGTTTGGGTTTTTTCCCCTAATTCTTAGAAATATTCTGTAGAAATACAAGGAAGTCACAAGTTCCTCCAAGAGGAATTTCAGTGCTTTCTCATATAACCTGTTTTGTTACAGTTCTGGGAGACAAGACAAAAATCAAGATATTTACTAACCTGAATACTCTCTTTGGTGTCAGCTCCATTTTATCTTGTGTTCTAGAGCTAAGCAAAAAATGCCAGCAAATTACTCTCGTTTTTAAGTAGTTCTGTAAGCACACTCAGTTTTATGCTTTCTGATTTTGTGATTTATTAGTATGGGTATAAGTGTGTAACTTTTTTTCCTAGGAAATGGGACAGATAGTTTCAAAGCATCTTTTCCTAGTAAGACTAAAAAAATGAGTTCTGCTTAAACAGCTGAGAAACAGAAATGTAGGCTGAAAGTGAATTTTAGCTAGTGTCTTCCAAGGAAAATGACCAAATCTCTGAGAGTAAAGGGAAGCTAAGAATGAATACTTGTCCTACTGATTAGCCAAAAAAATAATTAATTTCATTTAAACAGTTCTCACTTGACATGTAATGCACACATTCAAAGGTACAGGCTCATTAATAACTTATTAATGACAATCCCCCTCTGAGCCATGTCAGGAAGTTTCTTTTAGAGTGAAAAAAATGTAATACAAAGTCTTAATATTAAAGACAAATTTGATTTGGAATCTAATTATTGTAGTTAGATAAGCATCTAAAGATGCAAATAAGTGGGATTTTCAGAGATTGTTTACCTTAATGTGCCTGCATCCTAAAATTCTTCAGCTACCTCTACAGTGCTCTGCTTCTAGTGTTAAACCAGGTGCTGAAGTTTCACTTCTGGGCTCGTCCAGGAGTCATGCAGCGTCAGCAGAGCTGAATTTTCTGTGTCCAAGTCATGCCTGGAAGGCTTCTCACACACAGTTCCTCCACCTGTGTCAGCTGAGAAAAAAATCCCAGAGGCATGTGGTGAGCACATGGAGCAGCTTCCCAAAATCCCCACTCACCAAGGATGGAGTGCTGGGTAGCAAATTCCTCTCATTCTTCCACTGGGCTTTAAACTCCTGTCCATGGAATATTTTGTTCCTCTTGCCAGCTTTAATGATGAATCTGTTTCACTTTGTATAAATAAATAAAAAATACCTGTGGTAAAAGGGAGAAGCAATGAGTATGACACCACAGCCTTGTGGTAGGAACATTCAGTGAGGGGCAGACACCTGGATGCCAGCCCCTGTTCCAGAGGCTGGTTTATAGAAGATTTATAGTGTAAATGTTGAAAATAAGATTTAAAAAAAAAATATTTGGAATACATAAAGTAACCACTGGAGTAGGGACAGGTGTCTCCATCATGAATATCCCTACTTTTCGTGGTTGCCAGATTCCACAGCTCTATGAGCTGTACACCCAGACCTTCACATGGCTAGAAGCCACAATATACATTCCTGCCCCATGTGCTGGCAGCAGAAGCTCTCAGCAGGAACTGGTGGTGGCTCCTCAGGAATTCCACCAGCCCATTTCCATCTTGGGCTGCATTAGCCACGCAGCTGAGCCCTAAATCAGTGTTCTGTCACCTTCAACAGCCTGGACAGCCGTGCTCCACCCCACTATGCAGAAATTCCCTCATGTTGCATCTCCTTCTTGGGGATTTGGTCCCAAGTGGCTAACTGAGAAACAAATAAATCAAAAAAAATCTGTGAAATAATTCTGGCCTTTGACACTGAGACTCAGGGGGAGCTAAATCTTACAATGAAAGACTGGGGAACCTTCACAGGCTCCCTTTGAGATGTCATCCTAGATCCTGAAATCTTGACATTTTTAATCAGCTCCTCTTAAGCACAAAGAGGATACAACTAAATCTATAATCGAAATATAAATCATTCATCCATTTTCATATCAGGTTGCTTTAATACCATCTCCCCTACCACCACCAAAAGCAGCAAGTGGCATTATCCATTTCCAAGACTGTGTGATCCTGGGCAGTATCAGAACATTTACAGGTATTATGAAATATACATGTACAGATATTATGAAATGTACATGTACAGATATGATGCAGTGAATATTTACAGATATTATGAAATGTACATGTACAGATATTATGCAGTGTACATGTACAGATATTATTAAATGTACAGATATGGAATATACATGTACAGATATGAAATGTACAGATATTATGAAATGTACAGATATTATGGAATATACATGTACGGATATTATGCAGTGAATATTTACAAATACTATTAAATGTACATGTACAGAGACTATGGAGTGTACATGTACAGATATTATTAAATGTACAGATATGGAATATACATGTACAGATATGAAATGTACAGATATGAAATGTACATGTACAGATATTATGCAGTGTACGTGTACAGACATTATTAAATGTACAGATATTATGAAATGTACATGTACAGATATTATGCAGTGAATATTTACAGATACTATGAAATGTACATGTACAGATATGGAATATACATGTACAGATATGAAATGTACAGATATTATGCAGTGAACATTTCCAGATATTGTGAAATGTACATGTACAGATATTATGCAGTGAACATTTACAAATATTATTAAATGTACATGTACAGATAGTAATGCTGCACAATCTCACACCTGTCATGAGATGATTTTCCTGGGCAAATGAGGAGCTCACCTGTATGCTGAAGTGGCTTACAGACACACCACAGAGTGAGCTTTAGGCACAGCACAGGTGGGTTTGACCCCAGTAAAATCAAGGGAACTGCCAATTCCCATCTCAGCCTGACCTGACTCACTCAGCCATTCACACCGGTACAAGAACACGAGGAATTTTAACAGCAGCTTTGCTGAGCTTAATGAAATTAATTTCCTAGTCCCACCAAGAGCTCCAATTTGTCTGCAGGTCCAGCACAGGAACCATATGGAGGGAGGCACAGAAAGACAAGTGGGCGGCGCATGCTGTAGCTCACCATCTGTGCAGCAAGGCATGTGGAGCCAAAGGAGGAGCAGCCCGTGGCTCAGCCAGCTCAGAGCCTGTCTGACAGCCAGCCTGCTCCACAGCAGCAGCAGCTGGCAGCCAGGGCACGCAGGGGAAGGTGCTCCTGGAGCTGCCCTGCCAGATGAGGACAGCAAGGGGTTGGCTGGTAGTGGGTCACCCTGTTCTTCTAAGCCTTATGATGTTTACATTCTTTAACGAACTTTCTCACGCAGTTTTATGTAAATGATTGTTGTTTTACATTCCTTGCTGGAGGAGGAAAAATTTGATAGACTGTTGGTTTGTCCAGTGTCATTGGAGAGGTGGCACTGCCATCCTCCAATCCACTGCCACTTTTGAAAATCTGTAAATATTGAAGTCAGGAATTAAACTTTCTTCTTTTTACCTTAGAAGCTCCAGTGTCTGTGTCGTTTTATTTCATGTCCTGTAGCAGCAGTAGTGGGTGAAGACAAATGCCTGAGCAGTGAAAGCCTGTGTTGAGAGAAGGGATACAAACTGACTGAGTGGTGTAGATGGCAAAGGCATAAGTGATCCAGCAGCTTAAGATGCTGACATGAAGGTTGTTATTGCAATAGAAAGCCCTGCACTTACTAAGAGCTGGAGATTTTGCCCGAGGCTTCACAACCTTATAATGTAACATTATTCCAACTGCTATTGCTCTCTCAGCAAAAATTATAAAAATATAAACACATTTTAAATCCTATGGCATGTGTTTCACCGAGATTTATAGATGAACCTATCCACTGTAGAGCTGTGTTCTCAGAGAACCTGCCCTGCACCTGCAGAGGGCTGGGAGGATAATTGTGAGCATTGAGAGCCTACACTGGGTGTTCCAGGAATGCAGAAATCCCATCTTTGGTCGGCTGGCCTGGGGAGGCAGGAAAGCAGCAAGAGGAAGTGCTTGTGTTTGAGCTGGCATGGCCATGCAAGCCCTTGGCTGGCCAGTGCCAGCCCTCTGCTGCTGGCAGCTCCTTGCCCTCTCCTTGCCCGGGGCTGTTGCCACAGGCAGGCAGAGGCAAATTTCACAGGATTTCTGGGGAAGGCTGAGGTGCTGAAGGAAACAGGGTTGTGAAACAGGAGTGCATGCAAATGGACTATGAGGCTCAGAGGACTCCTATTTCCAACTCAGCACGTTCCAGAGTGCTTCAGAAAGATTAGGTGTCACTTCTCTGCCTGGAGCATGAAGATTTTGCATTTCAGATTTTTATCATAAAGGCTATTCAATAAAATATTCGTCAGGAATGTTAATATTTTGTGTCTTAGGGTTTCATTGCCAAGATGATTAATAATTTTCTTTTGAAACAAAGGGGACTAAATAATAGTTAGCCTTTATCTATTAAGTGACCAACTTTGGACTTATGTTTTCCCAGTACTGGAAACATCCATTTTCACATCCTCTCAGCATGTTAAGCAATACCAGGAAAGCAATCTCACAATTTAGAGAAAGAATTTTCACCTCAAACCAGAAGCCTTGATTCTTACAATTGTGTCCTGTAGGTTGAGGCACAGAACAAATTCTAAATCATACATTTCAAGAGCTTTTTTTCTCCTCTTAATTTTCATTTCAAAAGAGCAACATAGATACACAATCAGTTTAAGAATAATACATAAATCTTGGTCAACCACTTCCAACTTCTTTTTCATTAATTCACAGAAAACTGTCAACATGTCACTGACTGCAGTGCTTGATTTCAAAGAGGTCTGAAGGAGGGAGGACAGCATTATTGCAAATGTATTATTGAAAGCAGCAATATCTCTGCTGAGTTTCAGGGAGGCATTTCAAGATTTAAATAATGAATCCTCAGAATGGAAGAAAGTGCCTGGGTGACACAGCAGTGACAGGCACAGGGACTGGTCCTGCCTGGGTGGTGTGTGCTCGGTCAGAGCTCGCTCCTTTCACTCTGATGTGGAAAAGGAATGCTTCTTTATTTTCTGGTCTCTGCTGGTCCCCAAGCAATGCCAGTGAAAGTCCTGTGCCACGGAGCCATCCATCCCTTCTATCCCATTGGGGCAGCCCCTTGAGATTGGACTGGAGGATACCCAGGGCTGCAGCTGTGTCTGGGCTCTCACATCCCTGGCCAGGCATCCCTTCACTCCCAGACATTTGAAGGAAGGTTTTGTGGGTGGCCTTACAAGCTGCTGTCTCTTGTGCCTTTACCCAGATCCTTTCACTCCTCGAGGAGGAAGCTGATGAGCCACTTTGGAGGACTTTTTTGGAGGAACCACTGACTGAGGAAGGAGAAATGGAGGGACCATTCACTGAGGGCAGCTGCTCTCACCAACAGCTGAAATGCAGATCCTTCAGCAAGGCTGCAATGCACAGGAGGGCAGATGAGAGCTCAGAAAGAGAGACAAGCCCCTAAACACCCCATTTGCATTTATTACAGCCTAATTAATAAAGGGCTATCTGCCATTGCTGTTAGTAACTAGTAAGGTTTATTTGAGAGATCTCTGCTGTTGTGTTCTTCAGTTTCAGGAAGTTGGCAAAAGCCAATGAAGAACATTTCATTAAGGACCATTAAGGATTAAGGACCAGAAAAACCTGAATGATTGATCAAGAGAAGGTTTGTAAGTAAGTGAACAACAAATAACCCCCATGGATTGAAGTCCTTTCAGGATCAGGCTTTAACTGGCACTGCCTGAATAATCATTTTTAAAATAAGTTTAGGGGATAGTCTAGCCTTACTTAAAAATCTGAAAATTACTTAGATATCTTTCTTTATTTTAAGTTCATCACCGCTATGAAGTTCTTGATAAGACACAGAGAAGTGGCACTGCTTAGTTTGCCCTTTTTTTCCTGTGGCACACACCAGAGCCTGGCAGTTTTATCTCACTGGTAGCTGGTTCCTAGGAGCTCAGGATCTGGGTGACTCTCCATTTCTGAACAAACATCTGAGCAATGAATTAGATGTGTTTTACCTCCTCCCTGTGCCTCTGTGCAGCAGATTAGTTGTTCTCATGTGATGACCAAACGTGGGATTTGGGATGTACCTGTGGCTCTGTAGCATCCCAGAGGGGCACAAGTGACACCCCATCTTTCTGTAGGGGCACAAGTGACACCCCATCTTTCTGCAGGGACACAAGTGACACCCCATCTTTCTGCAGGGACACAAGTGACACCCCATCTTTCTGGAGGGGCACAAGTGACACCCCATCTTTCTGGAGGGGCACAAGTGACACCCCATCTTTCTGGAGGGGCACAAGTGACACCCAAGGAGGCAGGCAGGCAGCAGCCGTCCCATATTTACCCCATGCTCACCCAGCCAGCAGGAGAGATGTCTGCATCCAGGGCACTGCATGATCTTCTTTTGCAGCCTACAGATTTCACTGTGTAACTAAAAGAAATGTGAAATGACAGGCTCCAATTCAGGATTGAGTCTGTTGCATTATTTAAATTTCCCCATTAATTTTGGAAGCTTCTAAATCTACTCAGTGCTATGTGAAAAAAAACCCAGAATCAAGAGAACCTGAGCTAGACTTGCCAAGTTTCAAAAAATGTTCGACTTCCTTTGACTCTTTCACAATATTTTAAAAAATTTACTTGCACCTCTTCTAAGTAGCAATATCTCATCCTAAGAGAGTAATGTTTGTAATTCTTTTCAAGTGCTCTATCCATCCTTTTTTCTTGGTTTTAGGACAGGAGCAGGGGCTCCAGTCACATTTCAGTTCATTGCTGGCTGAGTGAGTCCTCATGCCCAAATGAGTTTTGAGTCAAACCATCCCCAGTCAGCCCAGAACTCCAGGAGAACCCTGCTAATGTGGAAGGGAGGAACTTGCATGGCTTTTGGAGTGCTGGATGTGCAGAGGTGAAGCAGGGGAGGAGGAATCCACCATCACACTGGGCAGTTCTAGCTGCACAGACCAAAGGGCAGGTGCACCAACAGGGGACTGGAGCTTAAAATGAAGAGCAATTCCTCATTCCTAAATAGAGTGCAAAACAGAATCAATAGATAAGACATTGATTTGTCCACCAATGTTTGATGGCCTTCACATGGGTGGAGTATGGTTTGTTTCTTCTTAAGTATTCCAGTGATCCCAAAATTTTCTGGTTTTATTAAAGAATATTAATATTTTCTTATTAATAGTGGAGAATAGGTGGGCTTTCCTTTGCCATGTTAGATATCCTTTTGATAAAAAAGTAATTTTCTGATGAAACTGTAGCCAATGTCTGACCATTTGCTGGTTTTCAAAACCCTTGCAAGGCAGTTAAGTGCTGAATAACTAATAGCTGCATGGTACAATATTTTTTTGTAGCTCATATTTTAATTCCTATTTTCTGCCTTTAGAGTTTGAGTTTGTAAAGTGTGCAGAGAACCTTCAGTCTGATGTGGACTGTAGGTTTATCACTGCTGCATAAATCTCATTCCCAGCAGCATTCAATGACTGCCAATTTCTGTTCAATCTGGATGAAATGCACTCTACTCAACAACTTGAGTTGAGCATTTTCAAACCCATGTACAGCAGAAAATAATTCTAGAGTTTTATTTTGCAGCCAATCAGATTTAGCACAATACTGGGCTAAGGTACAGAAGAGCTGCACAAGGGAATGCAGCAAATGTCAGAAGGCTGGGAATCCACTACTTCAGTAATTTCCACCCCTTTCCAAAACCACAGTGCAGCTACATGAAGACATTCCTGGCAGTTTCTTACCTCTGTAGCTTCAGCATCCAGAGCAAGTACCCAAGCTGAGCTCTGGCCATGGATTTATTCCAGAGGTCTGAAATGAAAATAAGAACAACAACAACAACAAAAAATTAACTGACAAGGATTCACTCATTATTTGTTTATTAATATAATTAGAGCATAAGCATTCCTTTTTGCTGGTGTCCTCTAGGTAATCATGGTTGTTTCTATTAACTAAAACAAGGCAATGACATTTGCCAAGAACCTGTACATCACAAATCTAAAACAGACACCTTGGTTTTGCCTCCCAGATTTAACAAACAAAAATTCTTCTCAGATTATAAAAGGAAAACAAAGCACATCTTAAACTTTCATACTTTTTGCACTTGACTGTGCTGGTGCAGGACACAAGAGCATCAGTGCTGCTAGAGCTTGTGAAATTTTTTGTGCAGTCTATCCTTTTAGAAACTGAAAATTATATAAATCATGTGAAATTAATGGTTTATCTCTTAATTAATAAGAAAAAAAAAAAGCCAACAACAACCAAAGCTGCATTTTGAGTAAAAGAATAAATTAGACACATTTTTTAAAATGAAATCTGCTTTTCACAGGTGTACACCAAAGGAGATTTAGGTTGCTCTTTGGGACTGTGAAGCAACTGTGAAGTTGCTCCACAAAGACTGATGAAATAAAGAGTATCCAGGCAAATCCCAAACATTTTAGTTCCCCTTTTTCCATGTGTCTGCATTTAGTTGCTTGAAACTGAGATCTTTTTATGATTGTAGCATGATTCCTTATTCCTCCCAGAGAACTCCTTGTAATGTCATTCATATTTGAATATTTTAGCAGTACAGCACCCCTACAATAATTACAGAGGGACTTATTAGTTAAAACAGGGGATTGTAGAGGAGAAAAGCAACATTTTCATTTAGATTGCTAATAATAATAATAATTGCACTCCAGTATTTTACAGCTGCAAAAGAGATGAGCAAATCTTGGGGTGGAGAGTTCAGCCCTTCTTTTCTGTGAACTGGATTTAAACCTTAAGCCAAACAAAACTGTGAATTGTGAGGTGGTTTTGATTTTACTCTGTAGTCAGCAGCTGGCTCTGAAATGTAATCATAAATTGCTCAAGTCTATCAGAGGTATTTTAAGACAACCTCTTAAATGAGTATGGGGCATTTCAAATTCCTAATGAAATCTTAACGCAAAGAAGTTTCACAGGCTGCAGATACTGAGCTAAACACCATTGATTAAAAAATAAATAAAATAAAAATAGGCATCTCAGTCTCAAAAATGAAGTTACCTGCAAAGCTCAAAGCATGCAGTAGTGCTGATTCAGGAAATTATTAGCTATTCTCTCTAGGTATGGGTTAAAAGGCTGAATTTGGCATCTGCTGTCATTTCTCATTTCAATGTACAAAGGAAAACTTCGAAGAGAAAACTGTGGATTGAGGGCCAGCCTGGGTGCAATTTGTTCCTTGAACAAACAAAATGTCAGTTTGCACCCACACTCTGGATGCCTTTATTCCATTATCTCACAGAAAAACTGAGGGGACTTTTGCTGAAGCACTGAGAAACCAGACACTGTTTCCCACTTGTGAATAGGTTTTCCTGAGTGACAATAAAGCACCCTTCCAATAACAATTAATTTATTTAATTAAATAGCAATTTAATTGCATGCCTAAGCATGCTCACAGGTATATTTAATGGGACACAATATTTAATATTATTAATTGCCTAATTAATAGGCATGCAATATTTAATATTGCATTCCTAAGCATGCTCACAGGTATGTTTAATGGGACACAAACTGTGAGACAGGCACTGCAGAGGGTGGTAACTCAAAGTCTAAATCACAAAACTCTCTGTAACAAAGATCTTTTAAAGAATCCCATCTGTAAAGCCAGTGAGTTAATGTGCTGGCTGGGACTTGCTTCTGACAGATCCAGCTCATTACATTCAGGCACCACTGGCACAACTGAGTCTACTGGGAGCCTGAAAGTCTCTGAGAACCTTCAGAGTGACATTTGGGATAACAGGGATGAATTTCAGCCATGCCCACTGGCTGCACTGTATTTTTGGCTGCATGCACGTGCCAAGATCGAATTCCCAGACTTTCTCCGTGCCCGAGCAAATATTGTTGGACCCAGATTTGGAACAGTCACCAAACACAGCCACAGCATGTCCCTGTGCACAGCTGCTGTCACAGGCAGTCCCACGCAGGGCTGGGCACCAAGGGGTGCTCCTGCAGCTTGGAACATGCCATGGCATGGGAAGACAGCGGGCATCCCACTGCTGACACGTCAAGAGAGAGAATCCAGGGGTACCTTGATCCTGGGGGTTGAGCACCAGTCCATCCTCAACCAGCTGGGGGGAGAGCAGACAATGCTCCTGCAGGCAGCAGTGCAGGGACCAGCTCAGACCCTTTGGATGCCTTGAGAGGCTGCCCTGGAGCAGAGGCTGGGCAGAGTTCCAGAATAAAGCAGGGATTTATTAAAGGGATCTCCTGCATGGATCCACCTTGGGCAGCACAAGAGCCCAGCCAGGGCTGCACCCAAGATGAACCAAAATGGCCC
>JAYDZK010000056.1:69939463-69953912 GCA_034509185.1 Euphonia xanthogaster | reverse complement strand
AGCTGGAGCAGGAATTGTTTTGTCTCCCTGCTCTGTGCAGAGAGCTCAGCATCCCCTGATATGAAGCCCAGACCCACCCACTAAAGCAGCACAGAACCTGAAAAATAGAAAAGCTAAAAATGAAGGCACCACTTTAAATCCTTCAGTGCTGAGCTTGGTTAATAAAAGCCAGGCTGCAAGGTGCATGCCAGATCCCTGCTCCCCTCTCCCTCCCCTCCTGAGGCTGATGTGACCCGTGTCATTTCAGGGAGAGGGTATCAGGCACAGCCATAAAGGAGCAGAGCACACAGGAGCTGTGGCAGGCTGCTCTTGCAGTGCAGCTTCTGAAGTCAAGGCTAAAGTTGTGCTCATCTCCAGAGGGGCTCTCAGGGCAGGAGCAACCCCCTCACTCCCCACTTTTCAGAAGGAGATTCAGCCAAGAAGATGCACAAATGCCAAGGGTGCCATCTAAATCTCATTGCCCTTCACGAGACAGATGCTGCTGCCTTCCTTTATGAAGAGCACTTGTTTATGATCTGAAACATCGAAAAACATTCACAAAAACATTCAAAGACTGCTTTTTGGTCAGGCTTTCTTTGTTTGCATATAACATATGCTTCACTCTGTTTTTCAGAACACAAACTTTGGAAGTATAAAGGTAATAGAATAGCAGGTTATTGCTATAATAAAAAAAAATGGGGTCAAAGATTTTTAATTAAAAAAGAAAATGACTTCTAGCTTAGAGAATGCTTTATGGTGCTCTAACAGGACCTCTGTTGCTGATGTCAGGATCAGGAGAGAAAGTGAAAAACTTCTCAAATGCCTTTTTTTTTTTTCTTTCATTTCTTTGGGACAGGCTTGGTTCATATTGTTAAAATTATTTGTCTGGCACAGTGCTTTAAAACACAAAGTGGGATTTACAGTGCTTCATCAACTTCAGTTGAAGACCTAGGAAGTGAAAAAAGGAAGGGAAATAAAACTAAACAAATTTCCCCCAAAAGAAAAAAAAATATTCACCTTATGGTGTATACTGATGAGAGCAGAGGTTCCCAGCCAGATATCATCACATCTGAGACTGAAATGGAGATATTCCTGGAGACCTGATGGTATCTGGGATCACTACTTTATTAAAAATGCAAAAGAAAAAAAGGAAATTCTGTGAAAATAAAAATGAACAGATAGAGATCCAGGCTACAAAGCAGCACTATTTTCAGAAAATATGGAAATATCATTAGCAAAGAAAAAGAAAAAAAAAACAACAAAGTCCAAACAACCAAACCCCCTTCCCCCAAAAAACCATTTTAGAAACCCCAATAAACACCAACTCAAACAAAACAACAACCACCAACCAAACTGAAAAAGCCCCAGCAAACTCTGTCTTAAATGGTGAAAGAACTCACCCTCATTTAACCACCAGAATGGAGTTTACTCTAAGAGTGAAACCTGCCTTTCTAGATTAAAAAAAACCCCAAAAAACAAAACTCCAAAACAAAATAATAAAAAATCCAACGAAAGACCAACTATGAGTTCAATGCCAACATCACCAGAGTCATGTTCAGCCCACTTTAAAATAAGAAAGGCTATTTTAAAAAGTTTAAAGAGCAAGGTTGAAACACTGAACAGGATGGAGAAAGATGCCAAAATAGTCCTGTGCAGAATAGTCCTGTGCAGCCTCTTTTGCTTTTTTTTGAGTTGCCAGTAGCACATCCTCATTAAATATTCAGGATTCTTATCTCACTCTGGTAACATGCAGAATTTTTGTGTACACAGGAGACAGACAAGGAGCACTTTTCTTGCAAAGCCATTAAAATCCATTCAGGATGCAAAAATAGCTCTCACATCACAGCACACCATGAAATATTTCTGAGTTTCCTTATTATGCCAGACTGCAGTAGCAGAAAGGCAAAATGGGATTTTGCTGCATCCCACATTTGTGGTCACAGGTACAGTTACTGCTTGCACACACATTTCTGCTCTTGGGCTGTGACTGCAAGGAATATTCTAAGATAAATCATCTGAAGATATGAAATCAAATATTCTCTTTAGATAACTGCAGCTGATCAAACCCACCTGTGTGTCCTGCACTTTCCATGGAGAAAAGGTTCCTAAGCACAATATTTGAAGCATACATGCCCAACAGACTTTTAAACCAGTCTATTTATGAGTCTCCTATTTCTTAATAAAAGTGAAGGAATTTTCATCCAATGGCTAATTTTTTTCTCTTAAATCATAATTTCCAATTATGAAAAAAAATTTCTCTCAAATCATAATTTCCAAAATCTCCAATTAAGATAAAACATGTGATTCTGAAAATGTTTGACAAGAAGTAAATAATACATGATCTGTTTACTCATAGTATCAGCTGTTATCATTCACTGATCATGAACAATTTAAATCTATTCCCACTTAAGTGGAACATAATTAGATATTCTAATTATAGATACTTGTGGCTGATCAAACCCACCTATGTGTCCTGCACTTTCCATGGAGAAAAGGTTTCTAAGCACAATATTTGCAGCATACATGCCCAACAGACTTTTAAATCAGTCTATTTATGAGTCTTCATTTCTTAATAAAAGTGAAGGAATTTTCATCCAATGGCTAATTTTTTCCATCAAATTAAGATTAGAGTTATGATTCTGCAAGTGTTTGACACAGAAGTAAATAATACATGATCTGTTTACTCATAGTATCAGCTGTTATCATTCACTGATCATGAACAACTGAAATATATTCCCACTTAACTAGAACATCATAACATTCTCTTTTCACATTTGATAACTGACAAAAAATACACACATACAAATTCATGTTAATGTAATAATAACAGTGATCTTGCATGCAACAGTTATATAAAAATAACTGTCCAACACTTTGAACACTGACACTACCTTTTTTTAGAATCAGGTTTGAGAATGAAAGGATGGGTAGAAGTGGGGGAAAAAAATATTGCTCCAGGGTATTTGAAATAAAACAAGCTGTTCAATTACATGGCCCCTGTTGCTCTTTTGTTTCTTAATATTTTATATGAAAGAGATATTTTTTCATATCCAGCTTAGCATAAAACAAAACTTATGTAGGCCATTCAATTTTGAACATAATTTCTCAATATTTAGTTCCCTGCCTTGCAAATTCAGTGCATGGGCAGGCTGACTGAACTGCATGCTTGAGGGATTAAAATAAAAATATTTACATACCTGTAGATGGATAGATAGATGTATAAACACAGACATATAGAAATGTGTGTTTATATATTTGCATTGAGAGATTATGGATGGAAACTCATTCCAGCCACAATTTCAGTAAGAGCAAAGCATTTCCCTCATTGGAAATGGGGCAGCAAGGACTGCAAGATTCCCACAAAACAAAACAAAACAAAACAAAACAAAACAAAACAAACCACACTGATGGTTTGTATCATCCATATTTTTGATTTTAAACCCAGGGGTTTTTTAGGTTGAATGAGCTAATAAATGTATGATGTGTGATCAGGTTTAGTTATTCCAAGTCTTTCACATTATTTACACTTCTGTTCACTACTGGTGCTATTTGACTTCATGATTAGTGAAACTTTCATCAAAGTTTCTGAGTATTTGAGGATAATAATAGATTTAGAATTTTATTGCTGCTTCAAGAAGACAGACATTGGATTGTTGCTTTCTTCTAAATGAGAACAGAATTCTCATGCTAATCTATCAAACTCCACCTCACTTTCTATGGATTTTAATGTCAATCTTTTCTATAAGGGGAAATCCAAGTTCAATACTCACTATGAAAATTTAATTTCTGGGAAGTCCTCAAAGACCTTTAACTAAACTCTTTTCCTCTGCCCATCATTCATACCAGCTCCATAGGGGATCTTCCTACAAGCAACCAGGAGCTGATTTTGAAACTGTTCCCATTAATATTTAAACTTATGATCCAGAAGGGAGGGGACTCCTAATTGTAGAAATCTTGTACAATTCTGGTGTTTGTGATTATTCCCAGAGAGGGAGCAAATGTTGAAATTAAAAGCAAGTAAGCACAGAATAATTACTAGTGCTGGAAAAGTGCTAGAGTTATTTCTGGTGTGTTTTGGAAAGATGAAATACCTACAATTGTACAATTACAGTTATAATGTAGCTAGAAACCAGTGCTAAAGTCAAGACTCCATCAGTGTTCTCAGACCTACTGAATTAACTTAAACTTTCTCTCTTCTAGACTATTCATGTACAGAATAAGAAAATATTTAATCAATATGAGAATTAAGCATTTGCAGAATAAGAAGATTTACAGAATAAGAAAATAATTAATATTAAGCACATATAAAGTTGATTTTTCTGGACAGAGTAAATATCATTAGTGTCCCCTTAAACTGACACATATGTTGAAGTGTTACATAATTGTTATTATTATTATCATTATTATTAGGAGCTTACAAAAAATATTTGGAAGCATAGGGGGAAAAAACCATTCAAGAAAAGAACTGAACAAAGGTAAAGAAGAACTATGAAACAAATTTGCATAGCTAATGATATTTCCCATTTTTAGAACATTATTTCTTCTGTACTCCCCAAAAGGGTACAGATTTGTCTGTTAGGAGTTAAAGAATATTTAAAGGTGACACTTGCAATATAACTTATTGAAAACCACTTAGAAAGAGTTAAAGGTGAGTAAAGTAGAACATAAATACTCAAAGGGATAAGTAGAATAAGAAGAAACAATGTTTTTGACCTGCATATAATATAATCTTAAACCACTGGAGTCTGTATAAAGTCCCAGCATTTTGGAAATATATCTGAATTTCAGCAAGACTTGTTTTAGAGAATCAGAATGTTTGAGATTGGAAAGGTCCCTTAAGATCACCAAGTCCAACCACAAACCTTAAACCACGAAATCCACTACTCAACCATGCCCCTAAGCACTGTCCTTGCACATATAGAATTATATATCTTTTATACATTAAAGATACAACAAGGATCATCTCCTAAAAGTAGATTCTCATTTCTATTTCTTCTAACTGTTATACCTCGAATTCTAGTTCACACTTAGAAAACAGCATTTGTTGAGAAGTTTCAGAAGCTTTCCAAACTTCCAGAATTCAGAATTCATCCTTGGAGGATGATGATTTGGAAGAATTTTTCTGAATTTCACTGTGGTTTCTCAATTAAGCAATTGATACTCTTAACAAAGCCATGAAAGTCTCATTCATCTGCCCCATGGCCCATTTATTTCATCTTGCTCCTGGAAAGCAGCACAGAAATATTAAAACATGTGTTTTCCATGGTGAACTGAGCTATCCCATAATTACTATTATACCAACCATACAAAATATGGCAGTCAAAGGCCAAATTCACTGCAGCATGTGAATCTCAGAGTGCTACTTAAACTTTCAGCCCTTGTCTAAAAAAACTTTAACTTTACTTTCCCTTGGACAGTCATGACATGGATACAAGGCATGGAACCCGTCTGTTTTGAGAAATAAAGTTAATTTCTAACCTCTTTACAATTTGCCCACCATCTCACAAATAAAAACTCGTTATTCATTATTATATTAATTGGTTTCAAGGACAGTAGCTTTGAACAGATGTGTAAACAGTTACTCTAATCTTATTTACTGGCAACAGAGATAAAGAGCACAAATTTTGAGTTTCACCATTGTGTTTTTGTGCTTAGCCTCTTCTTATGCAAGCACAAATACATTATTGGAGAACTGGGCACAAGCTGTCTAAAATGAGATAATATGTCTTGGCCATTAATGTATTTGTATTATTTATACTTTTCCTCAAATTAGTAGGTAAAAGAGTTTTGAAATTCAGATTATTTTGGAGCAACTCAGGAAATTACATCATCTCCATGGAAATATTAATTCCAGGTTTCCACCACTCCTCTGCTTATATGGGGGAAGGGGAGAAGGAGAGGAAGTTGTCAATGAGACAATTAGCACAAAATGAGGCTTAGCTGAGATCTAATCTTCACCAGAAAAAGCATTCTTCTTGCTGATTAAACAATCAACTCTGCTGCTAAGGAAATAGCACAAAATTTACACAACTATCAAAAGAGAATGAAGACTAAGCTAATTATTATAACTCAACAGTAAATTGCCAAGAAGTTTCCAATCATTTAGGAGCAGCTCTTACTCACACTTTGGGGTTAGCATGTCCCAGCTGTAATTTACCACTGAAATGATACACAGATGTCAGTAATTCCAGGCTTAGGCACAGTCCCTGCAGGAGAACAAGAGGGAATACAATTTATTATTTCACTTCATAACTATAGTTGGAGATGTTTAAGAAAAATACATATATATATACACTGGCAGTTACAGCTCCTTTAAATTAGGAATAGTCCCTGTGGTTGGACTATCCCAGGAAACCTGGTAATTGCTTGCCTTACATGACTGTTATCATCTTGTGGCTGATTAGTGTGACAAAATTGTAACAGCAATCAGGGAGACTCAGCAGCTGGGGTGGTGAACGTGGTGCATGGCTCTTCTGCAACCTCCTAAAGCCTCCACTGTTCAGCAAAAAAATTTGATTTATTTGATGTGTCACCATTAGGTTACACGTGACACACACACGTGATCAGGGTCTAAGAAGAAAAAAGTTTTTATTCTGCATGTTCTCCAGCTTATATACTCTTAACAAAGGGTGATCTTAAGTGATTAACTACATCACAATAACTTATTATATTTGTTAGTACAAAATAATTAACGACAATATAATTGACAAAAGTTTTACAAAAATTTAATAAAGTGGGTAAACACATCTACTTATACACATAGTCTAGCTTACAACAATTTCCATGTCTCTTTTCTAATCTGTTTCTGTGCTAACAGCCTTGTCTTCTTCCTTGCTATGAGCACACTGAAAAATCATCAATTTGTATTTCTTCTATTAGCTCAGCTTTAATTACAAGCGAACTGTCAAACCCCTCCATACTGATAACCCAACTTCCTTGGTAAGAGAGCTCAAGCATGATGGCATCCTCCAAGTTTCCAGATAAAAGGGAACCAAGGACAGGGGAGGATGGGAAATGGGACTATGACATGATTTTGATTTCCAACTCTTCATGGAATGAACAATAATATCCATGTCCTTCCCCCACAGGACGAGGAAAATTACATAAGTAATGAAACTATTGGATTAGGAAATGGACTAGAATGCCAGAACTCTTTTGGGAATGTTTTCCAATCAACCAGATGACAGATAACCTAAGAAATGACAGCGGAAGGCAGCAACACTATTATGTTATTAAACTCCTTTCAGCAAATATATCTAAGCACAGAAGAGCCATTAGGCTTCCTGCTCTTGTGCAAAGAATTGGGGTCAATTCTTCATCTAGCTTCATGCAGGAATACAAACTTACTGCAGGGAAATTATACCTCAAATATATATATAAATACAAAGTTACTGCAGGGAAATTATGCCTCAGATATATATAAATACAAAGTTTCTGCAGGGAAATTAAAACCTCAAATATATATATGTGGGTATACACACGAATACCTTACTTTATGAAAAGCCTTTTGGATAACTGAGTGTACCAAAGGTGAGTTGTATGACATGAAAAATGAATGAGAAAGCAGGGAGCACCACCGTTTTTGTTTTCAAAGGCATTTGCTTTATGAATTAAATTCCCTGCTTGCTGAGAAGTCACAGCTGTGGTTTTTCCTGGCTTCCCTTTAAAATAATCTTACAGCTCTATATTCCCTTTACCTTTCACGCAGCTATAAAGCACTTTTTCCAACCTGTGAGACACATTCCAGCTCGCAGGTGTCCCAGCACAGATCCCACCAGCGCTGGCTGAGGAGGCTGCAATTACACCTGGGTCACATCTGAGCTCCCCAGAACTGGACCAAAGACCAGAAGGAGTTTTCACAATGCCTGGAAGGGAAATATGTGTGAAAAGTGACTTTAGGTAGTTCTAGCAAAAGCCATTGCATCTGTCAGCAGCACAGGTTGGATACATCAGTGCTGTATCATGGTTTTCTTTAAATAGAAATAAATATGTTTGAGCTGCCAAAGATGCAAGGAGAAAGCTGTGGGGCAAAACAGGGGGACAACTCTCCTAAAAGGAAACAGTGTCAAAGGCTCCAGGAAGAAGGAGATAGAGACAGGGAGGTTCAGCACAGGGAGGAGAATCTGCAGAAGAGCAGCAGGCTCTGGGGGGGATGAAACCACAGGAAAATTGAGACTCGCTGCTAGAAATTTCTCCTGGGAACTTTAAGAATAGGCAATTGTCATTGGGAGATGTTATTTCTCTTATAATTTCCTTCTAGAAACAGTATCCAAATCCACATGTGCAGACAAAGACATGCTTTTTCTTGGCTTTTTCTCCAGACATATTATATTTTGGGTATGTGCACCAGAGCTTGCCAAACAGACATAATTTTCAAATTCGGAGTTTTATTTTTGAGCATAACTTCATTATATTCAAAATTTGTTTTAACCAATTTGAGACTGAAATCCCTGAAAGTTACATTTTCCACAGCAGCCTTTGTTCCTTGGGCTGCAGGAGGAGCAGACCAAAGGCTGATTTCCTCAGGAAGGAGCTGCCATATGGCACTGGTGCCAACAGCCGAGCAGGCTGCACCTGCCTCCGATACCCACCGAGCCCTGGCCACCCTCGAAGCAAAGGAGGCTGATCTGATGGAGCAGCTCATGAGGTTTTACAGCCCATGCCTGTAAAACCTCACCAGATTTCAGTTCATCCCAGCACCAACCCCCCTCCTCTCCCCCACCCAGCCCCAGCAAGCAAATCCCCACATTTCTGCTTTCTGCCATGAATCCAGTGTGGGTTCTCACAAATACCTGGAGTGACACGGCTGGGGTGGTGCTTGGTCTCTTCAGCCATTATCCAGCAGGAAGATCTGGGGTTTTCTGTAGTTTTGGCAGTAATGGTTTGGCCCTGGGGAAGGCAGCTGCTCCAGTCCATCCCCTCACTGGTGTTGGCACACGCCGTGCCGGGGTCACGGTGCAAAGTGAAGTGGCCTCATTAGCATCTCTTGACTGAAAAAGGATAAAACTTAAAATGAATCCATCTGTTTTCTGTGCTGCTTTGTTTATACTTTCTAATGCTGGGTTTTGGCAGGCCCAGGCACTATTTATTCATCACTGTTGTCACTTATCCGTTCATCTAGCCACAGAATTTTGAATAGGAGTGTTTGCTTACTCAGGCAAATTTTTCTCTGGGTATTTGTTTGTCTTTTTGCATACAAGTGCCAAATATTTATTTGAAAGTGAAATCCTGAACAGGAGTCATGTGAAAGCAAAGAGACGGAGGAAAAGGGAATAAAGGTACGTTTGATAGCACTCAAACTGCAGTTCCTGTCAACAGATCCCACTTTTATTCTGTGTAATGAGCTTCCCTCACTGTACCAGGAACCTCTGCCTTATGCTGAGAAAAGGCAAAGCATCCTTGCACCTGTTTGAAATGTTCATGTTTGGCAGTGGTTTTTATTCTTAGAAATAAGAACCATAAATCAACCATAACCAGTAAGATCAATAAGAAACAGTGAGGTCATAATCATAGAACAGTCTGGGTTGGAAGGGTTCATCGAGTTCCAGCCCCCTGCCATGGCCAGGACCACCTTCCACCAGAGCAGGTTGCCCAGAACCCCCATCCAGCCTGGCCTTGGACACCTCCAGGGATGGGAATATGCACAGCTCTGCCATGAACTGAAGAAAGGAACCCCTTAAAGACCAAACACATGGAAGGAGAGAAGTACAAGGTTAATGGACACTCATGAAAGAGTGGGGAGCATCTGCTGAAGAGAAGATTCCCAGAGGCTACAGAGGGATGATTGTGCCCCTTCAGTGCCTCAGTGACTTCTCAGTTAGGGGAGGCAGCTCCAGCCATGGCCATCACAAACAGTGAAAACATGGCTTGACTGTCTGGTTAGAAGGGGCTTAACAGATACTGGGATTGCTGAAATGATGCTTGGAAGCTCTTTGCTCAGCAAATGCATGATGAACTTCCTTCTTTTCCCTGAAAATCCTCGTCATAGCAAAGTCAAACACACAAAGTCATTATAGGATGCTGATTTGAAGTCTGAGGTGTCTAGTCTGAAGTATTTCTTTATTTATTTATACATACCTGACACTTCAGCTTGCAGAAATCGACCTACTTCTCTGACTATTCAATAAGTGTAGCCCAAATCTTCACCAGAGCTGTGGTCCATGGCTCTTTAATTTCCTCACACTGTTAACTTCCCTTAAAACTGAATCTCTGCTCAGTGCAGTAAATTTAGTTGGGCAAGAATCACTCAGAGGGGAATATGACCAGCAATAATTTGTATCATGCTCAGCAGAAGAAATATTGTATGTATTGAGAGTTTGTATCATTGTGGATTGGGAAATTTGGGCTGGCCAGAAAGAACACTCCTTATTCCTAAATAAGCTTTAATTTATGTAACCTTGACTCAAATCAGAGATGATTTCAATGCATTTGTAAAACTCCTTGGCACTGATGAAGTTGCACAGATACAGAAATGGAGTTGTTTATTCTGCCTTACTAAATAGTTGTGGCTGGACCTTCTAGCACCTAATCAAGACATAATGAATGCATTCATGTTTGCAAAATCACAAGAAGTGGAAGTTACTTACTGCACAAGTGAGGTACTGTGAATAGAAATCAACTCTAAAGTAACAGGATAAGGGTTAGAACAACTTAATTAAAAAAAAAACAAACCAAAACCAAATAGCATGGTGATAATTTTTCACTTGCAGAAGGATGCAGATAGTCATTATGTGAAAAAAGGGAAAAATGCTTTCTGTGCCTTGGGTGCTGACATTTGTTATTTAACCTTTAAAATGATATCTGTAGGTAACCTTGTAAAGGAGCACTGGCCCCTCCTTCTTGCCAATAGAAGCATCATTTTGGCTGTACACAAACAAAACTGGAAAGCCACTGGTTCAGACAGACAGGCCAAGCAGGCCCTGCTTGCAAAAATACCTATTTATTTTGAAAGAAAGGAGTAGTGCACTGCAGTTTTACCAAGTTTCTGCATCCTAATATGCCCTCACCTCCACTCTCCCACATGCCTTTTGACTGTCAAATCATGTTTCAGATGAATAAAATCACAGATATGCCTGTGTAAGCCAGTTTTCAAATGAAACAGGATAAAAGGTCTGAGGACTTGTGTCAGGAAATCAGTCTTCAGACCATGCTGGGTTTCTACCTCTGCTTCAAGCCTCAGGGTGCCCTGCTAGCCCTCCAAGTGTAAGGAGCCCAGCCCAAAGCTCTAGGCTGTCCTGTGGAGCAGGGCTCCTTTCTAGGTCTAGCCAGGAATGTTTTACCTGGACCTGTACTTTGAGAGGCCACAGCCCAAGAGCTGCCACACCCTGCCTCATGCAATGTAAAAATCAGCCCACACCTGATCTATTTGCAGATCCATTGCCTCTGGACAAGGGTGCCTGGAAGTACTGCCCTCCAAGAGGCACCTGAACCCCTACAATTCATTTATCCATTAACCCTTTATGAGAAAAATCCATTTAAAAACCTCTCCATGGTGTTGACTTTTACACCCTCTGCCGACATTGAAATGACCTCATCCTTAAAGGCACTAAAACTTCACAGGCTGTGAAGTCATTGCAAGCGCAAATGTTAGAATTTTCATCTCTGTGACCTGCTCCAGCATCACTTTTCCCATCTGATTTGATCTCAAGCCTAAGCACCAATGACATTTTCCTTTTCCACATGAGCTCAGCCAGTTCTAGCAGCTCTCCAGATTATTTTCTTGGCGGGTGTGTTGTGACCCCGTTTGATGTGCTGCTGCAGCTTTATCTGCTGAGATAAATCTTCCTCTGTGAACTCATGTGGGGAGCCCCACTTTGAGCTAATTGTGTGTGCAAAGCAAGCGTGATACAATGCACATAATCCAAAGGTACTTAACGTGCAGTAAGCTGCCCTACTTTTGGTAGAATTGTCCTACTTTTCAGTCAGCAATTTTGCTTTTCTCCTCTGTAAAACACTGGCTAAATATCCTACTTTTTGCCATTATACTTCTCTTTCCTTGGGGAAAAATAAGGAAGATAAAGCATACAGAGAACGTGCAAAACATTTTTCCAGGTTTCTCCGATATCCCTCTTTTTTTTCTGTTCTATCAGCATTCATCTCAGCAGTAAAAATACAGAATCAAAAGCAGGCCTTGCTTCAGTCATGCCTTGTGTTTGAACAAACTGATCAAAGCACTTTATAGAAACTTATTAGGCCAAATGAAATTCAGTAGAAGTATTAAATTGTCACTGCAGCAAAAAAAAGTTAAAGGATTTTCTTGTGGTCCTGCTGGTCAGTCATAGAAACAAGAAGCACAGACCAAAATAATGATGCTGTTCCCTTTCTTCACTGCCTCTGTTTCATTGAGGGTTTTGGTGCTATAAGAGCTGATGACACTGCAATGCTTACTATGATCTCTGTTGGGTTTTGAACTTAAATTTTAAGGGGAGGTTTGTAACTAATGCAGAAAAAAAAAAAAGAATCAGGCCATATCTAGGAAAAAATTATTAGCTAATAGAAGTTAACCAAATAGTTGAACCACCAGAAATGCTTTTCTCTTCCAAGGTATGCACACATCAAGAGCAAATTGTATAAATGACTCCACTTACTAGTAGTTGTGTTGAAAACAAGGTGTTGACAAAGGCAGCCTGACCACATTTTTCTAACTTCTCCCTGCACCCCACCTCTATTCCTTTAATTCTAGATTCCTAAAGTTTAGCTTTGCTTCCAAAAACAACCTTGTTTTTAAACACACCCTACAAACAGATTTTAATGTCTCTCAGCCATGGTCTTTTCTTTTAAAATGCCCAGAAAAAATGGCCCTAAATGACCCTGCAGCTGGGCGAGACAGGCCTTTTGTCATTCCTTCCAGCTGAGCACATCCACTCTCCTCCTTCCCACTGCCTCTCCTCATGCTCCTCCTTTGGGTTCTTCTTCCCCTGCTGCCCAGGAGAACGTTCAGCTCTTGCTGTTCTGCTGCAGATCATGTCTGAGCTGCTCCTTCTGAGCAGGCAAAGCCTTTGTGTTGAATCTGACAGAACACGAATGCAAAATTAACACAGAATTTTTGCCCAGAGAGTGTTTTTTCCTGAAATTGCCTTAAAGGCAACCTGCTGAATTTAAATGATTTGAATCAAGGAGCCAATCTTCTCTTTCTTAGTTGTGGTGTGAAAGAAAATTCCTTGTCTCTTCTCATCTCTGTCTGGACCATCAATTTTCATTGTTCCCCTTTCAGTCTGAATTATTGGTGTGTTCTCTTGGCTGACTGTTATGGAGAAAAGGAGAAGATATCTGATGTAGGAAACTCTAAAGGCACATATTTGAGTGTGGGATTGTGGGTGGAGTGTGAAAAGCTGAGATCTTAATCCCCCCTTGCTGAAGCAATGACCTCTCTCCCCACAGAATTTAAACTAGTGCCTCTCCACATGACAAGCTTTGCTGCAAAAGGGGAAGAAGGTACTCTGGTATATTATAGCATGATGCAGACAAACAAAATGAACCATGTTTCCCAAATTCTGAACCTAACCTCTCCCAAAACCACACCACCGTGCTCATAATTGTCTCCAATGCATAAAATGGATTTATGATGACAAAGGAAGGCATTGAAATGTTCAATAAACAAAGAAACAAAAGCTGATGGGAGTTCAGAAAAACCCAGCTGGGAGGATGTCCCCTTCATAATTTCTTGGCATATCAATTTACCAAGTGCCAAACTTAAATTTTTCCCCCAGATTTACTAAGTTGATTCCAATGCCTGAGAAAGGTGCCAGCTAAATATGGATTGTTGTTAAAGACTGTTCATTTGTAAGAAATGAACACCCAGGAATGGAGTTTTAGTGTCCTAGATCAGCACTCTACTACAATTGTGGCCAGGAAGGATCTGCTTAAGAGACAAATGTCTGAATTCTTGTCAATGCTGTTCTTGCAGAGGCTTTAATGAAGAACTTTAATTAGTCTATTTTCTTATTGCCTTCTTTGTAGGAAAGGCTGCTTATTACAGAATTGTTGTTACTTGGACATATCTACAACAAAGGAAGGTTTGCAAGCTTCTTTCACAAAGATCCAGAGACCTCATGGGAAAACAAAGTCCAGCTCCAAAAGAACTGGGCTGGATGTGAACTACTGGTCTGTATCATGCAATCAGAGAATCATTTGGGTTGGAAAAGACCTCCAGGATCGTCGAGTTCACCATAAAACCTTGTTCCCAGGTGTCACATCTGTAGATCTTTTGCACAGTTCAAGGTTCCACCACTTCCACACTCTTCATTACTTTGAATCATATCCCCAATTCCCTTGGCCAACTTTCTGACAGGATTTCTAAGCATAGTGAGGGAAGAATTTACTGCCTGAGACCTCTGTCCCAAATATAAATATATAAATATATATATAAATATATAAATATATAAATATATAAATATATAAATATATAAATATATAAATATATAAATACACAAATATATAAATATATAATAAATATATTATATCTATGATA
>JAYDZK010000056.1:69922815-69939363 GCA_034509185.1 Euphonia xanthogaster | reverse complement strand
TGCACAGCCACGTTCAATCCACCACAGAGGATAAGTAAATATCTCTTTACCATTACAGTACACACATGCCATTCATAAAATACTGAGTAAGCTCAGATCCAGGACAGGTAGCTCATACAATGTATCTTTAGGTGCCTAACTTCAGACTTCAAACCTTTCACTCTCAACACATTCTAGACATAATCTTGAATGGCTTTCGTGAGCATCACACACTTTACTAAATATATATAATAAAATTCATTATACCAACAACCTCCAAACTCTGATCAATGAGCTCCATTTATTTATTCTTACCCTATCAAATTTGCTAAATTTTGGACACTCACTGGAAGACTAGAGTAGCCTTTTGCCCTTTGTTTTGCTTTCCAGCAAACTGAAATTAGTGCTCTCCATTCCCAGGCAAGAACTTCTGCAGCCAGGAATGGGGAGCCTGAGGCCAGGTTTTTCATTCATGCCTACAGGCAGGACTTTGTTCATCAACCTGAATCCCTCTAATCCAACCCAAGACACCTCAGCATGAGCTCAGCCTCGTGTTTCACAGACCCACCTTGGCCAGAAGTCATTGTGCCTACAAAATGACAGTTCTGATTGCCAAAAGCTTTCCATCCTACTCGATTTTTTTTTTAATCCCCCTCCCTGTTTTATCAGTAATCTGAGAAATGAGGTGAGTCATTCAGGCAGCCTTACAAAAATTGACCAGCACCTTACAGTTTTGGCACCAGGTCTGGGAGAGTTTATCTAGGAATGGATAACTGAAAGGAGCCAGGATAAATGTAGGTGGGAGTAGCTGATTTTACAGACTCCCTCCCCCAGTGTCACAGAGGATGTGACACTCAGGCTGCCAAACAGAAATCCAGCTGCAGCAGGGTCTGCTCACTTCCCACAGATGGCCCCAAAATTCCTCATCTAAAGCCCAAAAGTGAGCAGCATGGCTGGAAACCACAAAAGCAGCAATTCTGGGGCAGATGCTGTTTTTCCTTACACCTCCCAGCCTTGGCTCCTTGCTCAGAGCCCATTCCTCCACAGGAGCACTCGACAGCTGAGCAGGGATGCTGCAGCTGATCACTGCCATCCCTCCCATCTGATTCATTTTGGGTTTTTCCTAGCAACAGTTCAAGCTCTCACACAGTGCTTAACAGATCTATGGCATAGATGGCAACTCTAGGATTGTTCCTAATTTATTTTTTTTTTCTCTGTGGTTTCAACTTTGCTGCTGGCTTCCTGTGCTCCTGAGAGTTTCAGAAGCTCTTTGTTTCCTGGCACTGGCTCCTGCACAGGATATGTGCTGTTAACCTACAGAGCTTACTCTATGATATATCACAAAGTCAAAGCACCTCATGAAGGTGTCAAACATGAATTTCTACTCCAGAATTTACCAGAAAGTGCTGCTATAGATGTACACACCTCTTGCTATCCAAGCATTTTTAAAACCTTTTAAACACTTTAAAACTTTTCTAAAAAAATAAATACTTCAGGAGCCCAATTTCAAAAAGCAAAGGTGTGCACTGTGCTGAGCTCTCCAGACATACAAGGCTCTTGGAGAAATTGTGCTTCCAGAGAGTGGGCTACTATTTTAACTGAAATTTGGGAAAAAATGAGGAAAGGGAGGAAATCTATCTGCATATTGTCTTTGTCCAACCACATATGAGTAGCCCAGTCAACACAGTATGTGCTCAGACATTGCAATTTTTAATTTCTTTATCAGGAAACCAGCTCTTAAGCCCTATCAGTATTTTCCAGAGGAGATGTCACACTTCTGAAGCACCCAAGAAACACCTGATGAAAAACCAAAACAAAGCCCCTTATAAAGGCCCCAGTGAAATTTTGCAGCCTTCTGCCATTCCCCCAGCAGGGCTTTTTATGCCTTTTGTGGCAATGAAGTGATGAAATCTCACTGCAAACTTCATTTCCCCAGAAGGCCCAGAGCCAGCTGCCACAGCCCACAAAGTGGTCAGGCTTGGCAGGGAGATGCTCTGCCCTGCACACCTCTGGGACAGCCCCCAGCTCTGAGGGAACCTTGGGAAAAGCCACAAAGGCAGTGCAGCTCAGGATTTCCTTGTCAGTGCAACGGGGATGGGTTTGCATCCTTCCTTCAAACTCCCTCTGAACCCAAACGGGTGCAGGTGGAAAAGTTCTCAGCTTAACTTTTCATTCCCCTATCAAATGGCAAAATTCAGTGTTGACCTGCACATTTAACATTTCTCAGCTAGATTTTCAGGGAGAAATCTGCTGGTTTTAGCACATTTCTGTGCAGTAGGCAACACTCTCACTTCAGTGGGGATCAAAGGTCAGGAACTGCATTTAAGCATCTAAGTGCCCTCCAATGATCCCTGGGAATGCATCATGTAAAAGGATCAGGGGACTAGGCAAGGAATCCCTTCTGCCACACTTACTCCTGTTTTACTCCTAGTTTCAAAAAACAAAAATATTTTGATCAATCAAACAATCAAAAAATTGCAGTTAAAAGATTGGGATCCACAAATGTTATCAATCATGCAGTGTTTGATAGAGGCAGTGATTGCTAACACAATCTTCACACTGAAATGATTGTGGTGTCTCCACAGATATCACATTTCCAGAAAGAATCATTTTATGGGAGCTCATAGTTATTTTTGCCTGGTCTTTCTGCATAAAAGTCATTAAAAGCTGTCCTCTTTTCTTGAAAGTATTTTCTCTTGCTGACAAAAAGAAAGTAAAATATAATAAAACCAAATCAAGAACACATCAATACAACACTCTGGGACTGTGTAAACTATTTGAAAGTGTGACCAAAGCATAGAGAAAAAAAAAGAGATCATGACTGAGTTTGGCATATAAAGACTACAGGTTTATAGCTTTGAAAACAGTTGCCTAAGTTAAGTGAGACTCAGGTTAATAACAGAGTAAAAATGCACCCAAAATAGCCACTAATCCATCATTTAAAACATGCATTTGAGTAGACAAGGTAGATAATGTGATACTGCTGATTGGAACAAGAATATTTTATAAAGTTCAAGCTCAAAGGCCCAGAAGTTCTGCTTCTGGATGTATTACTATATAAAGATTAGATTAATATTCTTGTTTCAATAAAAGAGATCATGTTATCTGTGCTGTCTTAGATGGGAATTTCTTGTTCTTGGACCAATAAGGATACATATATTCAAGTTTTCCCTTATTTTGACTAAACCTCAGAGTATTTAAAACACATCTTTAAAAAACCAGTGGTGAATTATGCCTGAAAGGCAATTTTATACAGAGGCTCATGGCTGTCTCTGTGTCAGTGAATTCCCTAACTAGCAAAGCCCCCCACTAAAATCCAAGAGAAATTAAGGCCTGATTTTATTTTGTCAGAACTGCTGAGTAGAACCCAACCTATTTTCCAAAACTCTGTCTTTTTGTGTTTAGAATTACACTCCACCTTCTAACAAATCCATCAGAAGGCAGGATGGGTGTGTGGAAGAAGTGCAACGAAATTTTGGCTCGTTAGGAGCAAGCCTGTTGCCCAAGTGTGATTTTGGGTTTGATACACAAAGCTGTGGAATTTGGGGACTGCTGAGCTACTAATTGAACTGCCTGGTAGATTTTTATCTCCTTCTGCTGCCTTCCCAAGGAGCAGGTCAGGCCCGAGGACTCAGGAGCTTTGATACTCCTTTGCAGCCTTGCTGTGGATTTCACTTTCCTTCCCAGGCACAGGAGTTTGGGCTCAAAGAGGGGTTTGAAATCCCCCACACACCAATGACTTAAGTGCCTGACTCACGGGGTCAGCTCACAAGCTTTATTCTACAGGATAGAAAATGTCCTCACTGGCTCAGTCCAGCTAATTAAAAATCTGCTAACATCACCTGTGTAAGCAGTGGGCCACAGGAGCCTGGTGGGCACATTGAATTCAGAAATGATCAGGCTGGAATATCCATTAGCTGTATAATCAGTAAAAATTATAGGATTGAACTTTATGGCTTCTGCTTGAAGATAGCCTTGAGACAAGAAGGTTTAGGGCTGCAAGTTGTGGACATATTTTGGCTCAGCTTTGCACAATCTTGACTTAAACTACATAGTTCTATCTTCTTGTATAAACAACTATAAGGTTACATTAAACATTTAATAAAGCTATACTTTGAAGCTGCAATTAGTTCTTCAAGAAGACAAAACAAAGTTCAGCTCCTGCTCTTGGAAAAAATTGCCTAAAAATCTGTGCACGTGGCAACAAGGGGTTTTTCTTTCCAAGTGTGCTCTTATGAGAAGTGTGGAGAATGGTGTTGAAAAGCTGGATGGCACAAGCACATCAGGACTCTTTTCTCACCACTCAAACCACAGAGCAACTTGGCTAAATAAAAAGGCCAGGCACATCATGATAATGGAGACCTAAAATGAACGTGGCCAAACCACACTTGATTTTGATTCAGTTAAGTGAATCAAGAACTTTCTTTATATCCTTTCTGCTGTGGCATAACAGAGAGAAAACCTGAACAGATGAGCAAGGAAGAAAAGCTCTTAAAGATCTAGTCCAGAGGTGCTCAGACAAACAGCGTGATCATGTGAGAATAAAGCAATTTCCTCTGTAATTTCTTTCAATTGACCTCACAAATCTGGTTTTCAGTCAAAGTAACAGACACAGGGAAGCCAAGGGGAACATTTGTGTGCACACATATTCTTGCAAAGGAATATAAATAGATTTAATATCATATATAGATAGACATATTCGTGCAATGTTTGCCCTTTGTTGGTAGCTGAGGCACTTTTAGCACCCTGGATGGATTTTGATGGAGGATTGACAGAGTTCAAGCTCAGTAACTGCTATAACCATGCCAAAGAGGAGGAGGAGGAGGATGGTGCTTCCCCAAGCTGTGAATAGCAGTAGTGTCATGACAAATAAGATGATTTTACAGAATCTTTGTGATCTCAAAATCAGAACAATGGCAGCAGCTAAGCCAATAGGGAAGATGTGTCAATGGAAGCCTTTAACTGTAACCTTTACTCATTTCAAAACATCCTAACAATTATGTTCTGTAAGGAATGGGAAAGATTTAGCACCACCTTTTTAGCTCCAGGGGATGGATTAGAGCCTTAACCTTTGGGCTGGGAGGACATCAAGCCTCCTTCCTGGAGCTGGGAGTCCATCCCTCAGCAAAGCCAACTCAAATCCTCATTCTTAAAGAGCAGATGGGAGAGGTGAAGTGCCTGCAGCTAATTAACATTAGTGCACAAGGACTGCTGCAGCTGGGCCTGAAGAGGGTTGGGAATTAAGTTTATTTGGTTTTCCTCTGCTTTATTTCCTTTTTTAATGTCCTTTTGACATGTAGCATCGTGTAGTAAAAAAAAGAACAAATTCCACCCTGGGCCATTGGAGTCCTGAATCAAGGGAGCTCTGCTGCTCTGAGTCCCCAGCCTGGCTAGACCTGTCACTCTCTTTTTTTAAATTGTAATTTCTTCAGCTATCTGTACAGTCATTGCTAATCAAGTTTCCCATTTTTGGCAGCCAGTAGGAAAGCAGCAAGCATCCAGGAACTACAGGAACAGCAGCAAAGCCAGTGCCTTTCATTCAGATATCTGAGAGCATAAATCAGCTCTAGGCTGTCCACTGAAACACGATAAGCCACCATCTTCTGTAGATGAGAGAACAAACAGACTCACCATTTCTGCTTCCTCTTGGAGTCCAATGAAATGATCAAATATGATTAGTCATTCAGGAAGAATTCATACCAAAGCTCTCTTAACTTCAGTGAAGTTTCCACTTATGTGGAAAAGTCTTCAGACCTTTGGACCATTGTTTTACTGGAATTAAAAGGATTTAAAAATGGCTATAAGAGCACATGAAATTTATGGACAGGATATAACCTAACCCCTGGCTTGCTTTTATTTTCTTTTTCCAATTTTAAGTCCACTGTCCTGCTTTTATCATGCTGCAGCTTCACCAAAAAAAAAAAACAAACCCAACTTACTTCTACTCCATTCTTTGCTTCCAGCAGTTTCACTGAGAGCACATTCATGGGTTTAATGTCCTTATGGGAAGTAGCTCTTTCCCTCAAACCCCAGCTTTTTATCTTCTCAGTCTTTTTTGCTTTCACATTCATCCCTTGTATTGAAAAAAGACACCAACACACACACACACACACTAAAAAAAAGGGAATTGCCTCTCCATCCCTTTCATTGATCTTTTGGGCTTCAGCTGGACCCCCCTCCTCAGCTGTGACAGTTTCTGATGTGAAATACACAATTAAAAGGGCACAGGAATGAGAAATACAGAACACTAAGGAAAAATATTAGGGAAAAAAAAATCACTTTTAAACTTCCTTCAGATTTATACCTCTTTCTTAGGAACTAATTTCAAACCCAGTGCTGGTTTTATTGCACAGCTCTGTGCTTCCCTGTAATGACCAAGCTGTACTGAGCTGGGACTTTTACTGCCAAGAGTGTATTTGCAATCCAATATTTCAGTGGTTTGTCCTGACCTTGCACATCATGATCAGCAGGAGCGTGAGTTCATTTCACTTTTTCATAGAGCTCAAGTCACGGGCTCTTATCAGGTCCATAATGCTTACTGACACACAGCCTTTTATTGCCAGCTGTGCAAGTGAACCAGCTTTCAAAGGTTGCTTCCCTGCTCCTCAAAGTCCTGATCACAGCAAAGCAGAGAAATGCAAATTAGAACCCTGAAGTGCCCTGTCATTTAAAAATAAACCCCTGCAAACTTCAAAAAAATGCAGATCTGCTCATTCCAAGGCACAGTTTCTTCGAGAAGAAGAATCAGGGAATATGTGATGCCTACTGTTATTGCATTATGTAGGTAAGGTCTAATTAATTAATTGCATCTCTGATATTGCAGAGTGAATACTCTTCAACAAAGCAATGCCATGAAATGGGACACTGAATGCTCAGTGATGCTAAAATGTAAATGAGTGGACTGCATTCAAAGGAATGACTTCAGGGGAAAAGAGTGCACGACTTGCATGGCAAATTTGGGTACAAACAAAGGATGCCTCACCTGTCCTCTCCAGCCTGAAGGACAAGAAATATCTGAATAAAACTTCACTGTGCTGTGGTCCCATTCCCTGCAGGGAGTGCACTGAATTGAGGAATTTATGATAGCCCTAGATCCAATGTTCCTTTGGGGATTTCCACATGCCATCACCTGGGAGTGCCCAAGATGCTGACCCATCATCCTTCATCCAGCCTCGTGACTCCCATCTCCTTTATTTGCATTTCTGATGATAACATGAATCTTTAGGTGGACTTCAACCTTTTGACTTCTCTTGAGCAAGAGTACAGGAGCCAATTCTCCCACTAGTTACACCCAAACAATCCCTTTGATATCAGAAAGGCTTACTCTAGAGTTTATAGAGAGAGGCTGCCAAGCTTGACCTTTAATCTAATCAGCATTGTAGAATAGTTCAAACAAAAAAAAAAAGAAAAAGAAAAAAGCACAACATAAACCAGATTCAATAGCAAGTTGCTGAGAATTGCCACCAGAGCAGGAAAAGATGGCTTTATCTCAAAAGGCAAATGGAACCAGCTGACATCAGACAAAGAACAGTCCACAAGTCCTCATCACCATGACACTGAGAAGCCATAGGGGCACCCAGCTGGCATCGCCCTCAGGCAGAACTGGCACTGGTAACTGCAGCAGATCCACCTCACAATCAATAGCTGGGGCTGGCATGATCACCTTTTGCTAAGTGTGTTTGCCAAGGGCAGCAGAAGTTAATATTCAGTGAAAGTTCAATAGGCACCGTGTAGTCAGCATGTTAGCCCAGAGCAGGAGATTGCCCTGTTCTTCTGCAAATGTGGGTCCTGCACGTCCTAGTCTGGGCTCTCACTACCCAGCAGATGCTGTGGAGACTGAAGCTGGGCTTCTCCCACAGCTGTGGATCCCATGAAGGCATCCCAGTGAGAAGACCAAAGCCTCTGTGCACAGGCTGTGCCTGATCTGGCTTGGGCATCACAGTGCCAGGGCTGTGATCCCACCAGAGCAGGTGCATGAAAGAGAGAAGAGCAGCCCACGAGCTGACACAGTGAAACCAACACTCCAAGCAAGCATCATTCCAAGGGGCATCATCTGGATTTGCCTGCAAAATGGATGGTGTGGATTTCTGGGAACAACGAGAGCTGCAGGTTATGCTCCTTCAGCAGAATGAGATCAACCCCAGCCAGAATTACAAATAGGTTCACTCATTCCCTGTGACCTTCTGAACATTAAAAAGCTACCAAACAATGTGTTGATTGGCGTTCTAAAGGCATGCCAGATGTGCAAACAGCTGTCTTCAGCAGCCAAAGGTTAGTGCAGCTCCCACGGACTCAGCTAGAGGGAGGCTCCTTCCTGGATATGAACCATCAGGAGTCTCCACTGCAGATCTGCTAAACTTTCTCCATCAAGGAAGCAAAGGTGTTCATCTAGGCAACACCACCTCTCCTTGCTCCAATAAAACATACTCTGTTCTCCACCCTGGAAAATAACTTGGCCAGAGTTGGAAAAAAAGTGAGAATTCCTGGCCTTTCCAACTCAACTCAGATTTTCAGAGCACCTCCACAAAAGAACATAGCCAGGGTGCAGTGCCAGGATCTCCTTCTGTTAACACCAAAGAGCCACAGTGGGATCTGTTAGAAGTCACAGGTGAGTCACAGGTTTAGTCTTTGGTTATAGACTCAAACAAACCTGTAAGGTGGGACACAGATTTGAAATTTGGCCAGGGCTCTAGTTCAACTGAAAGGGGACCAGACTGTTCAAGAGGATTAATTCTAAATGGCACGAGGCACCAGAGGTTATGATTTTCATTATCTTTTTGCTCTTTCTCTACAGCTCCAGTTTGTATTTTTCTGCTTAAAGACTCAGCAGGTGCAGAGTTCCTCACCTGTGCCTTGCTTACCCAAATTCACAGCAGTCCTGCCTTTCAGACTCTGACACTTAATCTCTGGGCAGAAATTGATTAAATTACAGGAAAAATAACAAGGATCTTTGAAGATTACTAAAAAAACCCCAAAACCTTAAAAATGCTCTGTCATCAAATAACACATGACACTTTAGTGTAGAACCTTTCCTCCAGCTCTTCTTTGAAAGAATAACCTCATTTCCCTTCACAGAATTGATTTTTCATTATTTTAACTAAACTCTCAAACTACACATGCAAGGAAGATCATTTCTATGTACAAACTGAAAAATATTTTACCTTCTAATGTGGCTGTTAAACTTTGAATTATCACATACATCAGTACTGCCCACAAAGAAATAGAGTGATGAGTTCAGTTGACTCTTCTAGTGGCTTTCTAGAACTCCCACAGCAGTGTTTCTCAGCAGAGAATTTGCCAGAGCAATGAAAACTAAACCTGTGCAGATCTTGATTGACTTTTATCTGCCTCTAAAAACTTCCCCAAACCTAGACCAGATTTCAACAAAGTAAAATGAGCATGACACATGTGGAACCCAGGTCTGCTGCATTCTAAGGGAAAGTTCAACTTCAAAGTTAAAAACTTTGCTGTTCTGCAAGGGATAAAGCCATGCCTTTGGAAATGAAATTCTAGTCACTCTTGGTAAACCAAAGTGTCTTGCATGACAATAGTTTGCTATCCATTACAATAAAATCTCTCTTTTGTCAGTAATTTGCAAACAAAATCTCACAATGCCACAGAGGGGGTGCAATTTAAGGAAAGAACATAAAAAATTTGTTCTCCTCTACAAAGATTCACCCAGAAGTACCACAAATAAGAAAGGACTCAATAGTGGCCTTCCAGTACCTGAAAGGAGCCTGCAAGAAAGACAGAGTGGGAATTTCTCCAAAATGGAGTGGCAGGACAAGGGGGAATGGCTTCAAACTGACAGAGAGTGAGTTTAGATTGGATATCAGGAAGAAATTCTTTACTGTGAGGAAAACAAGGCACAGGAGCTGGTTCTTCAGAGAAGCTGTGGCTGTCTCATCCCTGGCAGTGCCCAAGGCCAGGCTGGGGGGGCTCTGAGCACCCTGGGACAGTGGAAGGTGTCCCTGGCCATGGCAGGGGTGGGACTGAGATGCTCCTTAGGGTCCCTTCCAGCCCAGGCTGTTCTGTGATTCTGTGAATTTAAGCCTAATACCACAGACTGCATCTGCTTTCAGTCGTGAAAACACCCAGGAACAGAATAAAATACAGTTTTTGTTATTCTCTCAAATTTGATAGAGAGTGACAGGCGGTTCAGCCACTTAACAGAGATGTCTGCTTTAAATAATAAGTCACAAAAATGAATCAAATTATCCTAATTGAAATAAACCAAAATGTGTAGAGCAGCTCATCCTACTTGCTGCTGTAATTTTTAGTTAATACACAGATACCTCACAAAGCTTGGGGCTCCAGACATTTAGTGCAGAGGGGGAATGCACAACTCTCATTTCCTTGGAAGCAGTGGGTATCCAGCACCACTCAGAAATAGGCCAAGCTTAAAATTAAAAGAATAATCAATTTATTATTACTATAGGAGGAATTGCAAGACTGGAAAGGGAATTATGCACCTTGTATTAACTTTTAATCCCTGAAACCTGTCATCACCTAGGGGGAAGTGATTTACAAAATGTTACTGTAGGGTGGTTGAGAATGTCATCAGCCTCTGATATAAATTCTGGGGCTTTGTGACAGTAGCTTCATTTCTTTATTTTGATTCACAAACAGGCTGTGAATGTAAAAAGTGAGACATGCCCCAACTGTCCTGAAACACATGGGAGATGTCAGCAAAACTCAGAGCAAAATAAGGTCTACTAAAAAAAACAAAAAAGAAAAAACCCAGAGTGAGTGTGTAGTAAAAACAGATTCCCAGTACTACAGGCACTACCTTTCAAACATTTGAGGATTGTTTATAAAACATTGCAGCACATTCTTGTTATGCCACGTTTTATCCTGACCATGATACTTCTCATCTAGATTTCCAGGAATTTGAGCACAGCTGTCACCCACAGTGAGAGAGCTGTGGCAGCAGCAGACACCTGCCTCAGTGGCTCACAGCAGAACCTGGACATTATTTTAAATCTCCTCATATTCAGAGAGGCCTCACTGAATTTTACTCTTTGTGAAAATAAGGGTCTTGAAAATGAATTTAGAAAGGTTAACATGTTAACATTATTGATTTGTTGAAAAAGGGCCATATCAAAGTTTCCTGCAGTTGTGTTGCACACTGTTTTTACAGCAGGTAAGTTCAAGAAAAGACCCAGAATATCCCTACTGAACAGAAGATGAAGGAAAAAAGAAAAACTGTGATAGCCCATGGGAATAGTGGAAAACAAGAAAGCAAAGCACAGCAGCTGAGCATACAGTGCTCAGGGCTAAAACCAAATTTTCCTGAGCAGCCTCTGAGTCGTGGCTACTTCATCAATTCTCCAAAAGAAAAGCTTTCCAAGATTCCAGCCATACTGTACAGGGATGTGCTTCATATCTGTCCTTGCAGAAGGAAAACCTTTCTTTGGGGGTGCTCAGCCTGGGCTGGTTACCCCAATTCACAGCTGTGAAGTCTCATTTAAACTGAGCCCTCAGTAGAATTCCAGGCCTGTGGGAGAATCTGAGCTTGAATTCATCTGCTTAAAGAGCTAAAATTCCAATAAACTTCTTTCCCTGCTCTTTTAACCCAGGTTAACTATAATTAATTGAGCTGTAGGACAAATGCACCCCTGATACCAAGAACAGTGAGCCCTCATTTGGTGCCTCAGTGCCAGCCCATGGGACCAGCTCAGGACCATTCTGAACTGCATGCAAGGGCATCCAGCTAAACCCAGGCCCTGCTACTGCTGGAGCAGCCATTATTTCAGTTTTCCAGTTGTCTGGGCCTGAGGCCTGTTTTGGCTAATTCAGAAATTTATTTTTTTTTTCAGAAGAAAAACTTAATCATCTCGGTGGCTGATTTATTGGGGAATTCCATCTGCATCCTCAGAATGAAAAAAGGCACTAGAGACTGGTGCCTGTAGATAGTAAATTCCATAGATTATATCCCTGAATTTTTCACAGTAGCTATTTTTAAACACCTGGGTCATTTTTAACACCTTTCATAAAACCAGAGCAATGTCATCTCACCTGGGTGAAAAACCAGTCTCTGTTCATTGGTTTCATCTTGGCTAATCCCTGGAAGTGTTCAAGGCCAGGCTGGATGGGGCTCTGAGCAGCCTGGGACAGTGAAAATGTCCCTGTCCATGTCAGGAGAGCTGGAATGAGATGATCATTAAAGTCCCTTCCCATCCCAAGCAATTCCATGAATCTATGTATTTATTTACATTTTACAGAAACCAACACTTAAAAGAAAGCAATCACTAACAGGGATGGAATAAAAAGCCAAGTACAACTAAAAGTTTTTTTCACAATATATGACCCATTAAGGTTTGAAGAAAAATTGAAGAAAATCAAGTTTAAAGAGCAAAAGCATTAGGGTTTGGGGTTTTTTCCAATAAATGTATGCTGGAAGGCCAGCAGCAAGTCACAGAACACTAATTTTTAATAACTACAGTACACCTAGGAATTTCAGTCATGCTGACTGGTTTGTTGTGAGCAAATTGGTAACATCACCTATTATTAAGATTGCTAATACTTCCAATTTATACGGCCTTGTTTGAAGTCCAGGACACTCACAAAAAGCTGAAGCCACTAAGTCTCAAATTCTCCATGCTCAAGCTATGCCTCAGGCTCAATGTGCTTGGACATTTTCAGCCAAAATTATTTGGTCATCCTTAAGCACAGAGTCAGTGAAATTCTTGCTTTTATTTGCCTCCCTCCACCCCCCATCTGTTTAAATAAAAAAAGTGACACTCTCAGGTCATTTTAGTGTTTTCAAACCTTTAGATACACTGAGCCTGACAATGGAACTGATGATACTCACTGCCTTGCACAAAGAAAACAGCAGCTTGTTTTGCATTTCCCATTTTAATAAGATTATCAGAGAGTAAATTTCAATAAATATCTCAAGATTTGGAAGACATTTATAATCCAAGCTGTTCAGTACCCAAGGAGCAGGAGGCCAGCACATAACCAGAGAAAGAATCAGATTTGCAGCCACCAAGCTTCCCACAGGTGCTAGGAACCTGCCCATTTATCCAAGAGCATTTTTACATTGTGTAGCTGGTAATTTCTTAGGGTTTTTTCACAAAACACAGCTATTTGTTTTGTCTGCATAATGGAAGGTGATGCATCTGTTCAATTTATTCATTCAGGCCAATTTCCTTCCAGCTTTATTTATAAACAGTGGAGATTTAAATGGTTTTTTTCTCTCAATGTAAGAGGAAGGGAAGCAAAATGTTGTCCCTCAGTCATGAGTCAGATCAGAACAGCAGAACTTGGCTATAAATTCTTCAAATCCTATTCAGGTTTTGGACATTTTGTTCAGATACTGATAGAAGTCTCTCATTCATGTCCAAATTTAAAAAATAAAAGACAAAAAAAAGATGGGAAACTTCCCACCTGATGGAAACTCAGCCTGGGATTTTTTTTCTGTTTGCTCGTTTGTGCAAAACAAACCAAGCTAAAAATAATAAACAACTTTTAATGTTATACTCTGTGTACCATCAGAGCTGAATGCAAAAGATTTGAATATTGCTACATCAAAGAAAATGAAGGATTGGCCTGTTTCAAAACATTGTGCCTGTTTTGAATGGGACAGAGTTAATTTCCTTCACACTAGTTGATGTGGGACTGTGTTTTGGATTTCAAAACAATACTGATAAACAGAACTACTTTGCTATTGCTGAGCAGGTCTTGCACAAAGCCAAGGTCTTTCTGCTATGTGAATTATGGTGATGAAAAAATTAACCTATAGAATAATTATTCTGTGAATTACAATGTTTCTTCATCCTAGATTTCAGACAGTACAAGCCCATGGGACAAGAAACTGCTCACTACTGATCTGGAACTGCTCAGTACCGAGTATTTGCCTCCTTATTTACACTTCAGCTGAGAAAAGAGTGGAAAAAATCAAGAAAAGGCCTCTAGCATAAGAATTTAAGACCAATCTGTTAGCAGACATCTTGGTTTTGTTTTGTTTTTTTTTTAGAATTCAAGAAGTTACTTAGGAATATTTAAGTTTTATATACCTCTCTTACAGTATGATAACCTGCTCCATAAGCAGTGAGTGAAAATTCTTATCAGATCTGCTGCAAGTAAACTCACCACCTTTCTTTCATATAAACTTGTCAAATTATTTCTCTCAACATGCAAATGTCAAAGATGAGATTTTTGATGTTTTCACCTTAAAATTTTTGTTCTAATGGCATCCTAACACATAAATGCAACTGTGGAGATTCCACACGCAGTAACAAAGAAAATTATATATATTCATTAGGCTTTTCTGATTTATTTTAATCTTTTCAGTCGCTATTTCAAATTGTTGTGGGGAAAAAAAATCAGTAGAGAAGTAGCTGTAACATAGAGTGGGTGATAGAGAGGGCCCTTTGTGAAATATTTGAAATTATCTAGTCACCTAAATAGAATTTTCAACTTTTCTATCTTCGAATCTTTCTTGCTTTTTGTCCTAGTCTGTGATGCTTTCCATATGGAGCAAATCTGGGGAGGAAGAGGAAGTGTTTTGGTGTTGGGTTTCAAGAGGAGAGAATACATTTTATAAACATGAGGAAGGTTGTGTGCTGTGCAGGAAGTTAAAGAACATAGCTTCAGATACCTTCAGGGGATTTTATCTGGACAGTAAAACAATCACTTCGTTATCAACCCCACCTCAAGGCCTTGTTCCTTTCTGAGCTGGAGTTCTTCAAAGCCTGAAATGGTTTTATCTGTGTCAATGAACTGTGCAGGACTGAACCTTCAGCCCCCCAAGTTGATGACACAACTCTGAATGACTCTGCACGTGGGAAGAGTCCTCTTGAGCTCATTTCAGCACTATTAACAGACTGCAGAGGAAAAAGTCCAGGGGAGTCACCCCAGGAGTTATTTAAATATGAAAGTTTATTCAGATCAATGCATGGCTTTGCAATCTGGGAAATGCCATGAGTTGACCTTCTACATAATCTCCTGAGCAGCTTCAATATGCCTTTGTTTATTCAATTAATTCATGAAAGTATAGAATCTTGAGTTTTTATGCAAGAATAATTCCCCCTCCCTAGTCCCAGATGTTTTCCTGGATGCAATTTCAATGTTGTGTGTCTTATTTAATGCTTTTGATTAAATTTGTAATGCATTTAAAATATCAGTATGTCCAATCAAGTGCAAAGAGACATGTGCAAATGAAGTGATTCATGCAATGGGAATTAAATCTTACACTGCCTTGTCACCTATTCTTTCAGGAATGAACTTCATTTACAGCTTGAGCTTCCATCACACATCACCAACCTTGCAAAGAGCCTAGAAAACACATTGCATGCCCACTGAATGTGGATATGGATTGCAGAAAACCTACCATATGTTTTTTAAACAAATACCTTTGGTTTTGTGGTTGAGCCACAGCTACTCCTTCCTCCTGTAAAGTAAGAAAATGCATGAAATAATACCTCAAGGATTTTGTAGAAATGTTGTAACTAAAATTTGTAAAGCTCCCTTAAAAAGAGAACAAATTGGGCAACAGACTCAAGGTCTGTCAGAAACCCTCCTTTCCAAAGCATCTTCACACCAACACTCAAGCAAATTTTAGAAGAGGAAAAGCCTCTGTTAAATGGAGGGCTGGGATATAACAGTGAGCCAAACCCTAATCTTCCCTAAGTCAGGGCAATGGGACAAGGCTGATGTCAGTGAAACAGAGTTCAAATACTCTGGCTTAAGATGTAATTCAGCATCTGGGGAAAACCAGCTTCAATGGCATGGACATGAAGAGCAAGAAGAGTTCCCTATAGTTCTCTGGGCATAATTTCCATTTGCCTTCCTCCATCAGTATCTGTCACTGAATTAAAATAACCTCCAGTTTTCAATGTTGTTTCTCAGCGTGGTGTGCTTGCCCTGTGTATACAAAAGAATGACAAGGGTGAGGGCAAGATTAAATCCCTGCATACCAAAACCTGTCCCTGGTGAGATGACAGGCCAAAAAACCCATTTCAGCCAAAATTCAGCCTAAGCTTGGCACGGGTGCACGAGTGTGTGTGTGCCTGTGCGTGTGCTTTAGGTGGTAGCACAGGGTCAGCTGTGTCCCTGCATCTTTGTTGTCTTAGGCTGGGGGTGTGAATTCTGTTCCCATCTGTCAGAGCTGGGGCAGCTCTCTGCTGTTCTTTGGGCAGTTTCTTTACCTCTCCCACAGCCAATCCTCCCTCCAGGAGATCTCTGCTGTCCATGGGCCATTAATTATTGATTAGGTTGTTGCTTTTACTAATTAACCCTGCAAGCAGCACCAAAGATCGCTGTAAAAGTCATTTAGTGCCTCCTACTTTGTAATGTGTAAATGTTTGATTGTTTGCTGGCTATCCTAGGTTGGAAATGGGTGTGTGCAATCTATTCCTGTCTGGTGGGGCCGTTCTCTGCTGTTCTTTGGGCAGTTTCCTTTATCTCCCACAGCCAATCCTCCCTCCAGGAGATCTCTGCTGTCCATGGGCCATTAATTATTGATTATCTGCTGTCCATGGCCACTGAGTGTCCCTGCAGGGCTGATCAAATTCCATCATCCCATGGGGAGATGCTCTGCCCAGGGGAGGAGCCAAGCATTCC
>JAYDZK010000056.1:69865508-69879116 GCA_034509185.1 Euphonia xanthogaster | reverse complement strand
GAACTCCCAGCAGTGAGGCTGTTTCACTGATAAGAAATAATAAACACCTGAGTGTGAGCATGAACTGCTGTCTCAAGCTCCTTCAGGCCAGCCCCAGGGAAACCCACAGCTGCTAATCCAGCAAGTTAAATAACCACTAGGACTAACAATGTCTGAGCTAATACAAAATAGCAGTTCTCATCAATAGCCATGGGGTTATCACCCATCCCCTTTCCACCAAGAGCTCTGCATCAGCCTCTACAGAAAAAGGTCTGTAATCACTCCATGTTTTAGCTTTGATTCACACTGAAGGTTTTTTATGCCCTACTTCCAGGGAGACCTGATAGCCCCAGACAGCAAATTCAAAGTGAAATTTTGAGCAGCAGAGGCCTCGGGTACTTTGACCTCAATATTTTGAAGCAGAGGACATAAGGCAGTTAAAATGGCCTATGGATTTAATCATTTCACAATATAATCTTCTCCAGAAAATATGATTCAATTGTCTTGGTGATTTAATCTATCCCTTGATGTCACAAGTGCTTTCAAATTTTTTAATCTACTCGTTCAGCTCTGCCTGCAATGTACTGTACAGCCAGAAAACAAGATCATTGTCAGTGCAAGCCAAAGGTGGAAACCTTTCTGGAAAACCTGTGCAAGGCAAAAGCAAGGCTTTGGGGACATAGCTCTTTTGGGATCTTTAGTCTGTTCTGTTGGATTTTGGGGTTTTTTTAAGATAAAAAAAACCCTAGAAATCAAAATAAAACACAACTGAAGCACCCTAGTGAGAATACTCTCCTGGAGAGTAAACCTTCACTACACATCTTGTTATTCCAGAGAATTTCTGGGAAGTGGCAGCTGAAAAATATATCAAAAAAAAAAGGGGGTGGGGATGACAAAGATGTTCCAGACAGAGCCCTTGCACAGTGTCCTATCTGGATTTAACACTTTGAACGTGGTAGGAGAAAAAGGAAAGGGTAAATGATAAACCTTTACCTGGACCTAAGACCAGAAGGCAGCACTGTGGTCACCTAATCTGGCTTCCTGAACAGCACAGCACCCTAATCCAGACATTCAGAAAGGGCCACAGCCCAAAACTCTTTGCACAGAGGATTTTATTCCCAAATTAGACAAAAGAGCCAGCATGCAAGAAACATTTAGGCTAGAAGTGATTATAATACAATTGGAGTTGCTTTCACATTTCTTGCTGGAGCTGTTTCACAGATGGCAAAGCATCTTTAATTAGAGTTGAGGACCATCAGGAGCCCAGCACAGCAATATGCATTCTCTTGTCTTGTACAGAAGAGCTCTGGGATGCAGTGTGCCAATTACAGCTTGGTCAGGGGGGTTCTAACAAAATTATTTCTTTTGTCACAAACTCTTGATGTATGAAGAGCAAAACTTCTCATGAAACAGTACCAGGCACAAAGTTGCATCAAGAAAAACAGAATTTCCAGTCATGAAAGCAAATTAAATAAAACACAGAGACGGGATGAGAGGCAGAGAGAAGAAAAATAATAGCAGAGAAATTCAGTGCTTAAGGCACTTCCATAACACGAGCAAGTTTTAGTTTCCCCTTCTCCTGGACAAAAGTCAGTGTATCCACAGGAATTGCTTTGATGCAGTGCACCACGAGGCTGAGGGGACCAGCAGTCTCACTGGGGCTGCTCTCTATCTCCTGCTGCAGACCTTTCATCACTGTGAGCAGCTAACACCCACTGGGCCTCGCTGGGAAATGCTCCCACACCCAAGTTTCCATGGAATACTCATTTACCCTGGACACTGGATCCCAACCCTCCTCTCCAGGCTACATTGCACTACATCAAATTGTACTTTTCAAATAAACTTTTTAAAAAATATACCAGAAAAGACAATAGTACAGCTGATTCACCCTGGATAAGGCAGACAGGTGGAAGCCCTTATTCTTGATCTCTTGTTCTTCTTCCAGACTCCTTTTGTCCCTCTCCACAATTATAAAACAAAACCAAACCAAACCAACTTCACCAGAGAAAAATTCCAAACCTCCCAAACCCCCATCCCAATTAACCAACCAAAACCCACTAAACCCTAAGATAAAATAAATACATAAAGGTAATGGGTTTTATCTCCCTGTGAAACTGGATTCCCACCTCTTTAGCTGCCTCCACTTCAATCAAGCAGCAAATAATTTTCGTGCCAAGACTTGTTTCCTGCAGTTTTGTTTTTCCAAAGCCATACTACACTTGCTCTTAAGCAACAACCAGAGGAAAGCTTCTGACAGAAGTTCCTATAAATTACTCAATCTGAGTCCAGAAGGTTTCACATTTAGACTTTCAGCTAACAAATGAGAACTCAGGTTTGAATTTTGCACATCTCCTCTAAGCCCAGTTCTGTGCTCACTCTGTCCCATTGCTAATTGATTTTTAGAAGACTGGAAAACCTTCCCTTGTGATAAACTCTGTTGGGTCAGGCAGGACAGAGAACTTTGTAAGCAAAAAAAAAAACCACCAAAAACCAGAAAACCTCAAAGTACCCCCAAAGAAAGTCCAAGGTAAAGACATACCAGAAAAGCCCAACAGAACCCCCCCAAAATTCCAAACAACCCCTTCCCTCCTCCATCCTCACTTCTAATTAATATTTTGAATAAAGCAAATTAAATTAGAGCTGGAATTTCAAGGCAACCACCTCTGCACTGGAAATTGTGTGCATTCAAGCAAGAGGCATTTGTTTTTCCTTGGATGCTTATCTTTTTCCAAATGATGGATTTGCAAAAAGGGCAGCTGCAATGGCTGCTAGATTGGTTTTGTGCCTTTAACTGATTCCTGTCTAACTTCTGCAGTTTGATTATGATTAACTCCAGGATTTATGCCTTCTTGAAGTGCATAACTCTCTCCTTGTGACAGTTTCACAATCAGCTGCAGGGGCAAGGAGGAACCTCATCTGGGGGCTTGTGGTAGATAAACCCCAAGTGGTCTAAAGGTCTCCTTTTAAATAGAGAAGCCAAATTCTGGCAGGCAGTAATTGAGGAGGGGAAGTCACATGTTTCCCTAAGGTTGTTGAATATTTCAACAGAAGGTTTTATGGGAAAAGGACTTTGATAAGAAAAATTGAGAGTGGTTTTGTTTTGTTACCAGTACAAGCAGAAGGGGATGAGGGAAATGTAACAGTTTGGAAAGCAGGGATGAAAAATGTCATGTGCTATTGTACAGTGCATTGTCTTAGGGAGCACAGGAACATCAACAGAATTCCCTGGCCCTGGGAAGGTCATCCCACAGGGTCCAGAACACACAGCTGCAGAAATAAGGATGCAAAAAGGAACCAGCATCTTGAGACCAGGGTGCTGTGCTGAAAATTCAAGTGTGACCTCAGCTGCTTGCTTGGTCACATCTCCTGTGAAAGGTCCCTCAGCTAAACCCAACTTCAGCAAAGCTTGAACCTCTGTGCCTGAGCTTCAAGCCCTGTGCAAGGCACCCAGGCTGGGGCAGGGGTGCAGTGCTTCTTGTGCTGAAATGTGGCACTTCAGGTTTGGTGCATGTGCTGGTGCCCAAAAAGGCTACAGAGGTGGAATTGTCCCCTTCTCAAGATGCTGCTTCTGTTAATCCTGAGCCTGCTAGCTCATGTCAAAGACCTGCCTCAGTTATGAGCTCCAAAGACATGGACAAGCTAGGAAGAAACAAGCCATAAAACCAAGTTTGAAGGGCACAGAGCTCTGGGGAGAAACATTTGGAGCAGCACTACCAGTGATGCAGGTGTGCTGGGATAGGCAGCACAAAGGGACAGCCTGGCTAATAGGGTGGAAGCATGGTAGTCACACACACTGGTGGGGGAGAAGCCTAAAACACTGAACAACTCTGCTGAGAGAGGCAAGGCTGAGATTTACTGATCTGCCTGAGGTAAGAAATGGTCAGGTTCCTCCAAGGCTGGTCAGTAACCTCAGTTAAGCCATAGGCTGCTGCTCTGCATGCTTGGTCCTGTGCAAGCCCCAATTTATTCTTTATTCCTGCAGTGGTGCTGGTGCCCACTGCAAAGCAGAGGTTGTACAGAAAATGTGTTGTTATTTTGTTGCTAAATACACGATTTCAGCTGGATTGGTCCAGTCTTGCTCACCACACAGACAATACAGCCAACACAAAGCAGGATTTGTGGCTGGGGTGGGGGAAACCCACACCCTGTATTGACAGGCCCCAGGGATGCAGGATTAAAATGAGTGTAAAACAGCACACTCCAAGGAAAAACACAGCTAAGAACGGAGAGGTCTGGAACACCTTTCCTCTCCAGCTTTTGTTTTCCACGTCCCAGCTAGGTGCAAGATGGTGACAAATCCTCAGTCACACCAGGCTGGGGTGGACATAAAGACACCAAAGGACATCCAAAAGAAGGCAGCACCTGGGCTGTGTGCTCATTTGCCTTACCCAGAGAGAATGAGCCTGTCACTGCCCTGAGGGAGCACAAGAAAACACATCCAAAAGGGTTCCCAGCAAGGAAATAAGAGCTGCTCTGAGCTGTTTTTTCTGCTTCCTCGAGGGCAGAGCCAAGGCTGAAGGTGTGATGGGTAGCTGGAGGCTCAGCAAGCAGTGCAGGGCTGCTGGGGGTGCCTGTGTTTGCAGAAGGATTATGCAGCACTGAGAGGTTTTCCTCCCACAGCTTTTATAGACTTGCTGTGTTTTCTCCAGGTTATAAAGTTGTTTTGAAGCCCGGCTCATTGACGTCAGCACGTCACATCCATTCATCCTTGAGTCTTTCCTGCCAGGCTTTCTGTGCACCTGCAGCACGAGCAGGCACAGAGAAACCCTGCTGAAAGAGGCTCTCAGTGCCACCAGCCTGCAGATGGCCCCTGAGCAAGGGATAAGTGACCAAAGCACTCGAATAGGAGAGATTTTGAGATGAACTGCAGCCTCCAAAAATATAAAAAAGTAACTCGAAAGAAAAAAACAAACAAACAAAGGTAGTATTTTTTCTTTTTAACAGAGCAAGAAATGATGAGCTTAAATTGCCAGGAAGGATAGGTAAGTGCTGACACAAAATTAAAACTTTCTAACAGCAAGGAGAATGAAGCATGGGACCAGTTCACTAAAAGAGAACAGTTAAGGAAAGGTTAAATGACCAAAGCACTCAAATATGAGAGATTTTGAGATGAACTGCAGCCTCCAATAATATTAAAAAAGTAACCAGACAAAAAACCCCAATTTTTTTTTATTTTTTTTTTGTAACAGGGCAAGAAATAATGAGCTTAGATTGCCAGGAAGGATAGTTGAGTGTTGACACAAGATTAAAACTTTCTAATAGTAAGGAAAGTGAAGCATGGGACCAGTTCACTAAAAGACAATGGTTAAGTGACCAAAGCACTTAAATATGAGAGATTTTGAGACGAACTGCAGCCTGCAAAAATATAAAAAAGTAACTAGAAAGAAAAAGCCAAACAAAACAAAGTAATATTTTTTCTTTCTTTTTTTTTTTTTTTTTGTGTAACAGAGCAAGAAATGAGCTGAAATTGCCAGTAAGGACAGCTGAGTGTTGACACAAAATTAAAACTTTTTAACAGCAAGGACAGTGAAACGAGACCAGTTACTAAAAGAGAACAGTTAAGGAAAGGTTAAGTGACCAAAGTGCTTAAATATGAAAGAGATTGAGACAAACTGCAGCCTCCAACAATATAAAGCATTTTTGAGAACAAGGATTGACATGGCTGAGAATAAAATAAATGTGAAGAAATATTTGTAAGGATGGAATGTTGTTCTGCCAGGGCAAAGCGATGGATATTTATTTTCAGTGTTTAGTTTAGAAATACTAACTCACACAGAATGACAAAATGCAAATTAGTCTCTATGATCATCAGAAAAGTAGGGGGGAAAACTTCCTATCACTACAGAGCAAAAAATACACCAAAATAGAATTACTTGAAAAGTGAGTAGCAGTTGTTGTTTTGTAGTCTACTCAACAATTCAGTTGAGAAGACTGGTGATAGATGAGCTCTCCATGCCCAAAATACTCCCAGATATTCAGAATCCACTCAATTTACATGAGAAGTTTGATAATATTGGTTTCTTAAATGATCTTTGAGGTGCTTTTTCCTGGGAACAGAGAAAAGGCAGCCAGGTAATTCAAAGAAATAACACTGCCATGGTCAGGCACTGTCAGGGGTGCTCTGATAAAGACCAGGTGAGTCACAAAGAACATTCTGCCTCTGCAAACATTTCACTTTTATAGCATTTTTCTTTTTAAATCATAATCCAAGTTAAAATGAAGTCTCTTCTATGTTTTATGTAGGTTCTGGAGACTCAGATTCTGTGGTTATTGTGGTCACCATTTCTTAGTGGAAAAGCATTTGTAAATCAAGTGTTTAAAATTATATTTGCCTGTATTTAAATTATTTTAATTGTGATAATATTTACCTATTTGATATTTTAAACTGCATATCATTCTGAAAATCCAGAAGGAATAATGCACTATTTTGGTTACTCTACACAGAATTAATAGATGACATAATTTAATCAGGCTCAGAAGAGCCCTTTGGTCTGATACTAATCCTGAAGGACACAATAATGGATCCTAGCAATGGCTGGATTTGTGTTCCCATACTTTTCCTATAAGATGCCAAATTAAACCTTGCAGCCTCTAGCACTGAACTATGGTTGCTTTCTAATTCTGATCTGAACTCGTATTTAACTCTCCATTATTAGGATCAGACCTTCCAGAAAGGTGCAATTATCCTGATATTCAGAAAGGAAATAAAATCATGGCTGTTTTTAAGCGACACACCAGGAAATTGCTAGGGGCTTGTTCACCATTAGTTTGATTTTCCCTTCATCCAGGAGTACTCTTGATTGCCCCAGGGCACAGGCTATGTTTAATCACACCTTTTCACAGAAGCACATTCACAAGCCAACAACTTTAAAAAGTGGATGATTTGTAAGATTCATGACGTGTGGCCAGTGATGAACCCTGAAGTTTCAAGAAAAAGGGACATGCATGGCACCTGATCTGACTGCCAGCAGCCTGAATTTCTTTATTTCTCATTTGAAAACTAATTGCACAATTACAATCCAGAGTGAATTATATTTTTTCCCCTAAAGTGAAGAATCTAAATCTAAAGTGAATTCTATTCTTTAACCCCTGTTCTTTCCAAAGAATTTCACTCTTCCCTATTTTAAAACTCCAAATAGACCCTGGGAGTTGCAGTGCTGGGTGCTCCCAGCTGCAGGAGAGGCTGGTGTTAGTGCAGAGGTGCCAAAGCAGCAACACCAAAAAATGGCAGCAGCCTCTGTGCAAATGTAGCTGAAAATACTTTGAAGATTTTCTTTCAAAGCCATTTTCCAAGAAAGGCACAGTGATCCTTCTTAATGTTTACAGTGTTTACATGCACTTGTTAGAAATATAGAAATACCCAAACTCCTCGTTCTGATAACTCCCAATGTGCTTTGACCTGATCTCCTGCTTAAAAACTGACAATTCTGTACAATTCAAACCAATGTGCTCTACACTCATTGACTCATCACATCATGTCTGACTCATTTCTGGTTGCTTTTCTGTAGTTTATTGTTATTTATTCAACCTGGAGGGCTTAATTTGAAACTGATTTTCAACTCAGCACAACTTAAACCTACTTATTCATGTCAGTAAGAACAAGGAGAAAATGATGTGACAAAGACAAGTGGCCTAACAGCCCCATAAATGGGACCCAGTTTGCAAACAGCTGCAATGTTTAATTAATTTCAACAACTTTAGAAAAACTGGAAGTCTAGTTTTCTTCTAATAACAGCAAAGCATGAAACTTTGGCATTGAAAAAAACTTCTTTTTGGGGTGCACCAATACTGGCAGCTCACGTCAGCTGCAAGGTGTTACAGTTTAGGGACCTTCCTCAGCCTTTCATTCATGCACTGTTACTTATTGTATTTATAGAATTATGAAAAAAAAAAATTAGAACCCCTCAGAGACATTGGTGTAAGATGCAGTTTTCTTGCACCCAGCATTCAGATGAATAAACAGGGGGAAAGGAAGAATGCACTTGCTTGAGGAATAGCAGTAGCACGAAATTGACTCTCCATCTAGTTCTGCCCATGTAAAATCTAAATATTTCTTAAAAAAAATAAATCAGGATATAACAACAACACTATGTTAACACAGATGCAAGCTTCCTTATCACCATGATTGCCAAAAGTTTAAAATGTGATGGGTACCTGCCAGAAATAAAGCTCCATTTGTCATTTTAAAAACAGATAGCATAAAGACTCTTCCCAATACATGGAGCCTGAGAAAGTAAGTACGAGTTTGTATTGGTCAAAGGGTTTTTTTTCATTGGAAAAGAACAATTTCTAACAGTGAAGTAAATGATCCAAGATTTCATTATTAAAAAAAATAGAATGTATCACAGAAAAGCCAACAGACTCTGCACACTCCTGAATGTCATTTTATAACCCAAAGATACCCCTCTTCTGATTACTTAACTTCTCTTGCTTTTTGCTGTGCTAAACTCTGGTCCATCCAGGAGTTGTGGCTCAGTGAGAGCTGGACCAGCAATCTGGATCCATAAAGGGCCTTGTAGGCTCCCTAAATTCAAGCGCTCCAAGGCCAAGATCAATAAAGATGCAAGCGTTGCCTTAGAATCAGGAAACAAACAAATGGAAAACCACAAACAAGACAAGTTCTTTTTCAGAAATAAAACCCAACAAAGCCCATAGCCAGTTCAGCTGAACCCAAATTCCCTCACTCAGAAGGAAAATTTCTTAGAGAAATAGCATACAGAAATTTCTGTAGATAAAAAGAAGTGGTTTTGTATTAAATGTTTACCCAAACTTGTAGTCTCACTTGGCTGATGTGGGCAGGGGTGGAATTAAATCTAAAACTATGGGGAAAGAAGAGGAAACTTGATAGAAGTCATTTAATAGAACAGGACTATAAGATTTCAGCTCTCTGTAGTCCCTTTCCTCTTGATGCAGATTAAATCTGTTGCACTTGAAAAAGATTTCTGCTGAAATATATACTTGTAACATATAACTGTTATTTATACCTTTGAACATTTTATAATATTCACACCAACTATGGATGATTTTGCTTTCAAATTTCAGCCAAAACTAAGTAACTTTTTATTTTCAAAGTAATTTTGAAGCTCTGAAGTTGTGTGAAATAACACAAGGTAAAGTTGCAGCTCCTGTTTTTGTTTGTAGCTATACTATAAAACTTATCAAACTCACTTTTATTACTGGACAATCTGTGCTATCTGAATGTCATGCAAGCCCTCCTCAGAGATAAAGAGGATATCTGTATATGTTTCTCTGTAATATCAAGATATTTGTCTATAATATCAAGATATTACAGACAAATTTAGCTAAAACTAATCCAACTGCAGCAAACTCAAAGCTAGCTCACCTCAGAACATGGAACAGATCCCAAGAAAACACATCAGGGAAACAACTTTGCTGGGAATCCCTTTGTCTCCTGGGTATCTGCCTCAAAATGAAGAGGTGTTTCAGCTGGTCAGTAACTGGGGGGAAATATATGGAAATATCACCTAGATATTAAATCAACATATATAAAGACACAGCCTCTTGGTTTGCCTGAGGAAATACCTGAAGAAAATACAGAAAGGAGTACAAAAGACGACCACAAAAATGTCTGGCTACAAATTACCCTTTTCTTCTTCCTTCTGAGGAAGCAGGTGACTGAAGCATGGCCAGAAATCTCCATGGGGCATTGCTTTCCTGAGATCACTCTGGATGGGAAACACCTCTGCTAGCCTGGCACAACCAACCAACTCTGGCACCAGGTCAGCTCAGGTATCTCCCAAGGACAAGTCCTCCATGTCTAGAGCTAGTTAAGGACACAAGGCTCAGCTGCAAATATTTCAACAATTCTCAGTTTGTTCACCAGCTTGAGGATTTCCATCTTCTCCTTCCCTCACCTGCAGGTGCAAGTGAAGAGTGCTGGGATTGTGAACACCTTACAGCAGCTCCTGCTTCCTCCTGGAGCTGCACAGACCAAACCCCTCAGGACAGCTCAGCCCCAGTCTAGAGTTTTTACACAACCATGCCAAGATCACCCTCGTGGTAGCCAAAAGCTTTCAGTGCCAAATCAAAGTCTGTAGGAGTTCCCCTGTGGCTGTTTTCCCAAGCTTTCTTTTTATGTGGCTTGGAACACCTCCTGAGCAATTATCCAGTTACAGCATCAGCTGCTGATCTGTAAAACCTCTGGAGACTTCCATGTATCTCCAAATTACATCCAGGCAGGATATTCTGATCCCACATCCCCCATGGCCAAGTGAACTTCCAAACCTGTACTCAGAGAACTAACTTTCTCCTTCCAAACATTTGGGTTGGTAGGTGAAAGGAAAATGGTGAAAATAATAATGGTGAAAATAATAATGGTGAAAATAATAATGGTGAAAATAATAATGGTGAAAGTGTTATGCTGTAGCAGACAATTAGCACACAAAGGAGAAGGCCCCTTCTAATGAAACATTCAGATAAACATGATGCTTCTTTGTTGGTACTGAAGCATGGGTTTGGAAGCAAGGTGGTTTTGTTACACAGGACTCCAAGCCCACAGGAGATTCCCCTGTCTAATAAAAGAACCTCAGTCAACCAGGCTGTGTCTCAGTAATCCAGGAATTTGGATTTCCTAAAGGGACTTTTTGATGCTCAAGTGAAGTTCCATCCATAAGGAAAGTGCACACACAGATAAAAAAGATCCAAGCAGTCAGGTTTAACAAGTCAAAACAGAGAACAAAATGTCATTCACTGCACTGCCTCTTGTTGCTGCATCCTAAATCTATTCCAGACCACTGGAGGTAATTTACTATCAAAGGTTATCAAAGACATTTAATTACATACACACAGACTAGTGGCTTTCTGTTTGGGTTAAATCAACATGCACATCCCTACAAAAGGCCCACAGGAGGAAGCCTCCTGTCATCTCAGATTCCTGTGGTGTCTGTCTGAACCTGTTGGGCTGAATGATTTGAATCCAAGTGTACTGAACAACCTGTGTGCTAAAGCTTGGACAAAGCCCTTCCACCCAGCCCATTTCATCCTGGCACACCCTGAGCAGGAGCCTGCACCTCCAGATGAGCAGCCCAGGGGTGTTTATGGCTTCAGCCATCCAGGAGTGGGTACCACACTGTCAATGCCCTGCAGCCTCTGTGGAGCTGATACAGCAAAATATCTGTTGGCTGCAGCAAACCTGTAGCAGCCACTTGCACTGCAAGCACAAAGCTGCTTCAGTCAGGCCCAAAATCAGCATTGTGTCACTTCTGTGATTCCCACACAAGGCATTATGCTAATTTAAGATAGTTTTAAAGCACAATTCAAGCCAACCATGTCATCATAAGGAATTGGGAGAGGTTTAGAAAAAACTAGCTGACAGCAGTATTTTAAATTCTGCCAGTAATCAAGAGAAAAAAGTAGCACCATCAAACCTGCAAGCTACAACAGGCTCATTTAAAGAATAACCCTGGCTTTAGAAGCATTTACAAGAAACAGGAGGAAAAAGGATAATGTAAAGACAAATGTTTAAAGATAAGGCAAATGCAAACAGAAGGCTAAATTATTGTGCTCATTCTCAGGAAATCCATGGCAGACCCAAGAAAGCAAGCAAAAATTCCTTTTTTTCCACCAGACTTTTATTGTGATATAAATTTTTAAAATATACATTGTTTTATGATGTGCATCAAGTTTTATTATCCAGTACATCCTACAGAACTGGTTTATTGAACTGAAACACCCTGAGAGCTCACATATTCCCCTGATTTCCAGGAAGTCTCAGAACATTTCTTACATTTAAGTATACAATACTCATTACCCAGTGAATACAGTAAGGACTTCAACTTGGCATATTCAATGAAACACACACACATATTCCACACTAAAATTCCTGTTAAAAGTAAAGTAGGAGCTACCTATATTATTAAAGTTCACTGAACACTGTTTCCCATTACTTAAACATGACTAAACCAACTGTTCTGGTTGAAAGTTTCCAGGTTCATTTTCTGCTTCAGACTGATTTTTTGTTTTAGTTAAATGGGAGGGAAGATGTAAGATTCCAGCCAAAGCTGCCCAATCATTACCAAGAACTAGAGTAGAAAAAAACAAGATTTATTATTCTTTTTAAGAAAATCTTACTTACCCTCTTCCCCATCAAGAGATAACATGCTTATGGGAGCAGCAATCCTGACACAAAAGAAGAGCAGCTCTTTTATTCATGCTCTGAAAAGTCACCAAATTTGGCCAGGTTACAGCCATTTGAAAACCCACAGGTAACAGGAGCTCAAACCAGATTTCTTTCATTTTACCAAATCAGATTCTTAAAGACTGACTCCCTGTTAGATATTTTCCAGGGGAGAGCCCATGAATGCACAGCAGCTGAGGGACTAAATTTTGTTCACCTCACCTGAAAGCTCTGGATCTTTGGCAACCACTTTGTTGCACCTCAGAGCCTGATCTGATTGCTGAGTTAAACCTGCTGCAACCAGAGAGGAATGAAAAGTGAGACAAAGGAATGGAGACTGAAGAGGAATACAACACTTGGATATTAGAATGCAAATAAACTAATCAGAGCAGGAATGGCTCAGTAAAGAGCCTCTGAATAAGACAGAGTGGATGGGGAATAATAGCTATTGGAGAAAATTAAATGAGTTCATGATGAACAAAGGGAATTTGGAGTTTAGTAGATAAATAAGCAGGGCATCTTGGAATGCACAGGAATGCCAGAAAGCAGAAGAGAGGGCAGGTGAGGGTGCAGGGGTCAGTGACTTTGCCTGGCATGCAGAGTCAGTTAAATGCTACCAGCTGCAGTTTGGGCAAAGTTCATTTCCTCTGTGGAGCTGCAGAGGGGTGACAGGAGGCAGTGAGGAGCAAGGGGGGGCTCATCCCCTCTGCAGAAAGGACTGTGACATCCTGACTGGCAAGAGAACCTTTGGGAGGCTGGGCTGGATCACCCTGGCTGGAGAGCTGGGCATCCTCCTCCAGGATTAAGACATGAAGGTGAGGTAGAAGGAAAAATTAGAGAGGTGTACAGCACCTGCCTGATCTTCCTGGGGAATTTCCAGGGAAAAGGCAAGGAGGTGACATCTAGCTCAGACACAGGGCAATTCTGCTAAAGAACAGAACAGCAGCAGCAGCTGCTGAAACCCTCAACTGAAACCAGATCTGATTCAGTCAAAATAGAAAGCTGAGCACTGAATTAAAGGACTGTGACAAAAATGTAAATTTCTATAAGCATACATTAAAGTGCAAGTCTTCCAAGTACCCCAGAAATCAAAAATCCCTTTGCCAAGATAGTAAAATGTTCATTTTTTCAATTGTTCACCCAACAAATAGCATTCTCTAGAGAGGTTAGTGGTTTTGTTCATGTTAAAATTCGTTCATAAAGCTGAATTATTCCAGTTCCATTTTTCACATTATACACTTAGTCTTAATCAATTCTGTATCTTTGTGTACATGTGTATATGTGGAGACATGTATATATATATATATATATGTATTGGTTTTACCACTAAAAAAATGGAAATTACTCCAGTTTGAAACAAATGAAAATGTTTTTGTTCCAGAACTATGATAGGAAATATCTTAAGCCTAACAGCTATTGGTTTAGAGAGCAGCTTTATCTGCTGAATGGATGAAGGAAATGAGAGTGGTTAAGAAGTAAATAAATGTGAACTC